>VDFB02373365.1:93701330-93836150 GCA_007258455.2 Sequoia sempervirens
ACTTTCAATGATGTTTTGTGTGTACCTCATTTGTCAAACAATCTTCTTTTCATCTATCAGATTACCCATGGTGGAGCAGGGAGGACTATGGAATTCACTCCTAATTCAGTTATCATTAGAGGCTTGGAGAGTAGAGAGATTATTGCTATTGGAATGGTTGATCATGCATCTCGGTTGTACACCTTTGCAGATTTTGCTTCTGATGATGACATTGTTCCTTCAACTGTTGATCACACTTCTAGTGTGGATCATGATTTTGAGGAGACTTTTGGCTACTTGAACTTGGGTGTTCTCACATCAAATCCCATTCTTGAGCCTTGCATTTCATCTCCATCTTCTGTTGCATTTGATGATACTTTTGTTGTTACATTTTTGGCCTCTTGTGATTTAATGCAATGGGATCTACATCGTCTTTCAGATATGGTGACTTGGGATGACTTCTTGATAGGTATTTCAGACTTGTTTGTGGAGTCACATATTGCAGATTTGGGAGACACCATTGAGTGCATACATCTTCTCTTTGATGGAGATAATCCTTCTCCAGTTGTTGCGAGGAAATATTCTAACCCTCTTGTTCATTCTCTACATGGTCTTTCTTCACTGTTTGATGTGAGAGTGGATTCTTTTCTACAACATTTAGAGAAGGTTTTTTTGTCTTTAGAGGAGGCATCTTTGTCTTTGGATTGTGTTCTACATTCATCTCTACTAGATTCTAGATTGACATCCATAGTGTGGCCTAGAACACCTATTTGGAGTGTGTCATCTTTTGGCATCGACATGGAGACACTTTTGCGTAGTTCAAAGACATCACACATCATCCTTCTTCCTACATCTTCCTTTCAGGAATGGGAAGACATCCTGCATACTATCCCGGTTTTGTTTCTTCCTAAGAGGAGGAATGTTGTTCGGAAAGATTGGATCATCTTCAACATTCAATGTCGAGCTTCTACCATTGCAAGAGACTCACCATTGAGGGGGGGTTGCATGGTCTCTCTTCTTCTTCTCTCTTATGGGGGGGAAGGGGGTGGAGGAGGGGGGATCTTTTTCCTCGCATGGGATTTTGTCCTCCTCATTCTTCATTGAGAGTATTTTGTTTTCATCTTTTTTTTTTTTTTTGGGGAGGAGTTTTGTCCCATAGGGTTTTCTCCTTTTCTCCGTTTGTGAGAGATTGCATTTGCATTTGCATTTGTACATGGGTACCTAACATGGCCTAGTAGCCGAAACCCATCCTTGTATCTTTGCATCATTTGCATAATAAATAGGGGGTGTTGGTGTGAATAAAAGTCTTGTACCTAGCTAATTCCTATTGGGGGACTTATTCACATGTTAAGTTTACTTAGGTCCTAAGATTCTTAATAAAAATTTTAGTTGTCATGGCTAGATCTTATCTTTTTGACTTTTATGTCAAGTTAGTTGTCTCATGTCATAGGATTAAGACACTGATATTTATGCTTATGCAAGTAGTCATCACATCCATATGTAGGAAACAGGTTGCGGCAAGCAGTGGCAGAAATAAGAGGACGAACTTTTTCTTCTTCTTCCTTTTTGACATAGGCTTGGCACATGTCTTCATTGATTTCTTTGATGTAATCACAAAGCTGTGGAAAAGTTACTTCTGCGATATCTCGTTCAGCATGAAACAAGCTATCAATAACTTTTTGAATATAGAAATCTTTGATAGTAGGAAAGGAGCGAAGAAAAGAATAATAAAGACCAGGAAGATCTTTAGCGTCAGGATCAGAATAATAAAAGTTGGTATATTGATCCTTACAATATTGATCTAGATACTTGAGATTGCAACATTTACTTCTTGAGCTCTTTATCTCCATGCTTCTCTTTGAGAACACCAGCCCAATGATAATGGCTAGCATCGGTTTCCATCTTTGTATCGAACGCAGGTTGTTCGAACTTCATGATCTTGTCTAATCCTATGTCTCACCTTGGCTATATAACCAATGGGTTCTCAATTGTATTTTATTCCAATCCAATACCATTGCAATCTTGAGTATTGCATATTGGCCATATTATCTTGCATCCATTATTGCAAATTTATGCTTTTACTTTTCTCTCTTGTAGAAGGTTGTTTTTGGTTTTGTAGGTGATCTTGGAGGCTTGAGTCCTTAAGTGACTCTAACACAATATCTTTTGACCAAATTTACTGATCAATTCAATTTTCAACTATCTAAACCTTTTGGTTAAATGAAATTGAAAGGTTATTGAAATAGATAGTTTTCACCTAGAAAGGAGCCCATAGTTTTTGTAAGAGACCAAGTGTCTCTCAACCCTGACTTCTGACGATAATGCAATGTTTTGTTTGTTTTGTTGTATTTTGTGATTTTTTTTTAAGTTTTTGCAAAATAATGAATGGTGCGAATTTGGGAATAAATACTTGAAAAATATAAATTAAATACTAGAAGACAAAATATGAAGGAAAATAACTTTTGTTCTAAAGGCGAATGATTTATTGATCTTGCCAAATGCTTACAAAGGTGAAAACCAAACATGCAATCAAAAAGGCAATAATATTTAATGAACCTTGTATTTACTGCAGCCACCTGAATGATGAAAGAATGGTACGGCTAGCACAGGAAACAGAGATCTCCCCCACAAAAATCGATGCAAAACCTTCAGATCATCATGGCGCCACCACTGGAGGAAAGACCAAGCAAAAAGGCAAGGCGTTTTTGCCTGTAGGAAAAGTACGGCCCTGCTAGTACAAAAGTACGGCCTGAACCAACAAATAAGAAATCCGTACCACCTTGAAATTTGTGCCAAATGCTGGATAAACCACTGCCAATAAAAAAAATTCTCTTCTGGAGAAAAATCGATCCAAACTCTAAATAAGAACTTCACAATATGCTCTGTTGTGACCTCTAGATGAAGCCACTCTACTGACAAGCTTCAACTGGTATCTCACAGTCTTAGTATGTCTGATTCTGAAGAGGGAACGTTCTCCAAAATCCAATGATTTGCAGAAACCCTTGTTTCACAAACCCCAATGTTCTCAGAGAGAAAATAAGACAAATTAGAATAATTCACAATGAAGTTCGATTTGCCTTGAAGTGAAATATAAACTCTCTTCACAAGTTCGACCCCAAAAAGCAACTTAAGAAGCATTTAATATATCATTAAATTCGCCCTTTCAACTTAGGAGAAATTATTATAATATGGCGTCCCTTTTTTAAATGATTAATGAATAAATAAATCATCAATAATCGCCCTTTTAATATAAAGTATTAAATACTTTATATTATTCCATTGATATTTTAATATTTAATTAATTGACTTTATATTATAAAGTCACAACTTTAATATTTCTCCCAATATCATTAAATGCTTTGATATTCACTATTTACTCACCAAATTGTCAAACTGAGTCGAAACTGAGTTGATCAACTGAACCAGGTGCCCTACCCAAAATAGCAACCCATGTCTGCCTGACTTACTATAAATAGTAAGTGCCTGAATTTGACTCTATAAGTCTCTGACAAGGCCCAAAACTTGAATCAACTAATGGAGTAGTGTCCCCAAACGCCAGATAATTGCCAAAATAACCCTCCAAACACATCTATTAATCTACAAGGGTCTGAATGATAGGCTAAGCCCTGAATTAACTGCATTGCCTAGGAAGGGGACATTATAGTTTTGGAATAGACCATCATTACATAGAAGAGAATGTTAAACTAATAATAATACCAAAAACCATATATGGTAAGTTGTGGTCGGTGTGCTTAAGTCAAAATCAAGGGCTGCCACAAGAATTGAGACTAGCAAACCATGCTTTGCAGCTTTTGTAACATTAAAGATCCCTCTTGGCCACAGCTAAGTCGAATTGACAAGGGCAATAAAGGAGACCATCATTCCCAAGGAAGGGAAACTATAACTTCTACCAATCCAGGTGGATTATAATAAAAAAAAAAATAATCATTTACTGGAATTTAATAACATGGCCAAACAACACGAAAAAGTTATCTCCTTGGGAGATAGGAAATTTCAGTCTAAAGCAGAACTTTGATGAAGTTGATTACACAACATGGTTCTATTCTTTAACAAAAATCTGGTATAAAATATTTCCATCCACAAAAACTGCAGAATTCAATATTCATAGATGTCTGAATGAATTTCTTGGAGATATTTCTCTCTAGAATACATGAGCATTGGCATGCATATCCAGAATAAAAATTGCCTCTAAAAACTAAGATGGATTCTGTGATGTCCCCACTTTTTAATAACCCCAAGAGGTAATTGAGTTAATTATTTAAATATTAAAACGGTCTTAATTTGCTTTAAAAGACCTTTTAATTATTTAATTAATTAATTATAAATGACTTTATAAAATTATTAATAAATGCAAACTCATTTATAAAGTTATTGCACAAATAATTCGGATGAGCCAACCGAATGGGAGTGGAGTTAAAAGGGAAGCCTGAGCAGCATGATGGATATCACGGGAATAGATTATTGTTTGGTTTTGACATTGAGGAAGTCTGAGAACGAAAGCCCTCAGAGTTTGGAAGATCAAGTCTAGACGAAAACCCAGTCTTGACCATTTGAATAATTTCTAATTGCCTAACCATGGCAGATAGAGTACAGTACAGCAATGAAATCTGTTATTGATATATTTTTGAGATTATCATTGTTGACGGGCTGTGTAGTGGTTCATCCTTGACTAAGGTTCGGTATGATTATTATCGGCACTGGAACATTCAATAGGTTGCACATAGTTGTTGTTAATCTAATTGCCAGAGACGGTTCAAGACATTCATAGGGGCTATTCACATTCTTGCAACCAATATCAAGCATCTATTCACGTATTTTACAGACATTCTACAGTTCGTGATTCATTTGTTATCTCTCCTGCTCCCAAATTAGTTATTAGGCTAGAATGAATGTATGCAAGCGAGTATAAGTTTGAATGACACTACCACTCAAATATTCCTATCTCACGCCATTTTTTATAGACAATGGCAATTGTCTTCTGTCCGGTCCATATTGCATCGTGAGAGTTACCCGCTGAGGCTGGGCGAATTGTATTTGTGCATCAGTTTACACTATGGATATTGAAATATGGTTATCTCTGCCACTAAATTTATCGGGTGAATCTGTGAGTTTCCTTCCAGTGAAGCATTAAGTTCTTTATAAAAAGAAGCCACCAGTTATTCCAAGGAGTCATCTACTGGAAGGAGTCGCAGCCTTGTTCTCAATTATACCTGGTCAATATTCATATCGGATAAATCACAAGCCATCCGGTAGTTTGAATTAAATCACAGACATTGGGTTTATATCTGTATTTATTTTTACACAGGCAGGAGTCGTGGGTTGTTCCTATCGTAACAAGGATATGAATTATCAAGTGTTGATATGGGCCGCCAGATAATATAAGCTGTGTGGGATAGCGGAATCGAAGAAGCAGATTAACATAAGCCAAGTCGTATCATTCTTTTCTGGAGAATTGGGTGGACCATTCTCCTGTGACCGCCTATTCTATTTGCTTAATGCCAAAGGAAACTGTTGTCCCATCGGGTAATGGATTACAGCGTCAGATTTATAAGGTGATTGGCAGATGTGAAGATCAAAGCCTTCATTATCGTTTAATCTAGCCAGCAGTCAATATTGGAGGTACAACCTTATATTCTTGTGCAGGAGTTCTAAATAAATGAACAGATTAAACCTATCATATGCTGCACTTGTTAAGAAAATAAATGTATTTCTTTCCATGAATGGAGTAAGCATTAAATAAATCTGTGTATCTGTCTGAGACTAAATCTGTGTGAAAGAGTATTCATATACACCTCAGTAAAGTTATGCATGAATTTATATAATTGTGTCCAGTGTGTCAAGTGTTGCAAACTAATTGGAATGGTGATATTCATTTGAAGTTACTGTACATCTGAAAGTATAAGGTTTCCACTAAGAATAGTAATCATTCAATTACTCTGAATTTGCAAAGGTAAACTCATTTCTGATCAGACCAATAGTTTAGTTTGACAAATATCACTGTCAAACTCGGACATTCATTAGTCTTGGCCCCAGAGGCAGGGTTTTACAGATTCTGAAACATTGTACTTTGATCTGTTTCAGTTTCAATAGTGTGAAGAAATATCAAATTTCTTCTTTTCAAATTCACCTCAGTGCCACCACTGCCTAAAATATTCAGACACCAAAAGCATTGGTATTCCCGTGTATATTTAAAAATCATGTTATTTAAGAAACCATTAGTAAATTGAAAGCAGATATAAACTATAATAGCAGAGTCTTTGATGCATATTAAAGCCATGCACATATTTTTGTGTTGTGACTAACTAATTACAAAACTATTTTTGAGTTCAACCAGAATCAAAATTAACCTTTATATGATAATAACTACCAGGATCAATTTTTAGATGATAATAACTACTAGGAGATACGGGCATACAAAAAGAGTGAGATGCAAGGAAATTTACCTTCAATTCAAGCTGAGAAGAATCTGGAAGTATCACAGGTCGAAATGAAAGTGAATGAGGACATATTGGAGTGAATAGCATGCATGGAACATTCGGGTGCACCTGAAAAAAGGAAAGTACATATGTCGGCAAACATATAAGCAAACAAGTCAAAAAAAACTGAAGGGAGTGATGTGTGAGCATCTTTGTTATAATTTGTGTCTTATCAATATACTAGATGCACCCCATCCCCTTTGCTTTTTTTACCCTTGATGGTTTCTAATGATGCATACGGGGAGAAAAAAGCATTGCATTTCTGTGCAAATCAGAATTATATGTTCAACTCCAACATAAGAAAGATGGGGAAAGAGAATGTATAGGTGGTGTACTGGATGAGAGTTAACTTTGATGGGATACTTTAGGAATATCTACTACCTAAATTAAGGTATTTGAAGTTGAAGTATGAGACTTGAGGCTGGAGACAGAGTGATGCATGAGCAAGGTTCAAGTTTTACTAAGTACGGTAAAAGGTAAGCACAAAATAGTGTAAGCAAGCATTGGGAAGACAGCAAATCTGACTTGTCAAAGATGGCCATGCATGTCAAGATACTGCTGTATAGCAGAAATGGAGAAAGATAATGAACATGTTTCCTCAAAATCTCCAAGAAATACTAGTCTTTATGTTATCCTGTCAGCAGTCCATTAGTGTACAGGTTAGGGTTGTTTAAGTTAGAAGATGAGGGTAAAAATCTGGTGCATATGAATCATATCATTATGTATACATTGCAGATCCACTGCTTCCAGTATTACATCTGCTCAAAGCCTCAAACAGAATCACAAAGTAAAGATTTCATGCACACCTAACTACATGGCTAAATCAAAAGCCCAGTTCATAATGGCAACATTCTAATCTAGTCATGAGACATGCTTCTTATTTAGAAATCAAGTGTCACAAATGATGTTGAAATGCATATAGTTAAAATGCTTGTAGATCATTAGTGAGTAACCCCATTGACTGGTACTAAATTTGTTTTCATAAACTAAAGTGGATTGAACACAGATTGTAATGTCCCCTTCTCAGCAGTGCTCGGTACTGTTGATTGTTAGCCTATCCCGGAGGCCCGTAGGCTAGTTGGAAGCTGAAATTAGAGTTTCCCTCTTTCTAGGAGGTTGTTTCTGCATTTTTCAGTGGATTGCACTTGGAGTTGTGGATTTTGGATTGCAGATTCTTTCTGGGTTTTCAGAGAGCTTCGCAATGGTATAGCTTGCATCCTGATCCAAGCAACTTTCTGAATTTACTATTTTTAGTAAATTCTATTTTTGGCAGTGGTCCTATTGGCATCAACACAGTTGGCTTTCCTCTTCTGGCAATTCGGTTGGTATTATTGTTTTTGGCCTTTTGATGCATTTTCTGAAGAGATAAGTGATTTTTATGTTATAATGTTATATTTTAATATTATAACCCCTTGGCCTAGCTTCATGACTTAAAGGTGCTTTTAAGAAGGGGGACTTCAAGGGTGGACGCCTCATCGAGAGGTGATTAAAATATTTTCTAAGGTCAAAAATGCTTTGAGAAGATGAGACACCAACTTGAGGAAAGTAATATTTTATTTGAAATTTGAGCTTTACCTTCTTGAAAAAGGACGCCACTTTTGGAGGGAGTTGCAGTCAACTTCAAATTTGAAATGTTTTGACTTCTTGGTTTGGGCGCACCTTCTAGAGGCTTCTGGAGATGCTTTTCAGAGTTTATAAAAGGAGGCCTCTTCTCTTCATTTGATCATCTCTTGTCTTCAGTAATGTTATGCTGCCGAAATGGTGAGTGGGTTGCTTTGAGGAGTGCATACCTCCTAGCTTTGGCTTGACTTCTTGCTTGAAAGATAGCAACTAGTTGAGATTTGTTGTTTTTAATCCTTGAGAGCAGATTGAGCACATTGTAGTTGAGTTTCTTGCATTTCTATCAGTTTTTGGAGTTGCTGGTCTAGTATAGCTGATTATAGTTTTTACTCATATGTCTTAGTGTAATTTTTATTTGGTTATGGGTATTTAATAAATGTGTTTTGCAGCCTTGAGCGACCCTTTGTTCCAAGTTTAAGATTTTAATGTCAAGTGTGTGATTTTATAGCAAGAAATTGCCCCTCCTTGAGGGTCGTACCATTCTAGAGTGGCATTCGAATTCGTGCAAAATAAATACGAGTCTTTTAGAGTGGTTTTAGTGTTGTTACTTGGCTTCACCTTAGGGAGCTTATGCATTTTATTTCATGTCATTTGAGTGAGTTGGGAGTGAGATATAAGTATTTTAGTGAATTACAGTGTTGCTGGTTGTGCATTTTCAATTGCAGGTCTGTTAAAATCAGATTATAAAAGTTTGTCTTTTGAGTTGGGTTTGAGACTGCGAAGTCATGTTGAGCATTGGAGAGATAGTACACATTATTACAGCATTGATAGACTTCTCATTTCAATGTTCTTGGCAGGCATTTCTAACTCATTGTAAAGTTGAACAATAGTACTGTCAACTATCTTATTTTCTTGCTAAGCACTTGTAATTCCCACGATTGTGGAAGAGACTGTCTTGCTTCAGTCTTTCATTTCTACATTTACTTTCTTGTACTGCCCACTGGAAAGTGGAAGAGGTCAGCAAGCCGCCTATTTAATTTGTAATGCATTGTACTTCATATTGCTGATCGGCTGAGCCGTCACCCAGTTCATGGATCCTCTGACCATATGCTCACCCCTCCTCCCACATCAAGTCTTAGGGCACATTCTTGGTTAGAGTTATTTCAATTCGGCTATTTCATAGGGATCCTCTAACCATATGCTCGCCCCTCCTCCCTCATCGGGTCTTAGGGCGCATTCTTGGTTAGAGTTACTTTCCACATTGTTTTGGTTTTGGAGCTAACCTTAACGAGTGCATGTTGCATTGTAACTGTTATCAAAAATTGAAAAAAAAATTGGGTCGGTTCATTACACAGATGTATCTAGCTATTTTTTTTAAAATGAATACCTGTGGAAATGATCTCAAAATTCTAATATTTTGTTCTCTGTATATCTGAAAATTGAAAAGAGAAGGATGAGTAACCCCATCAAACAGTACCAAATATCTTTTGAATGAGAATCTTTATGCTTTTGCCACTAAAATATACCAACTTTACGATGTGCACTTGCTTTTAGTCGTTGGTTACTTTCTTCCCTCTAATTTATGAAGATCTATATCACAAGAAATTGAAGAACCCATGCACCTCACTACCACATTTTTGCAATGAAACATCTCTAGGTATGGATTCTTATATGTGCCAAGCTAAAAAAAAATTGTTTCGACAAATGTTTGACAAAATTGTTGAATATTTTGTCATTGATGTCAAGGTGTTTGAGCTACTTGCCTGCTTGTTTGAGCAACTTGTTTGCTTACTTGAGCTGGTTGCTTGCTTACTTGAGCTAGTTGCTTGTCTACTTCACCTACTTACTTGTCTACTTCAGCTACCTGCTTGTCTGATTCAGTTGCTTGCTTTCCTACTCAGTCAGCAAGTCTTTTGCCATATCGGATTTGTTTGTCAACTTATGTGCCACATCAGATGAAAGAATATCAGTTTGGATGAAAGAATTTTTTTTATGTTTTTAAAAACTCACAATTTCCCCTTATGGGTCGACGGCTTGAGTACATGGCAGCTCATGAATGCAGTTTTTTATTTTCAAGCCTCCTCTTGTGGTCTTTGTCAGAAAGTCAAATTGTAACACCTCACATACGGGTTCTAGTGATTACATTATGTGTGGCGACTGATTTAATTTCCCCTAGAAATTGGCGGCTTCTATTTTATTGGGCGACTCATAATCTCCTTCAACGACGACTTGTCTTAATGAGTGAGCTCTAGAAGATATTAGTGGGCGGCTATGAAACTAGATTGTTGTGTTTCTTCTTTGAAACTGTGGTCATTTTTCTTTAGCGATATCATTCTTTATGTGTGTTGTGTTAAGACAAAATAAAAGACGTTTGGGTTCACACATTATTAAGATATTTTTCAGAAGCCCAAAATTATATTTGGAGGTATCGTTAAAAGAAACTGCCGCCTATTCCCTTATAGCCACTAATTTGCACAATGATTGATTTTATTGGAGCCGCCTATAGTATTAGAAACAAAATTGTGGAAAATAAGACAAGGGAGACCAATCAAAGCAAGCGCCATTTTTATCCATAATCATCCACATTTGATATTGGCGTTTTTCTTCCTCATGCATTGGAGTTTTTTCAAAAAATGTAGAGTCGTTTTCACAGGTGAGATAGAGATATAGCTAAGAAACGTCTGTGTGGATGTGCGTTGAGTCTTTTTTGTGTGTTGGATGATTGATGTTGTTGCGGGTGTCTTTGCTCCTTGGTCGATATGAGTATCTGTTCTAAGTTTTTGTGAGAGGAGATGAAATGAGTTTTGAGTTGCTATTTTGCAAATATGATATTCTAGGTGAAGTTGTTATCCAAAATAGAATTCAATGTCTATGTGGTTTCTCAAAAGGACGTGATTGAATATATTCGTTGCAATCTTTTGTTTCGTTTTTGGTGTTTTGAGTTAGTGTGTGATCTAAGCTTTTAAAGTATATTTCAAAGCTTGCTAAGCAAAGATTGCAGGGGTACATAATTTTTAAAAGAAGCAGTATATACTTCAAAAGCCCATACCTTTGATAATGAGGTATAACTTTTGATTGATGCCCATACCTTACTTTGAATGAGAGAGGTCCAGGAAGAAACCTGCTCTGGTACCATAATATTCCTCAGGTAAATATTTGTGGAAAATCTACGAAGCCTAGATTAATTGTTTCTAAAGTATCTTGAGGTTAAGGTTAGTACTTGACTGGAAAGGAAGTCATCTATTGAGTCTTGACACCGAATCTTACAATTATTACATCTTGCACACTTAAAGAATTCTCTGAGTCGTTATGGTCTCCTAGGCGAAGTTGTTGGCTAGAAAGAAATCAAAAGTCTTGCTTCAGCGCCACTATAATGCTCAAACCCAGGTGAGCTTCATTGCTTACAGGCCGAAGTGTGGAAATATGTGAAAAGAAAGAATATCAAAATGAATCAAAAGAAAAGAATGAAAAATCAAAACACTTGGCTTTTGGGTGTGCGGACATCTCTACAAGTGTACAAAACAATCAAAACAATCGAAATAGTAAATCACCAAAAGTAGAGCAATCTCCGTGAGATTATAGCAGATAATCTCACCGGGGCTATGGACGCTCGCTGGCAGCAAGGCTCTATCCAAGGATGCTTTTGGAGCTAAGACAAAAATACACTAGAAAGCCCTGATGGAACAAAAGAGTCATATTGGTCTTAAGAGACGGGAATAAACGCACTTGCACACACTTATAACTGCAGGATAAAATATCTTGATATAGTTTAGGATTTCTCTTCCCTTTTAAGTACTCTTCTTGGTGAAAGGGTAAGTTAGTTAGAATTAATTTAAGATTTCGGATTTGAAGTGGGTACTATCTTTAAAACGTTCAGGAACATTCCCCACGTGGAGTCACCAGATGTTGTGACCTTTTCACACATCGCCCCATTGCAAATGGGGACCCCCAGTAGTTTGCTAGTTTTTAGGGTTTTGCCTCCACGCAACGGTTTCATAAGGTCACTTCTTTCAGAGTTTCAAGTCAGTCTTTTTGAGAGTCATCCGAGCCAAGTTGATAATCCATCCCTGAATCAATGCATAAAAGTCATGGAAAGGATTGAAGGAGAAAGGTCACGGGGGCGAGGATCACTGTCTTTGGAGCCAAGTTCGACACTTCCTACTTTTAGGGAATCTGCTTTTTCCTTTTCATTTTGGCACTTTTTGGACCAAAGCGGGGGTCCTATTTTTTAGGGATTTTGCTTTTCTACAGAAAGTCAACCACAGTCAACATATCCATTTCCATAGAACCAAAAATCAACCAAACAAAAAAAAAAGAGAAAAATCATTGAAAAATCAAAGTAAAAATCGAAAAATCAAGCAAAAATCAGCAAAAGCATGGAAAAATCAAGCAAAAATCTGGAAAAATCAGTCAAAAATCATGAGAAAATCAACAAAAAAATCAACCCAAAGGCATGGAATCATGAGGTAAATTTGCCTAAGTCTGGAGAAATTCGCCCTTGCCATAGACATGAGAGAATGTCCAACCATTAACAAAGTCCGCCCTAGAAAGAAGGGAAGGTGAAAAGGAAAAGTTCGCCATCAAGAGGGGAATGGAAAGACATTTTTGAAGTCTGCCCTTAATTTGAGGGACATGGCATGAGAGCAAGGAAGTCCGCCCTTGCCATATAAGAAAGATGGCAAGACTTCTTGGAAGTCCGCCCTAGCATGGCATTGAGGCAATAAAGTCTGCCCAGCCTTAGATAAAGTATGTCAAGACACCTCTAAAGTCCGCCCTCACATAGCAAGACATTAAGGAAGTCCGCCCAGCCTTGAGGGGAAAGTGGCAAAGCCTCTATGAAGTCCGCCCAACCTTAGATGATGGATGGCATTCCTTCTCCAAAGTCCGCCCAAGCCTTGGCAAGACATTTGTGAAGTCCGCCTAGCATGAGAAGAGAAAAAATTGAAAATTTGGCCAAGTATTTGAGGCCTTGGAAGGAAAAAATTCGAAATTTATCTAAGTATGGAGGCCTAAGAAGAGGGAAAATGCGAATTTTGGCTAAGTATGAGAAGAAAGGCAAATGTCAAGGAGGATGAAAAGTCCGCCATGCCTTGATGGAAGATGAAATAAAGTTGTTGAAGTCCGCCTAGGCCATGGAAAGAGTTTAATGAAGTCCGCCTAGCATAAGGAAGGGAGGAGAAATTGAAATTTCGCCTAAGTATGGATGCCTAGGGAAAATTTTATGAAGTTGGCTAAGTGCACAAAGAAAATGTGTGCATGGCAAGATGTTGATTTTAGATGACCAGATTTAGTGCACAGAAAATAATTCAAAATCAGACAAAAATAACACAGCATATACCCTGGGAAAACCCTCCTCTTGAGGGAGAAAAACCCAGCAACAAAGATCTCTCTTCTCTATATAAATAATGGCAACAATTAAATACAATGAGGCCAATTACAGGGGCCAATATTCAACACTGCTAACAATGAAGTGTGTTAGCAGCTAGCAGCACTAGCTCACTATTAGTGATGCAGAAATAGTTACTTGACACATCCTGGGCCCAGGGGCGGGAGAAGCGAAACCACATGTACACTTGAGAGTCTCAGGAGGGTAGTTACCAAGGGCCGCTCACCATCGATGTGGTTCAAAGCTTCGTGGATTAAAGAGCGGCTAAGCCTTGCCTCGGCTGCCCAGCATGCTTTCCGAATGTCTTCCCCAGGCTTACGTCCGCTCTATGTTAGCTCTTCCTTTGTGTACGGTGCATTTCCCTTGATGATACATCCGCACTTGATGATATTCGCCCTGACTGGAATAACTGAAGTTCGCACTTTATCAGCAGATAAACTCGCACTGAATCATCAGGCAAATTCATACTTGACAGAGTTCGCTTTTTGACACAGATCTGAAATGCAAGGATTCGCAGTCACTTCAATAATATTTCGCACTTGATAATACAGGACTTTTGTGAGTGGCCGAACTGGTCTGGATTAGTTGATCACAATGGATGAAACAGAGATATATATATATATATAAATGAAAGGAAGAGACTCTTCTCTTAGAATCCTTCATGTCGGCCTTCAAGAAATTGCGTCTCCTCTTTAATGAAGGTCGGCCTCAATAAAATAACATATGTCGGCCTGATTTAATGTTATTTTCAAGACACAAAGCAAGTCGGCCACAAATATTATTCATGCCTCTTCACAAGAGGTCGGCCTCCAGCAATTCATAAAATGAAAGTCGGCCTCAAGATGACTTTGTATCTTCTTATGTCGGCCATAGGCATGAGATACAAACCAATAAAGTAAATTGAATAGCCAACGGCTATAAATTCAATTTACGACTTTCTCGAAAGAAGTGAGCTGGAAGGATCAGCAGAAACTCTTCTCTTTATTAACCTCCCTCGGCCCCTAGGGAGAGAACTGGTAGAACAAATAATCTACCATTGCGCAATCAAATAAAAGAGGAGATATATATCACCTCAATGTGATATCAACATCACATGGTTAAGTACTAGTGTTCATCACTTGGCATTGATGGTGTCACCTCAAAGTGACTTTCACCATGGCTCTCCCAGAGGGTGAAACACGAGTACAGAAAGATCATCACGGACTCTCTCTCGTGGTGTTGTCATGGAGTCACACACATGACATCCACCATGTTGACTTCGACTCGGAGGTGGAAGCGAGGCTTTCCTCCAAAGTTCTTGATCACGAAGAGATGCAATATAGTAAGTCTGCAGAAGTGTTCATCACTTGCGTGATGTTGTCACCTCAAGTGACTTTCACCATGCCTCTCTCAGAGGGTGAAACACAAGTACAAGATATGTCATGGAGTCGCACACATGACATCCACCATGACTCTCTCAGAGGGTGGAACCGAGGGCTTTCACCTCAAATTCTTCCGTCACAGAAGAAAGTGCATTAACAAGGGATTTCACCTCGAACCTCTCTCACAGAGAAGCACTCATTAAGCAAGGCTCACTGATACTGAGACTCATACTCAGTCAAGGCTGGATTCTCCATCATACCAAGCTTGTCTCGAAAGTATACAAACTTTATCCTGGCGAGAGGCTTGGTGAGAATATCTGCCGTCTGCTCATCAGTGCTAATGTATCTCAACTGTACAGCCTTCTGCAGTACCATATCTCTGATATAGTGGTACTTGATCTCAATATGCTTGGATCTGTCATGAACCATAGGATTGACAGAAGGCCTCACACAACTCTGATTATCATAATGAATAATGGTAGGCTCCTTTGATTGTCCGAATAATCCTGCAAGGAGCTTAAGAAGCCACACTGCTTCCCGAGTTGCCATGCAAGCTGCAATGTACTCAGCCTCTGCTGTACTCAATGCTGCAGAAGAGTGCTTCCTGCTGCATCAGGAAATCATAGCAGAACCCAAACTGAAGCAACAGCTAGAGGTGCTCTTCTGATCTGTGACACAACCTATCCAATCAGAATCAATGAAACCAAGTAACTCCAAGTTTGCATCTGAAGTATACTTCAACCCATATCCAACTATGCCACGCAAGTATCTCAGGATATGTTTAGCTACAACAAGATGTATCTGCCTCGGATCACACATAACCTGGCTAAGTGCACTCACTGCATAGCAAATATCAGGTCTAGTGATAACTAGATACATCAAGGATCCAATCAGCTGTCTGTACAACATAGGATCCACAAAATCTGAACTAGCTGCAGCAAGATTACCATCTTCTTCAGGCTCAGCGGGCTCCCTCTAAATCTTCGGGCACTTGCATCAACCTTCTGACCTCTTTGTCCAAGATTGCCTGCAACACTTTGACTTAGATAAATGTTTTCCAGTGCACACCTTTGGTACTGAAGAGAGTTCAGAATAGTCCTCCTCGACCTCATCTTAGATCTCACTATTCTGAATAGGTTTGCGGAGCTACCAATGACAAATCCAGAAGACAGTCTTGAGCAATTATGAACTCAGGCAACTGAAGGGATCCTCTAAGGGTTTAGCACCGAGCCTTTTTAATACAACAATCTTCACTTCTTCTTAGTGAGTTGCAAGACTCCCTCTTGATCCTTTCTCCAAAGATTGCAAAGAAGATTTCTGGAAGTGAGCTCCCTCTATCCACCAGCTCAGTCCCAAGGCTGCTTGATTATTTCTTTTGTTGGCATGACTCCCTCACAAGATGCCTCAAGCTTTTCATCATTAAGCAATTTCTCATCACCTTCTTGCTCCTGCAAGCATTTTAGAGAGAGATTACTTCAAAGAAATAACAAGACTGGAATCATACAGGGTTTACAATCACAAGTTATAACATGAACACATAAGAATTTATGCACAATGTTAGAACATGAATAAATCAACCTGTAGGAGAAATATATCAAAAGATCAAACTAGAGGGATAAAGAAACTTATCTTTATATAATTTCTGGTATGACTCTTTCGTTCATCTTTTACTCCTCTCGAGAGTGCCAAACTCAGCACAACAAAGGAATAATTTGCACAACTACAGATTTCTTGAATGCATTAAGCGGTTAGTATGTAGAACCAACTCTCTCCAGGAGTTCAAGGCTCTAACACAGTTCATGCATTTGAGAATGATATCGATGTGATCAACCTATCACAATCGAAAATGCAATTCTCTTTTTCCTCTCAAAGTCACACTCAGAGATCTACAAGATTAGCATGAAACAACTCACAATAAATAATTTGAAATCTTCAAAGGATCTTTATGCTAGAGATCACAACTCAAGAGAAATCACTAACTCTCTTTCCTAAGATCCAACTAAATGAAGTGACTGATTTTCAAACTGGAAAGGTGATTTCAATAAAACACAAAATACTTATCTTCTTTAACATTCTGATGAAAGCAATTATTGAACACAGCATGCTGATCTTATGCTCAGACCAATCCACAGTCTTCATGACTCGAACACAGACTCATGACAAGGTTAAATTTGAACAAGGCCCATGACTGCTCAAATTTACAATGCACTCCGTTTCCAACTGCAATCCACTAGGTTATGCAACATGCTTACCAGCAATACTCAAATTGTTAGAGATAGATAGGATCATCACTCGAAAGACTTTATCAGATCTGCACAACTGAGATTCACATAAAGGAATATAAACAAAGAAAGGAACCGAATACTTATCTCTATTTGATTGCAGCCTTTTGATTTCAAACATCAACCCTTGGCAGCACAATCTGACATAGTTGAGCTCTTGACTGCAAAGTTGTGAAGACCATTTAAGTCCATTCCAGATAATAGAATTCTCTCAGAATACATGACTACTTCAGAACCTTCCATAATCATGTGCATTAAGATAACAGATCCCGGAAGGTGAGATCACCGCATCATATGACTCTCTGATCTCAGATTGCTAGCAAAATGACTCAAGTAAACTCATGAAGAGAGCATGCGCTAGATCTGACTTCGAATTGTTTTTCAAGATCTGATCGGATCTTTCCATAAACTCGCTCTGATACCATGTTGAAAACTAATGATCAGATTTAGTGCACAGAAAATAAATTCAAAATCAGACAAGATAACACAGCATGTACCCTGGGAAAACCCTCCTCTTGAGGGAGAAAAACCCAGCAACAAAGATCTCTCTTCTCTATATAAATAATGGCAACAATTCGCTTTACAATGAGGCCAATTACAAGGCCAATATTCAACACTATAACAATGAAGTGTGTTAGCAGCTAGCATTATAGCTCACTGTTGGTGATGCGAAACAGTTACTTGACACATCCTAGACCCCAGGACGGGAGAACAGGAACCCTGCCTGCAATACACTTGAAGTCTCAAGGAGATCCGTTACCAAGAGACCGCCTACGTACCCACATCCAATGTGGTTCAAAGCTTGCGTAGTTCTGAAGCAGCTCGCCTTGCCTCGGCTCGCCTTTATGCTCGGAATGTCTTCCCCAAGACTTCGTCACTGCTCTATGTTCGCTCTTCACTGTGTGGTAAATTTCCACTTGATGATACATCCGCACTTGATGATATTCGCCCTGACTGGAATAACTGAAGTTCGCACTTTATCAGCAGATAAACTCGCACTGAATCATCAGGCAAATTCATACTTGACAGAGTTCGCTCTTTGACACAGATCTGAAATGCAAGGATTCGCAGTCACTTCAATAATATTTCGCACTTGATAATACAGGACTTTTGTGAGTGGCCGAACTGGTCTGGATTAGTTTATTACAATGGATGAAACAGAGATATATATATATATAAATGAAAGGAAGAGACTCTTCTCTTAGAATCCTTCATGTCGGCCTTCAAGAAATTGCGTCTCCTCTTTAATGAAGGTCGGCCTCAATAAAATAACATATGTCGGCCTGATTTAATGTTATTTTCAAGACACAAAGCAAGTCGGCCACAAATATTATTCATGCCTCTTCACAAGAGGTCGGCCTCCAGCAATTCATAAAATGAAAGTCGGCCTCAAGATGACTTTGTATCTTCTTATGTCGGCCATAGGCATGAGATACAAACCAATAAAGTAAATTGAATAGCCAACGGCTATAAATTCAATTTACGACTTTCTCGAAAGAAGTGAGCTGGAAGGATCAACCGAAGCTGCTATAACATTAACAAATTCACTACTCATTACAGGAGCTGCAGACAGAGAAACACTTCTTTTGGTTGCTAATTTTACTATGGGATAAGGACATGTTATTGTCCTCTAAGAGGTTTGCATGGCAAGGGATATTTGTTTTTAAGATACTCTAACTAGATATGTTTATCTTTGTATATCAAGAAGGGAACTCAGATGCTGCTCGCTTCAGAGTTCTCTAAGAGGTTTGTATGGCAAGGGGTCCATATTTGTTTTTAAGATACCCTGACTAGATATGTTTATCTTTGTATATCAAGAAGGGAACTCAGATGTTGCTTGCTTCAGAGTTCTCTAGTGACAAGTTACTCCATTTACCTCCTCGTTTGATTCCATTATGAGCACTGGTAGAGTAAACTGCAAAGGGCCAGCACTTACTGTCTTCCTTGATGTTCAAATATTGTTTTGACATTTGCACTTTTATACTTAACTTTTTGACCATTGGATTGTATTGCGTTGAAGATTCTGATACCAGATTTTATCAGGGTTCCCTATGCCCCATCAGCCTAATTTATGCATGAGGTCACTAAAGCCTCATCAGCCTTGTTAATTTGCTGGAGGATATTCTTTAGCAGTCAGTAGATATTTACTTTGCTTTTTCTCAGATCTTTCGATGTGAGGGAGCGACTCACCTTTCTTCTAACAGCCTCATGATTCCATTATGAGCACTGGCATAGCAAACTGCAAACTGTCTTCATCGATGATCAAATATATTTTAGACATTTGCACTTTTATTCTTCCTTTGTGACCAATGGATTGTATTGTATTGAAGATCCAAACATCAGATTTTGTGAGGGTTCCCTATGCTCCATAAGCCTAATTCATGCATGAAGTTACTAAAACCCCATCAGCCTTTCTCAGTTGCTGGAGGATATTCTTTGGCAGTCAGTAGGTATTTATTTTTCCTTTTCTCAGATCTTACGATGACAGGAAGTGACTTACCTTTCTCTCAACGGCCTGCTTTATTAGCATATCTGAATGTGACCTTTAGATTCTTTATCTAAAGCAAACTGGCAGCTACTAACTTTTCTCAGCTTTTAAAGATGCGCTGTTGTTTTATCTGTTATTACATTCTTGTTGAATCCTTTTTTAAGTTTGCAGTGATATTCCCTTGTTAGGCTGTTCTTTTTTGACAGTAACCCCTTTTCGATGTAGTTCAGTCCCATTGGCCTATTTTGGTCATTATTGTACATCCATAATAATATTTATTTTATTTTATTTTGTGTCCAATGCTGCCTAAGCTGTTCATTCACTCTTTATTTGATTTTATGATTATTATTAGGTGCAGTCCATTATAGTAGTGTGTATGAGATGACGATAAAGGTTGGAGCTATGTTACATGGGATGTGCCTCTGCAGCTCCAAACCCAATGTCGAAGGTCACCTAATAATTCTTTTTACTTTATGCAGTTAAGGTATACTTAGGAAATGCTTATTTGTTATTAGATTGAGTTTTTTTAGGTCATGCTGTCTTATAGCATAAGGTGAGGATATTTGTCATGATCTAATTTAATCCTCACCTAGGGTTTGATCTAGGTTTTGTTTTTTTCCTTTTCATAAGGATTCATCATTCATTGTAATTATTAATTCAGTCTATTGCATCAATACAATTCTCAGGTTGTTGAGCAAATCTATCTTGTTTTTTCTCTCAATTATGATAGGTAATTGCTTGCAAGTGATTTTTGAGAGCTGTGGGGTTCACTATCAACTCCAACATAGTATTAGAGCCCCGAATATGTAGCCTTCTATTCAAATTATGAGAGATCCGGCATTGAGCAAAAACTCGGTGCATCTTGGAGCAAAACGAACCTCGCTATTGCATCTAAAACATCCAAAAACCTACAGAATAATTATTCATTCGCCAAAATTTGAGAAGGTGAAATTTTGGGCAATTTTTTTGGCACATAAATCGAGGTAAAAAATATGTACTCATGTACAGAATCCTTACAATTGCACGGGTTCGTACCAGGTTGTATGGTCTGTACAAGATTTGTATGGGCATATGGCTCCTTGCTATGAAAATTTGTCAGTTGGCATCATTTTTTCAGTGAGTAATTTTTTTGCAGCGACGAAGTTTATGAATTTCTTGGCAACATTTTATTTTTTAAATTCTTGACTTGCAGTTTTTTTTTGGTGGGTGAAAGGTTTAGCCCTTCTTGTTTGGGGGGGGACTAGCCACTCCATGACGATAGAAGTGGGCGCTCAATTCAGAGTGGTGCCGTCGATATTTGCTGCCCCTATCCTGCCCTTTGACGTTCCTCCGCCCATTGTCGATTCGTAGCGCTAGCTATTGCCTTGATCCTATAAACAACTGGGGGCTAGGGGTCCAACTCTAGCATCTAGCAATTGATCGCACATAAGATTGGGAGTTGACCCTCTTTTAGCCCTTAGTTTTCCCTATAGGTCAAATTGGACTTTTACAAAATTGGGTATAACTTGGTTGTCTTGACTCCGATTTTCGCAAACCATATATTGTTGGAAAGATGGTTCCAAGCTTGATCCAGTGGTGTTGGTAATTTTTCCAAATTTTGCTGTTGGTGAGTTTTACAAGCCTTTGAAGTTAGATCAAGTTGTTTTCATTGAGAGACTCATAAATTTTGCCTCAAATCTCGGATTTCATGATTCTTGCGGCATTGGAAAGTTGGTTCAGCCTTCTACATAGATCTCATAACTATTTTTCTAGAAAATTTACTAAGTATCTGCTATTTTCATTAGATCTCAGGTTTTCTTTTTGGTTTATTTTCTTGGAAAACATGCAAATAAGGTCAACTTTTTTGAAACAAGGGATTAAATTTCTTGCATTGTGAGGGTCATATTGCTGTTTTCCTATCTAATTATGTATTTTTTGAAATCAAAACACATGAATAAAATAAATGGACATACATCTGAAAAAACAAGGGTTGTATAGAGTGACCTTGGGTACAAAACTTGAACCAACATGATCCATTGCCTGTAAGCAACATTTCTCTCGTAGGAAAAAACATATCCACTAGTGATTGGAGAAACCATTCCCATAAGATGGATGAATAGGGAATCCAAATCCAAATGATGTGTGTCTTTGAAAAATACTCAAATGTCCACATGTCGGAATGAGATGATGTCAATCTAGAATCTTGTGAAGACTAATGTAGAACAAGCTCCAAAGATAATGATGATGGTGGGCTAACAACATTGATGCGGTTGTCATGAAAGAGGAGATGAAAGTCCTCAAAATAATCTTCCAAATCTACAATTTGAGACCCCCACAAATAAGGATGATATGTATGCAAGATACAAATCCCAAGTAGCTATGTCTAGAAGGTGATGAATGTCTTGCTGCATTGAATCAATAGGGGCCATGGATGCGGTGATACTAGTTTGATCAAGAACAACGTAAGATGGAGATTAGGTCTCGATGTGAGGAGTGGAAACAAGAAGAGAAGTCTCTGAACCATCGAAACATGCAAGACCTATGATATACTCAATCTCTTCTAAAGTATCATCATCAAAAGGGTATACAATCTGCTTCTTCAAAGGAAATGAGACAATATGTAGCAATTTCCTTTGGGAATGGAGAGATATGAGGGTCTCCATGGATCTCCCAAAGTGTAATGTCCCCTTCTCAAACCTGATCTTTCTAGTGACCGTTGGCCTTTTCTTTGGGAACCCAAAGGCTAGTCGGAAGATAAATTAGGGTTTCCTATTTTTGAGGAGGTCCTTGTTCAGGGATGATGGATTCAATGGCGGATTCCTTCTGGGTTTTCAGAGGGCTTCGCAGTGGTATGTTCATCTCAGCTTTCAGAACACTTTTTGGAATTTACTATTTTTAGTAAATTCTATTTTTGGCAGCTTTCCAGATGAGTTCAGCTCGGTTGACTTCCTGCTTCAGTTTGGTCAGATGTCTAGTTCAGTATTGGCTTCAGGGCATCTTCGGAGGGATAAGTTAAGTCATTTAATTAAAAAGTCACGTTTAAATATTATAATTTAACGTTGACCATGGGCCTAGATTAATGACTTAAAGATGTTTTTAAAAAAGGGGTTTTGAGGGTGGCGCCTCATTAAAAGATTATTTTAATTATTGTCAAAGTCAAGCAAGCTTATGTTGGGCGCACTTTTCAAAGCATGGCATTTAATTAAAATATCAATTATTAAACCTTGAAGGAGAAGGTACGCCCTTTTGAGGAGATTAGGGTTTTTGACTTGAAAGTGACTTTAGGGTTACGAGAAGTCGAATGGAAAATTATATAAGGAAGGAGTTGAGCATCATTTGATTATCTTTGGACGACTATACTGTTATGCTGCCGGATTGGCTCTGGAATCGCTTCGAGGAATGAAGGCCTCCTAGCTCGGGCATCGCTTCGTGTTTGCAAGACAACATCTAGTGATGATTTATTGTATTGTGAGTTGCATTTAAGTTCGTGCATTGTATTTCAGCTTATTGCATATTTAGATTAGATTTGGCATGTTAGAGGTTTCAGCATATTGCATTATTTAGCACAGCAGATTTGTGTTTTTGCTCATAACTTGAAAAATACAAAAAAAGATCTTCTGGGTATTGCATCAATATTTGAGTTTGTAAAGGGCGCCCATATTCTCCAGATTATAGCATTTTAAACGGAGTATTGAATTTTTAAGAAGAAGTCGAACTTCTTGCTGGGCCGTACCTCTTAGTCTTGCATTGTTTTCCGTGCAATATTAAATATAGGCATTTTGGATCTGTCCTTTGCATCCATTTTAGGCGCCTTATCATTAGCTGTTAATTGCATCCAAGAATAGGTTAATCGGGCAAGGTTTGAGTGATTTACGAATCATTTAGGGAATCTTTAGGTTGCTGTTCAAAGGGTTTTAAAGTACAGATCTGTCAATAACAGTATACAGAAATCTGCATTTATGATTTGGGGTTTGGCATGGAGATTTACTTAAAGCTTGTAGCAGATTCTTAATTGAATGTACTCTTTGCAAAGCGTTTGATATCCTGACATTGCAGGCAATAATTGTCAATTTGTAAACTGGCAGTAGTACTGACCAGTGTTCATTAATATTGCTCTGTTATGAATTGTAAACTCATTCTTACTATCAGCATTAGTTTGTAATAGTTTTAGCTCCGCCCTATGGTAGCTACTTTCCCGTCTTGGGTCAGCAAGCACATTCTGGGTGTCGAGTAATTCATGTTTCAGCATTATTTACTACAAGCATTTTGTTGTTGTAATCACTCCGTCATATGGTCGCCCCTCACTCCGCATTGGATTGGGTAGCACATACTTGACGTTGAGTTCCTTTCTGTACTTAGCGTAGAAGACCCTCTGACCAATGCTCACCATCATCGGTGCCATTCTGGTTAGAGTTTCAGCATAAGCAGTTTGTTTCAGATCCTCTGACCAATGCTCGCCATCATCGGCGCCATTCTGGTTAGGGTTGCTTTCTTGCACGTTTTGGTTTATCCATCTAATCTTAACGGGTGCACTGTCTGTAATTGCTTTGTAATCTGTTAATTGAAAAAACGAAAAAAAATTTGGCTCGGAATATTTCAGTGGTATCAGAGCCAAGATCCTGCCATCCTGTGCCCATCAGAGTTCACTTGACAGAGAAAGATGACTACAGAGAAGTCTCTACTTGAGTTAATGCATGATATGTGTACGCTATTGAAGGATCCTGAGTTAAGGTGTGGAATCAGAAAAATTTATGCTAAGTCTGAGAAGTCAGATTTGATTGGGGTTTCTAAAGAATGCCAGTTCAAGAGGAAATGTGAACACGAGGCTGACATACTCTACAGAGATTATCAGAGCTTGACAGATGAGATTAAGAACGATGTTTCATTTGACACCTTTTTGACTTATGAGGGGGATTATCACCCTGGGAAGCGGGCTATGGTCAACTACATCAAGAAAATGATTAAGGAGGAAGCAGAACATGACATGGCTGTAGGTGCAAGGAAGGTAGAAGAAATGCCTGTTTGTAGGTTGCAGCCCACAAGTAAGCAGAATGAAGGAAAAAATCAGTCAACTAGTGTTGAAGATGGCACAAGCGAGGTGCTCATTTTGCCTAAAAATGATAGGGCGTTGGATGAAAAAACCTTGACGGATGAGAAGTGTGCGGGAGAGCACCATAATTCTCCCCTTGACTTGCATGTGATAGCAAGTGATGTAGATCAGTTCGGTGAAAAGAATATAGCAGCAGACTTGAATTCTAATTTGGATTCATCTCATGAAGGTTTTGAGACTAAGGGCTTCACAAAGGATGTTGGTAATGATTTCGAGGTGTTTGTACCTCCTCTTGTTGAAGATTTAGTGATAGATAGTTTTCCTCTTGTTGCTGTTCAAACTCCTCAAGAGTTTTCACAAGATGAAGTTATGGCAAGTGATCAAGAAGACCTTTTTGGCATACATATGACTATTCATGATGAGATCAGAAAAATACCTATAGATGATGGGTTCATTGAAGATATAGATGATAAGGTTTCCCAAACAGCTAGCACTAAAGATTCTTTACTTCATTTTAGTGACAGTGTCAAGGGTGGTTTTGGGTTTGATCTTCAAACCAAGCCATTGAAGGGAGGTATGTATGAAGATATCAGTTTAAGTGAGTTGGGTGGTGACCTATTCAAAGAGTCAACCCTCCAAGAGAAGCACAAAGAGCACTTTCCTTTTGATCAAAACAATCAATCCTCTAGCACTTGGGATCCAGGAGTGAAGGCATTTAGTGATGACAAAGAAATTGTGTGGGATGAGTTTCCCTTTGATCCTGATGAAGTTCAAAATTCTGATTGCTTTGCAAGCTATGAGGGGGCTGCCATAAACTTTGATCATGAAGACAGTGAAGTGGAAGTGGATCTTGAAGATCATATGACTCTTGACGATGGAAAGTTTGATGGAGTTCCTAAACACAAATCCAATTTATCAATGCTTGAAGCTGATTGTAAGCATTGGATTGAAGAATTTGTGGAGTCTAATTCTCTTTGTGATATTGAGCAATTTCAGCTAGTAGGTGGTGAAGGAAAGGAGTCTTGGAGCAGCTATGTGGGTAGCAAAGATGAAAAACAAAGTTCTGATTTTCAGTTGCAGCCTATCAGCAGTTCACCATCTTTGCATGTGCATGAGTGGAAAGATCAATGCAAGGCATCTTTTGAAAAAGAAGTGCAAGCGCTATCCCTATTTGATCGCACACACAATTTGGTTGATGATCTCTATTGGAAGGCTCAGTTTGAAGAGAGACGAAGTGGAGTTAAGGATGAAGTTGCTCTTCCTAACTTGCAACTTATCAGAGGCTCTTTGGAGACATTGAAATCAGCATACATACACTTGATTGAAGGTCAGGATCATGCCGTTGAATCTGCAAAGAAGGCCTTAATTGTTTTCGAAGAAAGGGAGAGTATGGTTGATGAGCTCACCTTGGAGCTTAAATCAACAGAGGACAAATTGAAAGAAACTCAGTTGGCTCTAAGAAAGGTTGAAGACCAGTTTGCAGATTTCAAACTTTTCAAGGAGCAAGAGGATGCACGAAGAGCTGGAGAAATCAAGCAAGTAATTGATGAGATTGATAGTCTTCGAGAGGAGTTTAATCTTGAAGGTCCCACAAGAAAATCAAAGGTTGTATGTGCAGATTTGGAGCAGCAAGATGAAAGGAATGACTTTCAAGTTTATGACAATCCTCTTTTTCAAGAAGGTGATGAGAAAAGTTATGAAAATCCTCTCTATGAAGTAGAGGATGAAATGGAGAATGAAACTGATTCTGGTTTTCGGTGCTTGGATGCTTTGATGTCACTCCATGAAGATGTGCCACGTATGTTGAGTAGTAAAGAATGCTTAAGAGGACTTGAGGATACAGTCTTCACTTTGGAAAAGGGACCAAAATATGGTGATTGCACTCTTGTCAATCCATTCCTTGGGTTGAGTGATGCTAGTCTGTTCTGGGAGTTGAATTTGAAGTCATCATATGTTTCATACTCCAGTGTTCCGGAAGCTTTCATGGATAGGCTTCAAAGGTTCATCAGAGGGAATGCAGATTTTACAAGTGTGCACTTGATTTTGACCAGCACTCAGAGATGTGCTATGTTTTCTTGCCGGAGTGTTGGAAATTATTTTCAGTTGGGTATCCAAGCTTGGGACTCTCAACATGGGTTGATGGAGCATACAGTTTGTGGAAAGAAGAAATTATGGAGGAACAAGAATCAAATTTTCAGACCTTTTGGTGTCGTTCTTTCCTTTAGCAGCTTCTTGGTGGTTCCATTTGTTCATCAACAAATGGATTGGAGAGAGATTTTGAGCATGGGCTGGAGAAATGAGCGATTGGTTGCTCTTGATTGTGATTCCCAGCTAAGACCAGGACAGAGTTTGAGACTCGAGCTTGCTGGTTTGAGGCAGACCAGCCACCTTACATGTTGCGTTTCTTGCATTCAGGAGAGTTGGTTCATCACTCCTGATCAAAGGGGTGGTAGTTTTCTCATGGAGATGGATCTAGAGTGTTTTCCAGCCACCTTGGAGGTGTCACCTTGCAGCTCGATGGTCATCTCACATGCTCACGTATGGGATCTTGAGTGGTGTTGTTGTTTTCCTTTGGGTAGGACTCAAGAATCTGATTGCATTACGCTGATCCTAGTCTTGATCAGCAGCAATTATTTGTTCCTTCACACTTTTCCTACCCTCCAAATTCATCTTATGATGGTTGTTGATGTAAACTTTGCCAGTTTATTCTCAGTAGTGATTCATGACAGCAGTCGCTCACATGCTTTGGTTCACCATTCTGAGACTCATGAGGCTGGAACTATGATTGTTTTCGGTAGTCTTCATGGTTGTGCCAGTATAATTCAGATGAGGCATGGTAGCTTTATGCGGAGACATGAGTATGTGTTTGTTGAGCTCTTGCAAGGGATTGCTTCCCTCCTTGTAAGGAGATTTGTAGAGGTCACACTTGCAGCCATGGTCCCGTTTGTTACCATGTGGAGGTATGCGGAGGAGTTCGATTTTGATTTGAATAGTCTATCTCTCCTATTGCTTAGAATGGTGATTGACAGTAGTATGGTTGATACTGTTAATTCGGGGGATCGTGGACATGAGATGTTGCATGATTTTGATTTCCCTCCTTTAAGATCTATCAGTTTGAGTATCATAGATGGTAACACTTTGGAGTTACAAGGGGAGTCAGTGCAGCATTGGCATGATATTTTCATTGATGTGATCAGAGTGGTGCAGCATCGGCATGGTGGGTTTTTCCTGAGACGCATTTGGGAACCAGGGATCATACTTGTTGCGTATGGATTAGTTTTCAAATTTCTGGAGCTGTGGTGGTATTGCTTGAGGACAAGCAATTTTGGGAAGGGCGGATTGTAATGTCCCCTTCTCAAACCTGATCTTTCTAGTGACCGTTGGCCTTTTCTTTGGGAACCCGAAGGCTAGTCGGAAGATAAATTAGGGTTTCCTATTTTTGAGGAGGTCCTTGTTCAGGGATGATGGATTCAATGGCGGATTCCTTCTGGGTTTTCAGAGGGCTTCGCAGTGGTATGTTCATCTCAGCTTTCAGAACACTTTTTGGAATTTACTATTTTTAGTAAATTCTATTTTTGGCAGCTTTCCAGATGAGTTCAGCTCGGTTGACTTCCTGCTTCAGTTTGGTCAGATGTCTAGTTCAGTATTGGCTTCAGGGCATCTTCGGAGGGATAAGTTAAGTCATTTAATTAAAAAGTCACGTTTAAATATTATAATTTAACGTTGACCATGGGCCTAGATTAATGACTTAAAGATGTTTTTAAAAGAGGGGTTTTGAGGGTGGCGCCTCATTAAAAGATTATTTTAATTATTGTCAAAGTCAAGCAAGCTTATGTTGGGCGCACTTTTCAAAGCATGGCATTTAATTAAAATATCAATTATTAAACCTTGAAGGAGAAGGTACGCCCTTTTGAGGAGATTAGGGTTTTTGACTTGAAAGTGACTTTAGGGTTACGAGAAGTCGAATGGAAAATTATATAAGGAAGGAGTTGAGCATCATTTGATTATCTTTGGACGACTATACTGTTATGCTGCCGGATTGGCTCTGGAATCGCTTCGAGGAATGAAGGCCTCCTAGCTCGGGCATCGCTTCGTGTTTGCAAGACAACATCTAGTGATGATTTATTGTATTGTGAGTTGCATTTAAGTTCGTGCATTGTATTTCAGCTTATTGCATATTTAGATTAGATTTGGCATGTTAGAGGTTTCAGCATATTGCATTATTTAGCACAGCAGATTTGTGTTTTTGCTCATAACTTGAAAAATACAAAAAAAGATCTTCTGGGTATTGCATCAATATTTGAGTTTGTAAAGGGCGCCCATATTCTCCAGATTATAGCATTTTAAACGGAGTATTGAATTTTTAAGAAGAAGTCGAACTTCTTGCTGGGCCGTACCTCTTAGTCTTGCATTGTTTTCCGTGCAATATTAAATATAGGCATTTTGGATCTGTCCTTTGCATCCATTTTAGGCGCCTTATCATTAGCTGTTAATTGCATCCAAGAATAGGTTAATCGGGCAAGGTTTGAGTGATTTACGAATCATTTAGGGAATCTTTAGGTTGCTGTTCAAAGGGTTTTAAAGTACAGATCTGTCAATAACAGTATACAGAAATCTGCATTTATGATTTGGGGTTTGGCATGGAGATTTACTTAAAGCTTGTAGCAGATTCTTAATTGAATGTACTCTTTGCAAAGCGTTTGATATCCTGACATTGCAGGCAATAATTGTCAATTTGTAAACTGGCAGTAGTACTGACCAGTGTTCATTAATATTGCTCTGTTATGAATTGTAAACTCATTCTTACTATCAGCATTAGTTTGTAATAGTTTTAGCTCCGCCCTATGGTAGCTACTTTCCCGTCTTGGGTCAGCAAGCACATTCTGGGTGTCGAGTAATTCATGTTTCAGCATTATTTACTACAAGCATTTTGTTGTTGTAATCACTCCGTCATATGGTCGCCCCTCACTCCGCATTGGATTGGGTAGCACATACTTGACGTTGAGTTCCTTTCTGTACTTAGCGTAGAAGACCCTCTGACCAATGCTCACCATCATCGGTGCCATTCTGGTTAGAGTTTCAGCATAAGCAGTTTGTTTCAGATCCTCTGACCAATGCTCGCCATCATCGGCGCCATTCTGGTTAGGGTTGCTTTCTTGCACGTTTTGGTTTATCCATCTAATCTTAACGGGTGCACTGTCTGTAATTGCTTTGTAATCTGTTAATTGAAAAAACGAAAAAAAATTTGGCTCGGAATATTTCACAAAGTCTTGTCCAATGTGTGTGGGGACAATCAATGTGCAATACAACACACATAGTGTTAGGATCAACACTAGAACAACTCAATTTTACAACATGGTCAATGATGTTACCGCAAGCTGATCTACTCTTTGGTGTGTTTGGTTCAAGTATGAGTCCATAAAGATAAGGTAAAAGATCAAGCCACCTAAGATGTGTTTGGATGTCGTTTCGCTAACTCATAATTATCTTTTTCTAGGATGACCATAGAAGGATGAAAAAAATCCATGATACCTCCTCAAATAAAATCAGAGATCGATAACCTTAAGGCATGTAAAGTAGATCAAATGAAGTCACTCATGCAAATAGATCATTTCCAGGTGCCAAGATGTCTAAGTAATTTAGCAGAATATGAAATCACAAAAAAATGAATAAATGTACCTAGGGCAGGTTTAAGAAAAAGTGCATTGATAAATTTGAAGAGCTTTGAAATACCTTTCCAATGTCGGAAGAATCATGAAAACTGGAGATATAGGAAAAGTTGTGAGCTCAGAAGCCAAAACTGATGATTTGACTCAACAGGCGATAAATTGTACCAACAACAGAATTTGATGATTAGACCTACACCATTGAAAAGTATATGGAACCAACTTTTTGATAATATCTCCTTTGCCCGATTTCGACACCATGTGCCCAAGTTATGCCCCCCCCCCAAAAAAAAAGAAAAAGAAAAAAGAGAAAAGCTCCTCTAGGCAAGATTAGGGCTTGGGGGTCAAGGTTGATAGTACAAGGTTGACGTTAGTAGCAACATATGCTCTTATTGTCGATATATTCCCCTCTTTACATGGAATATGCTCTCTAATATTGGTATATTCCTTGATAGTCAGAAAAAGGCTAGTATATTCTTTTAGAGGTCCCAAAATATGCTCAGTGAATGTGGAATATTTTGTGGGTGATGATTTCGTCATCTAGTTGTTGGGATGAACAGTCGAGTAGAAGATTGGTCTTTGATAGACTTTAGTGCTGGTGGTAACAAGTTGTCAAAGTAAAATGGTAACAAGTTGTCAGAGTTCTTTTACTTGTTGGTAAGAAATAAGTGGTAGGAGAAACTTTGTGGGGGCCATGTGGAGTAGTCAGCTTATTGAGGTGATTTTAGGTTTGCTTAGGGTACAAGCCATACCCTATGCTAGGCTTAAAACCTTTTTTTTGGTTTTTGATTTTTAATTTTGTAATTTCTTTTGAAAAAAATAGAATTGTTCTCGAGACCTCTACCTGTGTAGAGGAAGAGCAATACTGGCAGCAAGGGCGTATAGATTATGTGCTTGAATTTCCAGCTATTAATTCTTTTCTTTTTTTTCAACTTCTCAGATTTGAGCAATTTGATAGGTGTTCCTAGGGTTTTTGGCCATTCTGGACTCAATGGTGATATGTCCGTTCTGAAAAAAGTAGAATTGTTCTCGAGACCTGTACTTGTGCAGAGGAAGAGCAATAATGGCAGCAAGGGCGTATAGATTCTGTACTTGAATTCCCAACTATTAGTTTTTTTTTGCTTTTTTTAAACTTCTCAGATTTTGAGTGATTTGATAGGTGTTCCTAGGGTTTTTGGCCATTCTGGACTCAACGGTGATATGCTCGTTTTGCTCTAGTATGTGCTGATTTTTTCATCAAGACGGGATCTCTCAAAATGCGAGTAGGAAGTCACAAATTTGGACTCAATTGGAGTCCCTTGTCCCTGAGATATTTGGGGTTGTGTCTGTTGATGTTTTGGTAGCTTCGGGAGGTAAGCCAAAAGTTGGGTCGGCTCTAGAGAAAGTCTAGTTAAAATTAATCATATATTTTGCTGGGTCGGCCACATCACAAAGCAAGAATTATATTGGGTGGATTTTTATAAATAGAGGAGGATGCTTCTCATTCACACACATTCAAGTCATTCGCCATTCCTTGCTCAAGAAGAAGGTTCGCTGGTCAGAAGGAGGATTACAATTGCTCATAAGTTTGCACTACTTCAGTGCTGGGTCATATTTTGTACTCTGCCTAACTTGGTTGATTCTCAAGTGCTAGTTTAGCACTGTTGTATTTGATCTTTTATTAGTACAAATGTTTTGGTTTTTCTCCCTCGAGTAGGAGGATTTTCCCAGAATAAATTCTGTGTTCTCTATTCTGAGTTTATTTCTTGCTTACTGTTCATGTCTGATCTAAAAAATTAACATGGTATCAGAGCAGGTTCAAGAAATCTGATCAGATTTGACTAAGCAAAAAAAAAAAAGCGGGACTTTGAGGTTGGAGAATTTGTTGAAGCCTTGAATGAGGAGACGACTAAATGGAGTCAGATTTTTGACATGTTAGGAGGCATCGAATTATAGGAGCCATTTCTTCAAAGAAACCGTGGTAAGAGGCCAATACGAGCTATCTCTGGGAATTCTTTAGCAGTTGCGTGTCTTGTTGAATGAGTGTAGAATATGCCAAACCATATGATATTTCATGCCTATTTATGAATGTTGAATGAGTCGGGAGCTGTGTGCTTGTGTGGTGCAAATCCTTGAAGACAAATTGCCGTGGAAAGAGACCATCGTGGCATCGACTCTGTTTTGGCAGTCTGTGGTGACGTGGAGTAGCCGGTCAAGAGCACGATTTTAACAACTATTTTATATTGTTGTGTTTCCTTCATAGAGCCGTTAGTTTGGAACAAAGAATTTGTTCTCTTTCTTCTGCCGTAATGAAGCTTGGGTATTAAAACTTAATTGTATTATTGATGGGAGTTGACTGCTACAATGCTCTATTAAAGAGGGCGTTCAAGATTAGAAAGGATCCTAACAGAAAATAAAGCTTGACATGAACCCGACTTGTTGTAGCCGAATGAATCGCTTCAGATTCTCTATCGATTGCATACAGAAAGGAGTCGCTGCTAAGTCACTGCTATTTCCGGGAGCCGTCGCTATTCTACTCCTGATGGTTACTCATTGAAGAAGTATGGAGAATTCATAGCTGTTACATCGCAGTCAGAGACATTTTCCTCATGGGAGTGATTTCTCCACACGTATGGTGAAGTAGTGGTTCTGAAGAGTCTACAGACTCCAGTGTAGTGTCTGCAGCTACAAGGCCTCTCATATACATTTATGTGTATTGAAGATGGGCATTAATTTGTATTTGGAATTTACAAACTACTGAAGGCAGAGGAGCTGGTACGAACTCCATTGTAAGGTTAGAATATTTGCATTAAGATCACTGTTGATTTCTGGGTGGCTCTTATGTCAGATCAATATTGATTGCAATGCTGTTATGCCGGAGATGTAATTAGATGTTTAGACTGTGCAATCTTTATTTCCAGTCTGCCTGTGAATGAATTTATATCATATGTGTATAAGAAACTGAAAATGTCAAGCATTTTGACATCTTGAATTGTAAGCAACTCCGGTTGATATTGTCAATGCATTACAAGAAAAGATTTGGAGAACTGAATTATAATTTATGTAACTTTTCTTCTGATTTATATATGGAGGGAGATAATGTTTAGATAGAATAATCAGTTGTGTTCAAAATGATTGTAAAGAATATCTCTGCGTTGTATCTGGGATGGTATAAGTTCATACCACGGTGAAATCGAAAAAAAAAAAAACACAAAAGGGGTAGAATATGTTGAAGTTGGATAGAGGCAGCGAAGGCTATGATCCATGATCATAGGTTGCTGAATTTCCTATGGGAAGAAGCTTCTAGAACTACAGTATATGTTTAGAACAGAAGTTGAGTTAGACATTGAGTTCTGGGAGAAGGATGTTGCCAAGAGACAATATAATAGGCATGCAGAAGAAACACAACCGAGTTTAGGGCTGCTCAGTGTGGGTGAAGTAATGCAGAAAGGGGTGTCTTTGGAAGGCACCAAGACAGACTCAGGTGAGTTTGCAGTAGAACCATTTTGGAGGTGGGAATGAAGAGGCTGAGTACCTAGGGATTCACGGAATAGAGCAAGTGGATCAGCAGCTGTAGAGATTGGAATTGCACAAGTCAGTCAATCTTGTTTTGACATTGGTAGCACTGTAAACCTATTCAAAATAGGGTGATCTGAGATGAGGTCGAGGAGGACTAAGTCCTGGAGTGAAGAAAGGAGGGTTGGACTCTCGCAAGTCAGTTGGAGGTGCTGTTGGGAGTAGTGCTGGTAGTGTGTGATGGAAACCGCTCCATTGAGACAAGCATTGCATGCAACCTTGGACAAGGAGGTTAGGAGGTTGATGCAGGGTCTTGGAGCTGAGTTCAATTGGGAGTTAGTACTGCAAAGGGTGCGAAAAGGTGTTTGTGGTGGCACTTGGATGAGAAGTCGAGTAGCTTGAACCCGATCAAGTAGCATGGAAGGTTTTGTATCGAAAGGATGGATTAGCTTAGTGAAAGAAGTCGAGGCAGGGTTCTCGCAGTGGTGGAGAGAGTAGTTTTGAAGAATCTACTCAAATCAGGTTAAGTATGGTAGGATCAGAAATGGTGCTGAGGAAAGCAATCCAGCTCCAGAGGGAGTCACAACATCATCAAGATATTCTCCCTATGTCAGGAGAATGAACAGAACAAGAGACTGATCTGTCATAGCATATATTTCTTTGAGACAGAGAAATATGAGGTGAAAGCCCTTGTAGCGTATATTTCTCTAAGACAGAGAAATATGAGGTGAAAGACCTTGTAGTGTATATTTCTGTGAGACAGAGAAATATGAGGTGAAAGCCCTTGTAGTGTATATTTCTCTGAGACAGAGAAATATGAGGTGAAAGCCCTTGTAGTGTAAGGTGAAAGCCCTTGTAGTGTATATTTCTTTGAGATGGAGAAATATGAGGTTAAAGCCCTTGTATAGATCACATCTCTGAGACTGAGTTGTGATTCCCACAATTGGGTGTAGACATTGTGGATATCATGTTGAGAGAGTCCATGACAAGACATGATACCCTTGAGTGGGACTCAAGAAAGACTTTGCTATACCTCCCTAGCTAAGAGGGAGTGTTGATGTTTTGGTAGCTTCGGGAGGTAAGCCAAAAGCTGGGTTGGCTCTAGAGAAAGTCTAGTTAAAATTAATCATATATTTTGCTGGGTCGGCCACATCACAAAGCAAGAATTATATTGGGTGGATTTGTATAAATAGAGGGAGGATGGTTCTCATTCACACACATTCAAGTCATTCGCCATTCCTTGCTCAAGAAGAAGGTTTGCTACTCGGAAGGAGGATTACAATTGCTCATAAGTTTGCACTACTTCAGTGCTGGGTCATATTTTGTACTCTGCCTAACTTGGCTGATTCTCAAGTGCTAGTTTAGCACTGTTGTATTTGATCTTTTATTAGTACAAATGTTGCTGTGTTTTTCCCCCTCGAGTAGGAGGGTTTTCCCAAGATAAATTCTGTGTTCTCTGTTCTGAGTTTATTTCTTGCTTACTGTTCATGTGTGATCTAAAAAATTAACAGTGTCTTTGAAATGGCCATTTTGGAAATCCTAATTCTTGGGGATGTCTGAACATACCCAAATTTGTTTTAAGAAAATTAGTGAAAATTAAAAAAGAAAAAATTAAAAAAAGAGATGTGGGTGGCCCTCTCTCAATGCTTATCAAACCCTAAATCCTCCCTATATTCAACTCAACCAACCGTTTGCAACACACAATTACTACAATCAACTTGCATTTTGCATGTGCAGCTGTGAGGAAGGAAAAATCAATCATTGCTAACATTTGTCGATGTGTGTGTGAACCACTTATTTCCAAGTAACCTGCAATGGCCATGACTGAAATGGAAATTGTTTTTTTAATTTGTTTTTCAAAGGTTCTTGGTATTCTTTTTGCTATTTACTTTCGTTTCAATTTGTTGTTCCTTTTTCTTAACAAATAAAGATGAGTAGCATGAGTTCTTCAAGTGATTGATTATGAGGTGGAAGAAGTGATTGCCAATGGAGTAAGTGTTAGGCCTTCTTTTGAAAATGCAACTGCTCTAGGAAACACCTTTGAATGTTGTTTAAAACATAGATTACAAACTCACTGAGTGCGAGTACTTGTGAGCAATTGGTTAATACTTGCAAGGATATTTTTTGTGCTGAGTAATTCAACCTTGAACTTTTGGATTTGTAGGGCTGAGTTTCCATGAGTTTGCTGTGTAGATTCACCATGAGTTCTTCGTAAGTCTACTACAGACATGCTAAACTGTAGGTAAATATGAAAATGTGGCAAAGGTGTTGTAAGAACACAATTTTTTTGCCTTTTTTAGTAAATCCAACCCATATTAGGCATATTTGTGTGATTTAAAATTTTAGAGGGTTTTTGAATTGTATATGAAAAATGGCATGTGCCATGAAGGTTTGTGTGGTCTCAAAGGCCTTAATTTGTGCTTGGCAATGCGGGCTCCACTCCTCAACCTTGGCCTATATCACTATAGGGTATGTGCTTGGAGCATTGTCCCCAATCCTTGTGAGGGGCACCATTCTTTGACCTTGTTGGGGACTCTTGTCCTAGATCCTTGCTTTGGTTTTTAAAAGACAAAGTATGAACATTGTTTTTGTGCCCATTTTCCATGTTGTTTTCCAGATTTATTCTCAGTTCAAATCTATTCTCTCATGGATATCAAAAATGGGAAGTTTGTGAATGTGGGACTTGACTCATAGGATGATCTCTAGGATCATAAGGTCATCTCCTTATAGATTTTCAATTAGCTCTCACAACTTCACTTTGTAACGGAAAATGGAAAGAGAGTACTAAAAGAAAATACAAAAATGAAAGCTAATTTGAGTAAAGAACTTTAAGAAGCTATTCATTGGATAAACATTAACCTTTCTCTCTTAGAATCGCACATCAATAGTCTACAGATTTAGAACTTAAGCATCTACAAAACAAATAAAACATTAGCTCATGAACAACATGAAGTAGGATAGAAATAATCACAACTTTTTATTGATCACTTGATTCAACATGATTGCAAATTTGTAGAAAGACTATAACATCTCTTGACACACGAAGGCTAACTGAAAATGAAAAGCACTGAGAATATATATAAAGTTGCAGAGCTCTCTTGACACATGAAGGCTAACTGAAAATGAAAATCACTGAGAATATATATAAAGTTGCAGAGCTCACATAGCATGGGCATTTCTAATACGATCTAAGCTAGAAATGGACTCAGAGCTCTTATTTAGACAAAACAAAACTAACATAAAACCCCAAAAAATGCAGGCAATGAATGGCCCATGACAGCAAGCAATCCTGCATGAAGAGCTTTAAAAAAACCATTTTCATATAATGCCACCACTGCAAGTACCCATTACTGTTGTGCTGACTGCCATTCCTAACAGCCTGAATGGAGTGTTAAATGCTGAAACTGTTCTCCTTTATGCCTGTTTATTGCTTCAAACCCTTGGTCTCTTTCTGCCATCTTTTTGCTTTATTCCTTCCCACTTGTTCTTTTCTTTTGTTTTAATGAGTTTTTGATATTAGGGCACACGGCATATTATATTATGAGTTCTTATTCTATTTTACTCATCCATCTTCTTCTTACATTTCACTTTACTTCACTTGTGCCAACTCCTTTTACAATGTTACAAGATCTAATGTTTCAAAAACAAGGGCTGCTTTATAAAAGTCATGAGCTCCTTTTTTTAGTTTAAGACATGAGCCTTAGAAAATCATAGGTCCATCTTTAAGATAAAAAATAGCTCATGATTATATCATTCTTTCATAAAATGAATGAGCTCACGTGGAGTAAAAGAAATCTCCCCTTATCTAAATATTTAATGGGCTCACCTTGCCACCTCATCATCTTCAACCAATGATATGACTTTCAACACATTTCCTTGAACCTGGGAGCACTGTGGATGAATTTCAATCAAGGGCTGATGCATCTTTAGTCTAACACAAACGGAAATGCATTTTTAGAGTTTCACCGACCATTAGATGAGTTTGTAGTTGGACGACCCTTGCAATCTCAGCCTGACACTTCGGAGAAATCATTTCAGGGATTGCAGCAGCCATAGGATACATTTTGATATGACAGTTGCTGTGTTTCATGTTGCTATTTCTTTTCACTTTGCTGATAGTTTCTATCCTTTGCTTGATAATCATTGCCTGCTGTAGCTTTGACAACTTCTATGCAGCTGCTTCTAATCTCTATATGCTGGCATTTTTACTATCTGCAGGCTGTGGAACTTTCTATTCTTTTATGCCTACGTTGAATCTTATATGGTTGCACCCATCATTATTATTCCCACACAGCTCTTTCCTTCATGAATGTCTTTTATGAATGGTTGAATCTTGCCATGTTGGAATTTATGCATGTGCGCCATACCATTGTTTGCTGGCTTTTGTTTCTTGATTGCTTGTGCCTACCTAAATGCCTGGGTAGGAGCTTGATATGCCATGTTATCTAGCAATGCCTGTAAAGGTCATGAATGTCTGCTGATTTTCTTTGATGTTTCTTTATTATATGTTGTGCAACCTTTCTTTCTATACAGGCTGCAGGCTCATTCTTTTTCAATGCTAGCTTTCTTTCATTTCATACAGCATTTGATGCTCTATTCATTGTTTGGCACTGGCTTGCCTTACTATACACCATACTTGTATTTGGACTGCTGACTTATTGCTGTGCCAGTACACAAATGGCATGTCACACTACTTTTTGATGGCATTTGACATTTGCATAAGATTTGCATTTGTGCTGGCTCCTTTTGTTGTGCTACACAGCCTTTACAAGCAATGTAATTGGGATGCCATGCTGATAACAAATGTTTCTCACGTTGGCTCCACACATTATATGTGCTCTGCTTTTGATTACCATGCAGCATTATATATGGCCGAGCCTCATACTATATTCTGCTTGTTGCCATGCTCTTCAATTTTACTGGCTTTTCCCCTTGTGTTGCCTGTGCCAATCAAGTGCCCTCTACGCTGGCAGTAGCTGCTGTCTTTTCTTGTTGGAATGCCATGCTGGCATTAAACATAGGTATTGGTTTGTCTATTCTATATGCCATGCTGGAAGTAGCTTTGTTGCCACTTTATATATCCATGATCTGGCTGTGCTTGCATTACTTTGCCATGCAGTTTTTATGAGCTCTGTGCCATGTTTCGTTTGCTATGGTCTAATTGGAGACCACAAAGGCACCTTTGATCCCTTGCTAGTTGTGATTTCTTGTATTGGCTGAACCATAGTTTGCAGACTTAGACTCGGAGAGTACTCGGCAAGCCCAAAATTTTTGACTCAGCAAAAACTCGGCAAAAACTTGATAACTTAAAAAGTACTAAAATTTCTTATAAAAACACTTTTTTTTTTTGCAAAATTCAATTACAAAATGTATCAAATGAGTTTAAAAAACCACGAGGAAGTGTTTTTTATTACATTTGATTCTTGAATACATATGGATTATAGAATGGCATAATCACGCAAAGCCGGATAATGGATATTGGATACAATAGCTAGCTATTGATTGATAACTATTATGAATTTATGATGATTGTCTTTGAAAATCATCATCATAAATTTCATATCCAGGCAATTACAATTTCCTCTTCCCCAACCTAGTGAAAAATTGGGGGGTAGAAGGTATGGTCCTCCTCGCACTCGATTGTGGCTCTGTGCTTGGCATAGAAGACTGTGCTTGTGGCTCCACCCTATTGGTATATGGCAGTGATGCCTCCTCCACCATATCAAGGTCATCCAATCCAATCTCCCTTGCTTCTATTGCAACCACATCCTCCATAGCTTGCCTCTCGAAATCAACAATCTCATCCTCTGTAAACACGGAGGCCTCATGGTCCTCATCATCTTGCACAATCTAATCATTGTAGGGATCAATCTCGTCCAAATCAATAAGTTCATCTGGTAGGTCTTGCACCTTTCTTGTGTGAAGCCGAAGGTTGTTTTTCACAAAAAAAAAAGATCATTGAGGCATTGTTGAGTCAACTTATTATGTTTCTTTGGGTGAATGGCATCAAAAAAATCTAGTCGCTCACAACCAAAAGCACTACAAGGTTGAGACAAAATTCAAAGGGCTAGCCTTTGCAAATTTGGGGTATTTCCACCCCAATCTTCCTACCAAGAACCTGCAAATAAGATATTCAAGTTCTTGTAAACAAACAATATTCTATTAATAATTGTAATTAACAACTTGCAAGATATAAGGCTTCACTTTTTCTTACTTGGTGTTTGGGTGTCTCTTCCTTGTATAGCTAAATGCGAAGAAAACAACCTCCTCCTAGCTGCCTTATAATCTTTCAACTCTAAATGATGAGGTCTCTCACTGCATTTGTAGATGTCATCTTCCCAATGCATGTGGATAGGCCCTCCATAACCTCCCCATTAGCATTCGTGAAGCTATGAGATAAGAACTTGGGGTTGAGATAGTACCCTGCTGCATGAATGGGTTGGTGGAGTTGATTATTCCACCTCCGATCAATGATTTCCCAAATTGGGGCAAATCTATTTGCATCACCCTTGTAATAGTTTTGGATGGCCTCTTTGGCCTTGTCCATGGCCTCATAAATATATCCCATTGCATTTTTCTCGCTATCTACCAAGCGAAAAATCCTCACCTAAGTTACCAATTCGTTTTTGGATTTGGGTACGAGTATGAGAATCTGGTACGGGATTTGGCAAAAAAAAATTTTGGGGTTGGGTACGGCTTGGGTAGGGCAATACAAAAAACATATAAAAATCAGAAATATATACATATTTGCAGCAGTAATTAAGTTCATAATACACCACCATATTAATAGTCTAATAACATAGCAAAAATACATCACCACTTTCATAGTCACTAAGTCAAATATTAAAATATTAGTGATTACTCGAATGTCATGATATAAAATTATAAATTTAAGTTCAAACATAAAATGTCAAATGTTTACAATCAGCCATTATTGATCATTGATCAATCTGAATCATATGGATCATCAAACAAACTAGCATTATTAGATGCTACATTTTGTGTAGAACTACAAATAGCATTCGTGGCACTCGCACAAGCACTGCCACTAGTAGTAGCAGTAGCACTGACACTACCACTCTCATGATCAGTAGTTGCTTCAAGCTCATAATCATCATCAATATCAAGTGCAGCTAAGTGACTTGTGGAAGCATTCAAGTCAAGCTGCTCTGGCTTAATATCCCACCTCCTTGTGTCTCCTTCTTTGTAGGAACTTTGCTTGTGTGTAAGAAGGCGCAAGTTTGAATGCACATACACCAAGTCCTCTGCCTTTTTTGAATGCTGCCTATTGCATTTTATTGAGTGGATGGAGTATGTGCTCCAATTCCTCTCAGAAGAAGATGAACTAGCAACCTATTAAGACCAAATTAAATAGTTAAGAGTTACAAAACTTAACTAAACAAAATTATTAATTAATATAAAATTATAAATTAAAATTAAAATTACAAAATATAAAACTTACTTGGGATAAGATTTTTATTGCAATTGGTTGGAGGTGCATGTATTCTTGCCCATGGAAGTACCACCAACTATGAGCATCCACCCTGTACTTGTCTTGAAGAGCATCAAGATTCTGATCAACACTACCGGAGCATGCAAAAGCCATGAACTCAGCCCTCACTCGATCACGTCAATCACGATCAGTGAAGAGTCTCCGAAGTGCTGCCTTGTACCCTTGAGCCACTTCAACATCCCTATATGGAGCAACTCTTGATGAAGCAGAAAGAATCTCAGGGACTATAATATTTGGGACTCAATGCAAAAGCAAGAAGATGCAATGGAGTGGTCATTTTGTTCCATCTATCAACCATGATTTCCTATAGCTCTTTGAAGAAATTTTCATCAAGATCTTCCTCTTTTGCATTGATGATGGTTTTCATCTTCTCAATCATTGAGTCGATACCATCATATACTTCTCCCAAACAAGGTCTATCCATGTCTGTGTAACGGATCATGCTCAGTATAGGCTCAGTGAAACTGACTAGGTACTCAACACGATCCCACCAACAATCATCTAGGATCCTTTGCCTGACCCTATTTGCCCTTTCACTGCTAGATTGCCTCCATATGGCCCAATTAGGGCTGATTACCATGGCACAGAGTGCCTCACGAACCTTTATAAGTCGTCTCAACACAATTGTGTTGGAGGCAAAAGTCTCTGCAACTGTTTGGAAATCAAAATAAAATAAAATGTAATTTAAATTTACAAAATCAAAATTTAAAATTAAAAGAAAACTAAAAATTTAAAAATATTGAGAATTAACTTACCTTCAACAATTCCAATTTTGAGAATTGTCTAAATATTCCTTGTGTCATATGGTGGTTGGTGACAAACATTTGGATGTCTTCGCCCTCAGCATACACCTGTTTGATCCACTCAATTTTGGATCCAATTTTTTGTAGCATTAGATTGAGGGAGTGGACAGCACAAGGTGTCCAAAAAATGTTTGGATACTTCTCCTCAACCAATAACCAGCAGCCCTACAATTTTTGGCATTGTCGGTTACAACTTGCACAACATTTTGATGGCCCACTTCTTCAATAGCTTGGCAAAGGATGTTAGCAAAATGGACCATCTTTCACCTGTCCCTCACAATCCACGCTCTCAAAAACATTGCCCCTTTAGGGGACACCAATAACATTGATCAATGGGTGATTTTTTGCATCTTTCCATCCATCAGAAACGATGGTCACCCCTGTTTCATCCATGAATCCCTTATGGGCTTCAAAGAGTCTGCTACATGTTTCACCTCTTTCTCCAATAAGGTGCAACACACCTCAAAACCTAGGCCCTTATACCCCTTTGGAGCCTCATTAATAGATTTCACCATTTTTTGCCAATATGGTGAACGAACAACGTTGAATGCCAATCCATTGGCATAGACACATCTTGCTATGTCTTGATCAGCAATCTCTCTTGCCTCATTCTGAAATGAAGCTTCCAACGGTCCCTTAGATCTTTTATTTGATGAGGGCACGGTTTGCTCTTGAGGGATGTTCATAAATGGATGGCTTTCTGTAGGTGGAATATAAGTAGGTGGTGTAGGGGGTTTCATGGATTGAGATCCTTTCCTCAAAGGATGGCTTGTTTTAAGACTAACAACTTTTTGCTCTGCTTTTTCTTGCTCAGCAATATATTTCAACACTATGTCATCTGGAAGGCCTTTGCCATCACCTTCTGGAGATCCCGGACAAGGTTTGATGCCAATATCAGAGATCCTACACAAGTGGGCTTTCACTCGACTTGTATGAGCTCGTATATCGAACTTTGCAATGACTACAAATCCAAATAAATACTCCACCACCTGGACATTGTTGAACCATTTCTACATATTTCCAAAGGGGAGAGGTTGCATTTATTTTGAAACGAGATTGGCCTGAGTTAGAAGCAGATGCCATTGTAATACCTAAGGCACAACAGATTGAAATAATTTTGGTATTGAAATTTGAAACTAAAAAACTTAAAAGAATGAGAACAATCAACAAAAGTAAAACAAAAATAGTTCATTTGTTAAAAAAAATGTAAGAAAAAAATAAAAAAACTTCAAAGAAACCTACCTCTTTTGAACAAATCTTGCTCTACGATCTTCTTGGCAACGAACAAGACTTGCAAGTGCTTAGGAATAGCATAACAATCAACTTTGAACAACCAATGATCAGCCTTCAAGTCTAATCAAGCTTGTGCAAGCAAGAGAGAAAGTTCAACAATGGAGGCAAAAAAACTTGTTTTTCATTCACAAATTGTTAAATGAGATTTGTTTTTACCTATTTAGTGTGTTTGGAGGCCGAAATTAGGGTTGCAATGAATATTAAATTATTGAGAAGTCAACATTTGGTCAAGAAAATGATTAAAAAATGCTTAAAAACCACTTTATTATGTGGACTGGGCCTTTTGACGTCAAAATATTTCGCGGATTCGCCTTGGATTCGTCGCACCGTATCTTGGTCGAATCCACAGTCAACCACCGAATTTTCATCGAATCTGCAGGCGAAAACACGTACCCTGGTCAAATCCAAGCTGTACTGAATCCGTATTTCGTACTTGGTACGAATCGTATCGTATCTAGGGCCTTTTCCAGGCGAATTGGTAACTTAGATCCTCACCAATGGCTCAGTTACCTACAAAGTACAAAGAAGAAGCAAATTTAAATTACAACTTACAATGAAACAAAATACTTTTAAAGTTAATAAATAAAGGATTCAATTTGAAAATTAAATTAAGTTTGAAGTTACCTTGACAATCTCTGTAGCTCTAGTTGCAAAATCACCATCAAAAACTATTTTTACAATCCTTTCTCCATCAACCTTCTTTGAATAAGTTGAGTCTATCCATTGTTGACTCACAAACATCTGCTTCAAGGGAGTCAATACTAGTAATACTTTGCAATGTTAATTAGTTGTAAACCTTGTAGGACTCGATCGCACAAGCTCTTTCCCTTTGGTGTGATCTCTCATCAATTGAAGAACCCATGGGTGATATCTATATATATATATCTATATATAGATATTTTGTTATATCTCTTGCTTCTTCTACAATTGGTCTCACCCAATCAGTTTTGCCTACGTCCTCTAAAAGAAGGTCAAGTCAATGAGCTGTACAAGGGGTCCAAAAAAGTGTTCAATGCCTCTCTTCAAGCAATCTTCCAGCCGCCACTTATGCTACTGCATTGTCACTAACAACTTAGACAACATTTTCTATGCCCACGTCTAAAACAACCTCCTCCAACATCAAGCTCAAACTTTCTGCATTCTTTATTATGTTGGAGGCATCAATTGACTTTAGAAAAACCGACTCACCATTTGAAGCCACTAAAAAAATGATGAGAGTGTGGTTCTTTTCATCTGTCCACCCACCTGAAAGAATTGTGCATCCAAACTTTTGCCATTGCTTCTTTTCATTGTCTACAATTGTTTTGCATCTACAATAGCATCTTTGAGCAACGTGCCACTTAAATATTTTGGAGTGGGGGCCTTGTACTCTTTCCCTGCAACTGTCAGTGTTGTCACCAAACACTCCCAATATGGATTCCTTGCCATGTTGAAGGGAAGGTTGTTATAATACCAAAAATTTGCACAAGCCTTATCTTCTTCCTTGTGCATCTCCTTGTTCCACCTAGTAGCTTCCAATGAAGGTTGTGATCCCCATTCATTTCTAGGCACAAAAAATGGACTTTGCTCGAAGTAGATGAGGAGGATGGGACACGTATATGTGGACTGCGACTAGAGCCCACAATGCTTTGCATATCCACCTCAGATTCTCTTGAAGCCACTAGTGTATGACTGCTTGTGTTTTTTCCCTCTGCAATTTCTTTTCATCTAGTGTTGCAAAAAGGGCTATCATCTCTCTTTTCACCTGCTCAAGGGCTGTTAGACATTCCTTGGCATCACGACAAGAAATGCTTGGAAGATGCTATTTGAGGCGATTGATGCCTCCACTAAGCCTCTTCGTGTACTAGGTACAAATATCACTCCATTGTACTGGCCCCATTATCCCATTATACCATATTTCCAAGTGGGTTCACGGATACAAGGGGGTCTCCTAATGGGTTGACTTCCACTTGTTGAGTTCGAACTAGATGCAGAGACATGACAAATATCGATAGCAACAAAAAATAGTGATAAATAGCATTTTCATTTAACCTTTAAATGAAAAATAATATAATATACTATGCTTTTCAAAATGCAAGGAAAATTAAAATAAATAAATAAATAATATGATTGCATGAGCATTTAGGGTAAAGTTTGTGTATTTTATGAAAATTATGTTTATATTAAATTAAAATATAATATATAATGTTTTGTAGGAAAAGTGATGGACCCTAGGGTTTAACTAGGATTAATCACCTTTCACTAACATAACATTGGGGAATTGAAGATGGGCAAGGACATGAGATTAACTTCCAACCTAAAAGGTGAGTCAACCAATCCTTGATCTGCAATTCTTTTTGTTTGTGTGTGGGGATGTGTGGGGGTGATTTGGAAATGGAATTATAATGAAATGCAATGATGCAACTAGCTAACTATGAAAACACAATATTCTGATATGAATACAGACACAACCTGGAAACTGATAATCAAATTTGATGACTAGAAATGAATAGAGCAGATATGTGTGCCCCTGTGATTTGAATTTTAGCTTGATTTGAGTGGACAAGGGTGCCCTTAGCGGCCTAGTTCGTGGATTTGAAACTAAAATCTGCTTTCACAGTCCTCAGGTCCTTGGTTTGTGGCTTCTTCCTTCTAGATCTTGTTGTCAGATCTTCATCTGTTGCTGAGATAATTGAGTTTCTGTATCTTGCCAAGTTGTAGGGCTTGAATGCATAAATGAGAAAATTGTCTTCAATCTCCTTCCAATCTTCTTCAGATCTATAACCTGCACATTCAAAAAGAGAGGAAGGGTTGTGCCATATAGGGGCTTGCCTCAATCAAACCTTGTGTTGGTATTTCTACCTCTACAATGGAAAAATTGATGATAAAGCGAGCTTATCCTTTTGAGGGATAAAAGCTAAATAATAATGGAGTAATGAATTAACAACTTGCTATAACTCACCACTCAAATCTGATCTCCTTGAGGGATTGAAGTCATGCACATCACCTTGAATGCTTGATTTGATTTGAAGACCTACAAGCATTAGTACTCACAAACAAAATGCATGCATAAACATAAACAAACTCACATAAAACTTGACATGCTTGGATGATGAAATGCTGCAATAATTTTGCAAATTCTGATTTTGACTGCTTTTAGGATAATTGATTTGCTCAATAGAATTGCCTCTTGCTTCCTAGTTCGTTAAAATTGTGAAAATACTATGTATTTATATGCAATTAATCTAATTTCCTGAAAATTAAATCTGGATGGCCGGCAATTAGGATTTGAATTTCAAATAATAAATTGCCTACATCGACATATTTAAATTTGGGGCCATTTTAAGGGGACAAGGGCGGTCTAGATCCATGTTTTTGGGATCCAAAGTGTTAGGGAAAAATATTAAATCGATACTTTGGTCATGCATATTTGGTTTTCTGATAAATGATAAAATGGGCCATGGAATGCATCCTTTAGGAAACTAGGTGCTTAATTAGATCCAAGCACATAGGAGGGAGCAAAACCTAGTGTGAAATTGTCAAGGGTGACAGTTTACGATGCTACATATAATAATAGATATATTTAATATTTATAATATAACTTCATGTGATTAGACATGTTGAAGACAACCACCTGGGCAGATTTCAAAGAGGCATTTAACAAAAAAATATTTATGGTTTCAAACTTTCAAAGAACAGTTTATATGTTGAAATTCTATATACAAAATTAACAAAGGATATAATGGTGAGAGAAAATCGTGTGAAAATCGTGTGAAAAAAACCAAATGAATACAAGTTTTGTATTATTGTATTACAAATTAAAATGAATACAATAAATCAAATGCAAAAAAAAAAGTATAAAAATACCTAGGAGCTAGGAAAATCAACCAAAATCTTTGTAAATCTTGTCCTTGCAAATTCTGTGTAATTCAAGGGTTTATATAGCAGGAAAACCACGTCAAAATCGTGTGAAAAAAACGTCTGGAGTTGAGTGTAATTCGAGGGTTTATATCACGTGAAAATTGCGTGCAAATCGCCTTTTTTGGCTCTCCTCTTAGCAATTGGTGAGTATGGTGAGTTTTTTTACCAGACCTAATGCGAGTTAACCCGCAAGTTAGTCGCGCAGTTTACAAATCCGTAAGTACTCACGGGCTCGGAGGGTACTCACAGGGTCTTCAAACAATGGGCTGAACCTTTGATATTTGGTTTTATTGCTATGTGGTTTTAACATAATTTCTCTTTGCAGAGTGTCCATGTTTTGAGGACAATTTGCAAAAGAAAGAGTTCCTCCTTTCCACAAGAAAGTGTCAATTGAATGGGTAATTGTCAAGATAACATCATGAGCATATAATTCAAACTTGCTTAGGTAGACATTAATGATCCTGGCTTTGAAGATTTCATCACTTTGAATCTCAAAGCTTGAGAAAATGAAGCTTGAAATTTGGCATGTAGGCCTCATTTGCAAATTTGAACACAAAATCATATTTTTGATTATAGTGCAACTTTTGCACTACTTTCCTCACATGAACTTTGTATAGTATTAAAACAAATGTGTAATTTATAATAATATGACACTATGATGTGAATAGAACTTTTTTTTTTGATCTATAAATGAAGGAAAAACTACTTGTGAGATTAATAAATTCAGTGTTTGCCTATTTATTATGATATATTTTACAAATTTATATGTTTTTTTAATTTTTAGGAAATTTTGCCAAATTTTTGGATTCAATTTGTAATGTCCCCTGATTGGGAATGCCCTAAATTTGCCCTAAATCCTTAATTTTTAAATGACCAAATGGGTTAGAGAGCACCTTTCACCTGATTGAAGCCCACCAAATTTGGAAATCGGTCTGCTGCACATATGCTAAATACTTGATTATTTCTAGCTTAGAAGATGCAAACCTCTATTCCTTTTATTTGATTTATATTTGTAGATGATCGCTGACTTAATGTGCAAATCTTATTGATTTCCAGATTGAGTTAATTTTCTCTCCCATCGATGATCTTCTACCTTGAGATGTTTCACCTTATATACCCACGATGGGGTGAATGGTTATGTCTCTTCATTAAAGGCATGTCCCTTTGTTTTATTGCTATGCCCTTTCATTAGAGGCATGTCTCTTTGTTTGATTGCTTAGCTAATCGTAACTATCTATTTAAAGGATAATTAATTTTTATTAATATTATCCTTTAATAATTCAATTCCTTTTATTACTTCTCCCTGTTGCTGGTTGTGAGGGACGATCTGTATCTAACTGCTGTCATAATGCTATGTTTCATTCCTCAACTCTCAATCTCGTCGATTAATAGTTTTCCATGCCTAACCGAATGGTTTATGAATGGTGATCTGGTCTTGTCAACCCGTATTTAGGATTAAATTTTGCGGGGGCATGACAATACTCCCCTCCCAAATTTGTTTGTCCTCAAGCAACTTTAGATTCAGATGATCAAATATGTCAACTCCTTCCCATGTTGCATCTTCAATAGGTAGACCCTTCCACTTGACAAGGTATTCTTAAACTATTTTGTTTTTTAGTCTTTTCTCTCACATATTATGGATAGTCTCTGGTTCCAAGATTAGTTTGCCTTCATCATCAAGTGGTGGCAATTCCAAGCATGGGATGACATGTTGCCCCAACACCCTTTTAAGGCGAGATACGTGAAACACATTGTGAATTCTACTATTCATGGGAAGTTCCAACTCATAGGCCACTTCTACTATCTTCTTCAATATTTTATATGGCCCATAAAATTGGGGCTTAAGTTTTTCTGCTCCACTGGCTTTGAGTGATGACTGTTTGTATGGTTGCAACCTCAAAAAGACCAAGTCTCCAACCTCAAATGTCCGTTCAGTTCTCTTCCTGTCAGCATACACCTTTTGTTGGTTTTGTGCTTGGTGAAGGTTGTCCTTAAGCACATTCATGATATCCATATTTTGTTGCATGAAATCCCTAGCTCCTGGCACATGACTCTCATAAAGAATCAAGTCCCCGAAGGACGTGGTGGTGTGTCCATATAATACTTGGAAGGGGCTCATCCCTATAGACATATGATGGGTGGTGTTATAGCAATACTCCCCCAAATGAAGCCACTTAATCCATGCATTCTGCTGCCCTGTGACAATTCCTTAAATACCCTTCCAACCATTTGTTGACAATCCTGGTTTGTCCATCAGTTTGCGGATGGTAGCTAGTGCTGGGAGTTAACTTTGTTCCAGCTAGTTTGAATAGCTCTTGCCAAAATAGACTAAGGAAATGATTGTCACGATCACTCACGATGTTTCAAGGTAGTCCATGTAGTTTGAAAACTTCTTTAAAGAAGACTTCGGCCACCTAGGGGGCTCTAAACTCTGTTGATATCGCCATGAAGTGTGCATACTTGGTTAAGCGATTGACAACCACATAGATGCAATCTTTTCCTTGTACCTTAGGTAGCCCTATTATGAAGTCCATAGATATGCTCTCCCATTTTTGATTGGGTATGGGCAAGGGTTGCAGTAGTCTTGTCGGATATGTATGTTCTTTGTTTCTTTGACATACCATACATTCCCTAACATGTTTCAACACATCTCCTTTAAGGCCTTTCCATGAGAACCTCTCCATGATTTGTTTATAAGTCTTGTAATGTCCTTGATGTCCCACTGAGCCCTTGATGTCCCACTGATGGGCTGTCATGATTGTTTTTCAAGATTTCCTTCTTTACTCTTGACCTAGGTGTGATTTATATCCGGTCCTTATAAAGAATGAGGTCATCTACAACTCGATACCTCTCATCTTGTATCTTTCCTTCTATTATATCACTTGAGAATGAGTCCTTTGCATATTCTGTGAGTATAGATGTTTTCCATTTTGTGGATATTGTTGTCATTGAACCAAGGTGGGGTCTTCGTGACAGAGCATCGGCTACAATATTGTTTTTTCCCTTCATGTATTCAATGTCAAAGTCGTATGCTTGCAGCTTACCCATTTTTGCTATCTGTCATTTAAATCTTTTTGGTCTAGAAAAAATCTTATACTATTGTGGTCAATCTTAAAGATGAATCTCCTGCAAATCAAGTATTGTCTAAAGTTTAAACTTTGCAAGGGCATGCATAATTGCTAACATCTCCTTGTCGTAAACTGAGTATGTTCTTTCTATGTCCTTTTGTTTCCTACTCTCAAAAGCTATGGGGTGTTTATTTTGCATTAATACTGCCCCAATGCCTTCCCCTGAAGCATCACAATATAACTCAAAGGGTGAGGAGAAATCTGGTATTGCCAATACGGGGCAAGAACTCATCACTTCCTTAAGTTTTTCGAAAGCTGCTTGAGCTCCTTCATTCCAAGTAAATGCTCCTTTCTTAGTTAGATCGGTGAGTGGTGCAGTTAGCTTTGAGAATCCTTTTACAAATCTTCGATAATAACTGCATAGTCCCAAGAATCCTCTGAGGTGTGTTAGAGTCTTGGGTATTGGCCAACTTTGAATTGCCTTGATCTTTTCTTCATCCACTTTTACTCTTTGGGCATTGATCTTTACTCCTTGGGCATTGATCTTGTGCCGTAAGTATAAGATTTCCTCCATACCAAACTCACATTTGGACAATTTGGCAAATAAGGAATGTTGCTCAAGTATCTCTAGTACTTCAGCCACATGCTTTAGGTGTTCCTCCTAGGTCTTACTATAGATTAGGATGTCATAAAAAAAGACTAATAAGAACTTCCTTAACTGCCCTCTGAAGATATGATTCATGCAAGATTGGAAAGTGGCTGGTGCATTGGTTAGCTTGAACAATAGAACAAGAAACTCGAAATGACCATAGTGGCACCTAAAGGCTGTCTTTGGTACATCCTTCTCCCTTAATCTGATTTGGTGATAACCCGATCTTAGGTCAGTTTTAGAGAAGTAGACTGCTCTATGTAGTTTGTCAATAAGCTCATCAACTCAGGGAATGGGGTATCTATTCTTTATTGTTTTCTTGTTTAATGCCCTATAATCAATGCACATCCTTATTGTGCCATCTTTCTTCTTTGAAAGCACAATAGATGGGGCAAAGGGGCTAGAACACCTATCTCTAACAATTCCTTTATGGTCTTTTCAATTTCTTCCTTATATTTGTGAGGGTGGCGATAGGGGGTGGTGACAACTGGTTTTGATCCCTCTTCTAGTTCGATGGAGTGTTCAAAGCCTCTTTTAGGGGGGGCAGGGGTAGGGGCAGGAGGGATGTCGCTAAAGACCTTTTTATGCCTTTTTAGTAATGGTTGTATTTTTACATGGACTGATTTCCCTTTGGGAGTAGTTTTATCTAGGATCAAACATTGAGCCACCCATTCTACTTGGTATGCCTAAGGATTTTTTCCATCTTCTTGGCTGAAACTACCCTTGGAGACCCATTGGATAAACCTTGCAGTAAAACCCTTTCCTCATTATGTTCAAAACATATTTCTAATTTTTTGAAGTTCAAGTTGACATCCCCTAATGAGTGTAGCCAAGGGGTGCCCAAAATTACATCGGTATCCCCTAGTTTTACAACATAGAATTTGTCCTTGATTTGATGTTTTTTCATAGTGATGTTAAGTTGGGAGATCTTCTTTGTGCATGGTGTGGTGAATCCATCTGCTAGAGCCACCTTAAATCCCTTAAAGTTTTCTATTTCTAACCTTAGTCTTGCCACTAAGTTTTCATCTATAAAATTGTGGGTAGCCCCACTGTCAACAAGGGCTGTTACTTTATTGCCCTTAATTTCACCTCGGATTCTAAAGGGGTGATGTTTTGATGTCTTGGAGATGGATGCCAAAGTCCCCCCTTCCTCACTTTCTTCCTTGTATCTTATTCTTTTGTTTGGGCCTTCTTCTTCTTCATTTCTTGTCACTTGATTAGATGTTGCTTCAATGTTGTGGGCTTGGCTCCTTTTCCGTCCGCATTTATGTCCAAGTTCCCAATCTTCGTTGCACTTGAAACACAAGTTTTCCTTTGTAAAGCCTCTTTGGCCGCACCCGTGCCCTAGTTTCCATACGTCTTTGCATTTAAAGCACAACTTTCCTCCTTGGTCTTTATTTTGTCCACAAGTGTGTCCTCTTTCTCATTTTTCTTGCAATCAAAGTGAAGACCCTTCCTCCTTAGTTCCTCTTGGTCATGGTAAGAAAGATATGGTTTCTTGTGTCCTTCCTTCCCACGAAAGTGTTTAACTTTTGATGTCATCTTTTTGGAGTGATCCCTTTCCTTTGCTTGGGCGGCGTCAAGCCTAGTGGCTTTAAGGATTGCTTCTTGGAGTGTAGTTGGATCCAAGGCACTTACTAGACCTTGGGTGGTCTTCGACAATCCTTCTATAAACAAGTAGATGAGCTTTCTTTCCGTAATTCTAGGTACCATGATGGATAGTCTTTGAAACTCAGCTACGTAATCTTCAATGGGACCTTCTTGCTTAATCTTTGTTAACTCTTTGAAGCATTTCTCGGGGTGCTTATGATCAAATCTCTCAATTAGTTTTTCAGTAAAGGCATCATAGGTTTTTATGTTTTGGTGGTTTTGGGTGACCAATCCATGGTACCACCATTCATGGGCTACTCCTTCTAGGTGTAATATGGCGAACTTAATGGCATCCTCTTCCACCATTGGGTTAAGAGATAGGTATGTATCAAGCTTTTGGATCCATGCTTGGGCTGTGATCTTACTTGATCCATCAAAGTTTGGGAGAGTTAATTTGCCTAAATTTTGTTGCAAATCCCTATTAACAGGGTTTCTTCTCCTTCTTTGTGTATTCTTGGTCCTAGCCTCACAATATGCCTCAAAAGGGATACTTCTCTTAACTTTTGGATTGAGTCTTGCATATGCTTCAGCAAGATAATCCCAATTGGGATTTTGTGCATCTACTTCCTCTTCCTCCCTTGACTCTTCCCTGGTTAAGAAGGGAAGCCAGGTCATCCTAGGGGTAGATCTTGATGTGCTGCCATTTTAAGATTGGCTTGGGGTGGTTTCCCTCCTATCTTCTTGGTGTGGCCTAAGAGAATTCGTGGTATTATTTATATTTGCAGGGCTTGGGGCGTTTGCTCCATGAGGATTCTAAATTTGTTTTCCATTTGCTCCTTTCTTGTGTGGTCTTGGCTGTGGTTGTTTTGGGTAATTCTCTTTTTCTCTCTCTCTAAGGCTCTCAAGGTTCTTTGGCTAACCATTAACTATTTTTTCCCTCAGGCTGGCAGAATCATGCTCTGATACCACTTGTAATGTCCCCTAATTGGGAATGCCCTAAATTTGCCCTAAATCCTTAATTTTTAAATGAACAAATGGGTTAGAGAGCACCTTTCACCTCATTGAAGCCCACCAACTTAGGAAATTGGTCTGCTGCACATATGCTAGATACTTGATTATTTCTAGCTTAGAAGATGCAGACCTCTATTCCTTTTATTTGATTTATACCTGTAGATGATCGCTGACTTAATGTGCAAATGTTATTGATTTCCAAACTGAGTTAATTATCTCTCCCATTGATGATCTTCTGCCTTGAGATGTTTCACCTTATATACCCACGACGGGGCGAATGGTTATGTCTTTTCATTAAAGGCATGTCTCTTTGTTTGATTGCTTAGCCAATCGTAACTATCTATTTGAAGGATAATTAATTTTTATTAATATTATCCTTTAATAGTTGAATTCCTTTTATTACTTCTCCCTGTCGCTGTTTGTGAGGGACAATCTGCATCTAACTGCTGTCATAATGCCACATTTCATTCCTCAACTCTCAATCTCGTCGATTAATAGTTTTCCATGCCTGACCGAATGGTTTATGAATAGAGATCTGGTCTTGTCAACCCGTATTTATGATTGCATTTTACAGGGGCATGACACAATTCTAATAGAAAACACTTCCCCAATGTTTGACATACTCATTTGATACATTTTGTAACTAGATTTTGGATAACATTCATGTTTTGTTTGGGAATTTAAGTATTTTTGTAAGATGCCAAGTTTTTGCTGAGTTGCCAAGTTAGAGTCAAATTTGGGACTGCCAAGTTTTTGCCAAGTCTGAGTTTGTCAAAGCTTATGCAAAAGGCCTATTAAACCCTCAAAACCATTATTATAGTATGTAACTGTTTTGGACTAACACATGTCCAAAAATTCAGTAGGGGATGGTAGAGGGGAAGAGGGGGCAAGGAAGACATTGGTTGTGTCATAAATGTAAAACTAGTTTACATGTTTACATGGGAGTTATAGCTGGATTGGTTACCATTTATTAGGAGTGAACAAACATGGGATTAGTGTTTGTGGAAACATATCCTTAGATGATAGGGATGAAGAGGCTAAGTTGATGAGGGTGAGGCAAAAGCTAGAGGCATACCTCTAAAATTCGTGGTAGATTTTTCTGATATGCTATGTAGTGTTTTGATGGATGTTTTGAGGGGAGAGGTTCTAGTATAGGGAAGAGGAAGGTCATTAGTGATGGGCAAAATATAGTTGAAAAGGAGATTGAACTTGCAAGCATGCAAGGAGATTGATTATGTTATAGCCAAATTGTAGTATGTCCATTCCATCTTGTTTCATGTGGTACATTCTCCATATTTCATGGAAATGTTGAAAAGGACAAGCACAATTGAATTGACATATACTTCCCATGGAGAACATAGATTGTGTGCCACTATCCTTGACAAACAATATTCGAGGTTTAACTTGTTGGTAGAGGATATGAGACAAATATGGAAAATAATAGATCGCTCCATTATCATTTATGGTTGGATTGATATTAGACATTGACCACTTATTAATGATATTGCTATATATTTAGTTGGCTCATTTTTTAAAAATTGACTGCTGTAGGAAATGCAAGGATTTATCTTTGCTATTTCATCTTTTGAGGTTTAGGCTGTATAGGAGGTTGGGGTTTTTCAAATGTTATGGAGGCTGTGATTGATTCAACTTGCGTTTGTTAGTTTGATAGTAAATAATGCTTACAAACACATTTTGTGAATCCCATGTTTGATGTGTTGACCACACACATTGAAAAACACGAGGAAGATACTTGGAAGAAGATGGTGGTGGCCAAGGTTAGAAATACACAAATGTTTGTATGCAATCACTACACAATAAATGCACTTTTCAGGACTTTTTCAAGGAAATAATTCCTCAAGTCGATGGAGACTAGATATGCTAGCTATTTCATTTTGTTGTAGAGGATGGTAGAGTTGTAGGAGACTTTACAATTCATGGCGGTTTTGGGGAGAGTGGATAAAGTGGACTAAGGCCAAGTTAGAAAGGAAGAAGTTGAGAAAAAAAGCACTTAATGATGGTTGTTGGTCCACCATGAGGTAAGAATTTTAAAATGTCCGCAAGTTGTAAATTTTTGTTATTGTTTGTTAATTTTCTTATTTTATGTTTTATTTTATTTTTAGTTTAACTTTACTTTAGCATTCACTTTTAAATTTAAATTTTGAAAATGTTACTTTTGCTTTGTCATTTCACTTCTTGTGGGGTAATTAGGTGTGTTAATATAGAGACTCTTAGTCTTAGAAAGATTTATGATACATTTGACATCATGCTTGACCAAATGAAGCGGGTAGTTTTTAGTAGATAACCTGGAATGGAATTCTAACAAAGGTGGAATATATTGTATACGTTGAACATGTAATATCTTGTAAACAATTTTTAATATCTGAGAGGGAATATTTCATAATATCTAATCAAATTTTAATTTTTAATTTTTGGAGAATAATATATTTGCAAGAAACTATATTTTTTCAAATTGATATTTATGATAATTAATTGAATTTGCACAATGGTGATTTTCGTGTGAGATCACTCTAAGGAATTGTGGGTTTTTGTCCTCCAATTTCAACTTAGAGGGTTTTCATCCTTATGCTATTTGAACCATAGTTCAATTCTCCACAAGGAGTAGAAATCAAATAATGAATGTGGTATCATTGATGCTCTTTCTCCTTTGCTTGGTATCTCTTAAATGCCTTTTTCCTCAAATAGACATTACTCTTCACATGCCACTTGATATTTATTAAAATTGAACTTTAATTATAATTTTAGTTTATTGTTACTTTAGTTGAAAATTAGTCTTTTCTTTGTGACTTGACTATTTCCACTAATTGCACCATGTTGGCCCATTCGTGGGTCCTTAGAAATTGTTGCCCCCTTCTATTTAATTCACTAGGATTAAAGGTATTTATCATTGGTCTATGTAACCACTGAACATTAATAAAATTCCAGTTTATAATATTATTTAATCCTCCCTTTGGTGACCCATAATTTCCTGTCTTTTTTAGTGTCTTTTCCTTGTCTCTGGATTGCCAATGTGGATCACTGCATCTTTATTGAATTCCAAGCATTTCTTTTGCTAATGTATTATTTTGGAAAAATTACCATTTCTACACAAATTGACATCAATGGGGAGTTATTGTAGCCGATCAAGTTGCAAAGGTCGATTAGACAAGGCTGCCCGATTGCTCCGGCTCTATTTGTCCCTGCTGCTGAGGCCATCCACTATGTCCTAAGAATTCTCTTGATTTCCCCTCCGGTGTTTGGGATCAAGCTACTCAATGAGGCCCTGCTAATTAATGCTCAATTGGGTGATGATACAACCTTGTTTGTAGAATTATCAGAGAGCAACTTTGATAATGTTTTAAACAGACTAAATATCTTTTGTGAAGCTTTTGGGTCAAAAATGTCAGTTGGGAAGTCTATGGTGTTGGGATGAGAACAAAACCCTCCAGTATGGTTTGACAATAAAGGGTGGTAGTGGGCTGGCCCGGAGAAGATAGTTAGGTACCTGGGAATTCCGTTTGCAATCTCCCCCTCTTTAAAGGCAATGTGGGAATGGTTATACCAAAAGATTGAGAAAACACATCAAATGGAAAACCTAGATGCTATCTCTGGCAGGAAGAATACAAATTGTTCAAAAGGTTATTGCTTCCCATGCTGTGTATTTCTCCTCTGCTTGGCTTTTTGTTAATTGTCATTTTGAAAAATTGCAGAAGATACTCAGATGCTTTCTTTGATGTGATGGTAAAGGAGTAAGAAAGAAATAGGCTGTGAAATTGTCTTGGTGCTGTACTGCCAAGAAGTTGGGAGGGCTGGGCATGAAGGATATCAGAATTCAGGGTCTGGCTCTTGCTGCGAAATGGGTTATTAAGGATTATGAGGGAGATGAGCCTTGGAAGGTCCTTGTAAGGAATAATCTGAAACTGTCAAAGCCAAAAAAAGGGAAGAACTGGAAAATTGAACACATTCAGGATCTGCTGTTTGGTCAGTTTGAGGCTAAGATTTCAGTTCGGCAGTGTTCAAGAGTATATGGAAGGCCTGGGGGAAAGTTAGGCATCTTGTTTGCAATACTGTAGTCTTTTCTAATGATCAGGGTTCCTTGTGAGCAACAGATCAATATGGTGGAATGTGTTTTCAAATGGGAAGCCTTTAGCATTAACCCAAGGATGCTCAGCAAAGGCTTGGGTGGAGGGTGGTCTAAATACCTTTGAGGACTTCATCCTAAATGGCCAGCTAATCCCATGGAAGCAATTGAGGATTGATTACAATATCCCCTTATCACAAAAGAGAACCTAGTCAATGCTGAAGCAAAAATTGAAAAGGATGTAGATATAGTAGTAAAGGAAAATGAGTATTTTGCAAATCTGAGTTAGAAAGATTGCAGCCGGTTTCGGGAGATTTCTGCAAAAAATATCTATAATATGCTAACTGAAACAAGAGACATTTTCTGCTGGTTAAACAGGGAAGATAGAAAGTGGACCAAATGCCTTAAGCAGCTGTGGACCAACTCGGGGGAACCAAAGAAAACCTGTTTTAAATGGCTTCTTTTGCAAAAAAATCTTGCTGTTCAATATGTTTTGCAATATTATGGTCTGCCTGTGGTGGTCTGTAGCTTGTGTGATAAATTTGAATCCTTTGAGCAACTGTTTTTTGAGTGTCCATTTGCATACTTGATTTGGTCTTTATTTTTGGGTAACTTGAATGACTGGAATGATATGAATAAGTTTTCTTGGCATGAAATCCTTGCTAGGTATGTGGATCTTTTCAATGATGAATTGAATGTTTTTTTGGCTTAATCTTACAAATGAGATTTGTTGGTTTATTTGGAAAAGGAGAAATGAAGATATTTTCTAGGGCAAAAAGAGGTATCTTACTGAGTTCCGTAGTGAACTCACCTTTCTAATGATCATGTTGCAAGTTTCAGCTGTCATGGAGATCCCTAAAGACAGGTTCATGATTTTGCTGAAAGAGGGATTGACTATCGTCTACAAAACAGAGATTACTTCTGCCCATTTCTTCCCTCAAGGAAGAAACAATTTGAATAAAGAAGAACTGGAACTGCTCAAGGTATACATGGAGGAGAAAAAGATCCATAAGCCAATCGAAAAAGACAAACCAAGAGGTGATCCAAGAGATAGGTACCAGCCTGTGGTCAGGGATTTTGAACCTGATTACATTGAACCCCCAATAGGCACTTATGACTGCAACAAGTGTTAACAGAGCAGCAATGTTAGATGCTGCTGGGAATGAACTATAATTATGATTGTCTTTTTTTGTTAACGATGGCTGGGTATATGCAATTTTGGGTTTTTGGAATTTGGTATTAAAAGACTGATCAGTTTTCAGATAGTATCGGAGAATATGCTCCTCATAATGTAATACTCTGTTTTGTTTTTCGATTCTTAACATAAAAAAATACCATTGCCTTTGATTGGGGGCTTCACATGATGGGTGGCTTCACCAAATGAAATTCTATGGTGGCTATGTTATAGATGAGTTGTGATCTTGTAATTTATTGTGAACTTCATCAAGTATTGTGTACTTCACCAAATGGATGGCTCACCAAAAGCTTGCGACTGCTTGATTTTCCTTCCTTTTGTGATGGCTTCTTACTAGAAATACAACAATTGACTTAATTTTAAACTTAAATGCGATGACTTCCTTTGTCTTCTTTCGCAAACTAAAAAGGGACATTATAGTACGCCCTTCCCAAGATTGCTTATCCTCGAGCAATCACAAAGTAGGATGCTCCTAGAGTTACTAGAGTCCCAAGTCAACTTTGGATATTTGTACTTCTCAATCCTTGATCCCCCTTGTGATGTAGTTGGCTTCTATCGCACTACTTTTATATAATTAGGGATTGGAAACTCTACACCAGGTGATGCTTCTCCAGCTATCTTAGTTATGTCTAATTTTGTACTATGGTGATGTCCCTAAAGAGTTGTTATTGCCATGCGTGCCTCAACTTATCTGCCAAGACAGTCCTTAAATTCCATAATAAGGTTGATACCATTTATATGTAGTACCATATCACCTAAACCCTATTCAGCTGCCTTAGAATAACCTTGTCACTTGTGCTTCCTTAGCCAAAATGTTCATGGATGCCCCACCATTTCGGAGAGCAACAAGTATGTTTTGCCAATCCAGACAATTAATTGCTGTACACTCTGTTTGCCCATTTATGAAACAAAACAGAGTGTACAGTGAATAATTGTCTGGATTGGCAAAACATACTTGTTGCTCTCCAAAATGGTCATGGATGCTCCACCATTTTGGAGATTAACAAGTATGTTTTTCCAATCTAGGCAATTAATCACTGTACACTTTAGTTGCCCATTCATGAAACAAAAACCTGCTGCAACTGTACTCATGTATCCACTTTCAAAGAAAAGAGTTGAAACCTTTGCAATTGATGTCCACTTGCTAATGCGCTGTTTAGTGCCTGTGGGGAAGATGAATGTTTCCTAGCATGTCATTTCTTTCAACATTCCTCAATATTTGATCAGTGGGAACATCCCAACGAGGCCTTTACATGAAAGTATCTTTGAAGTAGCACTCTCTTAAATTTCCTTTGATTACTGAGAATAAACAACTCTGTGAGGTCTGATTATGTTCCTACATGATAGAAAAATCCTTACAACTTGCATCATACTCAAAACTTTAGGAACATAACAATCTCCTTCCAGCAGTGGTATGTCCATAGACTCTCTATTCCCTCTATCAACACAAATGTGATAAGTAGATGGCTGCCTACAAAAAGAATTATTTTGTTGTTCAAAATCAGCAGTAGGAGCAAGATGAAGTGGTGCCTTTGTTGGCCAAGTATTATGGAGTCCCCAACTTCTCTTGGTATCTCTATGCATGCCATTTTAGACTCATGACATTGGCTGATTGTGGTCATATTACTGTGAAGTATAGCTGCCATTTGATTTTTGTTAGCCCAAACAACCTTGTAGATGAATTTCGGATCAGCTATTGGATGAATTCTGTGCAAGAACCAATAGGATGCTTTCTGCCAATGCTTGCCTTCCTTCCCACTTATCCAAAATGTAAAACATAGGAACATTATAGTTCTATATTATGGATGGTACTGCTTGCCCTGGAATATTGGAGAAGATAAATTCCTCCTCCATCTTTCCAATGGTGACAAAATGATCTTTATTCTACAATAGATTCCCTTCATAGATAAGTGGTAAGAGTATGTTTTTACTATAGTCCCATAAACTACTTGCCATTTGTTTGAGCTTGTGCACTAGTGTGAGTTTTGTGGTATGATGCTACCTTTAGAGAAAAGGTTCCATCCAATGAGTACCATAATAAGATGATGGGAATTTCTGTACCATTGCCATTTCCCATAGTAGCATGGGAGCCTTCACATGATATTCCTTGCTTACAAATATCTATTCTCATGGCCCATCCTCTATCAAGTGGTCATCTTGGAGGTACGTTATGAAACAATATGCTCTACTCAACTCAAGTATTATTAAATTTTTGCTCATTCATATATTTGGTATTATGTCTGTCTTTTAGTTGCCACTGGGAAATATGTGTATTAGCAAAAGCATATGTATTCTCCTTGGCATATTTAGGCCTCAAAAATGGATAAGAAAGATTGGGCTGATCAAGTTGAATGATTTCATGCATTGCCATGATCTTCTACTCTTTCATGACATATTCACCAAAGTTCTTGGGCAATGGGTGCAAACTCTTGAATCCTTGATTGTCATTGTTCACATCCAAGACGAAAATGGAGTTTTGCATCTTTTGCCATGATGAATTGTGAGAGTGCCTTGAATACTAGGATCCCATTCCTTTGTGCAAAGCCAATTTTGTATTTGAGCAAGATGGCAGGGTTTGTTTTGGCCCAAAGTGCCCCGAAAATTGAGCTACCTCCTGGATTTGACAACTAAAACTCCGATTGAAACCTTTGTAGATTAGTCAAAACATACCAAAAATTGACGAAACGAAAGACAAACCTGACTTTCTTTGACACTTTGGACTCAACAGTGAGGTCCTTGAAACCTCAACATGCACCCAACAAAATCTTCAAGCCAACATGAAACCCTTAGATCTTGGATGGAATCTGCAACACTAGAGCTTTGTTACCACGTAGGAGTTAATGGTGACTCAACACCCCTAGGAACAGTTGCTAAACCAAAATATCTTCCACAAGAGAGAATGACAAGAATAACTTGCTATGATAATGGATGCAATATTACAAGATTGAATATGAAATGTACATATGATGCCTTGCTTATACAGACAATGTGTGATGATGTACTAGCATTAAATGACTGTGTCATAATTAAATGACAGGAGCCAACATTAAATGACCTAGGTAACTAACATTTAATAAAAGCCTAACTAGATAAGATATGATATGATCTTAACTTGACAACTAAGACTTCTAGAATGACACCTAGGACCTAAGTAAACTTAACATGTGAATAGGACCCACTAATTAACTAGTTGGGTAGACACTTATTTACGCCAACACTATCAATTATATTTCTAACATATAATAAACCTTTACATAAGTTGTCAATCTTTTTTGGTAGGTGACCAAAAGATCGAGTTTGATAGTTCTTGTGCTTGTAATCTAAAGATGGCTCTTTTTCTTCCACATCGGAGGGTTAGAAGGTGTACTAGACATGACTAACCTATCCATTGGCTAGCTTATGACAACCTTTCAGTGGTGGCCATCTTCCTCCTTTATACAAAGAAACATCATTTTCTTTGTAAAACTCTAGACTAGTATCTTTGGGCTGTGACATGGAAATCCTAGTAAATGGTAAATCTTCCTTCTCTTCTTCCGTTGCAAGGTTTGGACCTTGATTAATAGGTTCCTCAATTATTTCATCATATAATTGTCTTATGATTGGAACTTTGTAGAGCCAGTTCTTCGAAAAGAAGATCTGGTAGAGTGGAAGGAAGGAATAGGGGATGCTAAGTTGGTTTAAGTTGGTAAAATTTTGGTATAAACTCCTAGGTAGTACATGAGTAGAGGATCCTTCTATCCTTTGTACAAATTTGACTTTTGCTTGTGGAAATATTGTTGTCATTGATGTCAAAGACGGTTGGGGAAGGTGTTATTAGTGGCCCCAAATAAAATCAATTTGCTCGCCCTCTTTGGAATATTGGAGATAATTAATTGAAAATAAAATTAAATATTTTTATGAGGCTGGCCTCCTTTTGGAGCCTCCCCAAATTGTGGAAATGTTAATTAAAGAGTAAATTAATTTTTATTAATTTTATGGCGCTCCCAAAAAGAGACGACCCCCCTAGATGGGTGCGCCCAGCTTTGGGCAAAGAAAATAAATAATAAAATTACTCTTGCTGGTCAACCTATGGAGAGGTGTTTATAAATGAAGGGTCATCTCTCTTGGAAATGTGTCTTTTCTAAATGGTCGCCCCTTTTGGAAGAGATATAATGAAGGATTGTGAAGGACTTTTCAAGGCAAGCTTTTAATGAATATCTTTCTATACACCAACAGGTTTGGAGAACAATTTTTGTGGCAGATTTGTGAAGATATTATTGCAGATTTTATGAAGACATTTTTGTAGATTTGGTGAAGACTATATTGCAGATTTATGAGAGGAAGTTTGGCAGATTTGTGAGAAGGTGTTAGGGCAGATCTAAGAAGTTGTAAGTGAAAACAAAATTATCATATTGTTCTTGTGGAGGTTGGAGCCTCTTATTGAACACATTGGAGTCTCTTGCTGAGTTTGTGCTCAGTGGTGGGGATTGGAGTGGTGCCTACAATTTAAGAAGATTTATACAAGCAAGATTTTTCCATGGTTTTCTCCTGAAAGGGTTTCCATGTAAAATTGTGTGTCTCTTGTGCATGTTCTTAATGCTACATCTTGCATGAATAATATTGCTATGGTTAATTAGGCCTTGAGGTCATATTGCTATGCTTGATTAAGTTGAGAAGAAGTAAAGTTTTGATTTATACTGATTCACCCCCCCTCTTAGTATAAGTGTGTGTTTCATCATTGCTTTCATCCTAGGGGCAAATGTCTAATCAAATCTAGTTTCCATTCATTTAGGACTTCTATGCTACCTGTAAGTCCTTTTTGCAATTGTACCTCACCATTAAGTCTTTTATCATAAGGAAAGTTCTCCAAGACTTTTGGATGATTACTATTTGTCATACTATAAAGGACTTGAATTTGTACAATAGCATATTTAAATGGACCAAACATATTCAAACCAAAAATAGGAGAAAAGATTCCTCAACAATGTAAGGAACCATGCTTTACATCCTTGCAACCTTTATCTCTAGTATAGACAGCCAAGTTAGGATAAAAGGCATAACATATAGAGTTTTCACCTAACTTGGAAAGGGATGATAACTTACAAACATGTTCAAACTTGACTTATTTTTTGTCACATATAGAAAGGTAAGAAACGAGTCTAATATTCTTTAGGACACAAGAAGTAACACATACAAGAATTTCTCCAAAATGCACATAGTTCACGTTAAGGTGACTTTTGATATATTGAATCTTAGATTTAGGGAATATAGGTAACAACTTAGTGTGAAATGTTTTCTCAGGACAATATCCTAAATTTTACTCAACTATCTTTGTCCTATGCTTAACAGATTGCTTAAAAGTAGATTTGGATATAATATTTGTTAGAAGGTTGGGCCTCAAAACAAACTTCTTATAAACATCTTTTGATTAACAAGAGGTTTGTAAATGGTAATAGTACTTGAAAGGAGTTCTTCATTAACCTCTATTTTTGGTGTGTCCTCTCCAATGATTTCATTTTTAGTAGTTTCACTAGTAGGGACCTTGTAAAATTCTTCTAAGGATGCTTCATTTATGATCTCATATCCTCCTTAATTAGTAGACGCTCACTTGAATTTTGCCATTTTTAGATTGTAAAACTTAAAATTTGAGACCTGAAGGGATGCCTTAAGAGGATTAAGGGATAGTGCAAATAGACAACAATTAGAGAATAATTAATAAAATATCAACCAAATCTCAACATAGACTACACAAATCAGTTGCTCGTAGGTCAAGAATTTCTAATTATTGAGGGATAATGATGACTAGAAATAAGATGAATTGGCTTTGATTCCACAATAAGTTATAGGTCATGCAACTAGCATGAATGGGTAAAATCAGCATGGAGGTTGTTGGCTGAAAGGATACAACTTCAACTCTTAATAAAAAAACACTTACAAAGCTTCTATTACAACCAGTGTTCCACGGGGACACGTCCTCCCCCTCCCCCCTAAATCTATGCGTTTCAGAGACTAGGATGTTTCGAGGACTTGGAGACCGCTGAGAAACGTCCCCCCCGCTGTCCCGCCACCTCTGTCGGGACTTGAGAAACTTCACGGGGACGGTGGAGATGGCTGGACGTCTCCGAGACGTCTCAAGGATGCCTAGCCGTCCCTTGAGCATCTCGGGGACGCCCAGGCGTCTCTCGCTGGGAAGCAGGAAAAGCGTTTTTTTAAAATCTTTAAAATTTCTTGAACTTCGTGCCTTGGGTGTAGCCCTAAAGGCTTGTGGGACCTCTCTCCAAACACACTACCTCTACAAAACACTCTTTAACTCTTTTTTAGCTCACATTTGCATTTCATGTTTTTGCAATAGCTAGGTGAAGAGGAGAGAAAACAGTGAGAAGAGTGTGTGAAAGAGTGAGATTGAGGTGCTGCAAGTGCAAGAGGGGTGAGAAGAAGAAAGAAGAAGAGGAGGAGCATTCTACACCAACTTAGAAAGATTTTTCAAGCATAAGGTAAGGTTTCTATTGCTGTTTTTCTAAGTTTTTTCAATATTTTTTGTTGTTTTTTTTTTCTATGTTTTTAGATTCATTTTCAAAACATAGTTTGATGTTGAATCTTGATGGAAAGATGAAAAATGAACAATGAGCCTTGAAATAAAATATGAATATGCATTTTTAGCCATGTTTATGAAATTATGATTAATTTTTAACATCAAATTTTAAAATTTGTTAAACTACGCTAAAACTAGGAACTTATAGAATTTATTTGTTTATTGCAGTGTCACAGTGAGCTCTCATGACATGAGTGAGGATGAGGTTCATTCTCGTAGTGATCCTGATACTGAATATGCTCCTGAGGCTAAGGGGAGTGACCATGGGGTTGAGCTTGAAGCCCAAACTAGTTCCATGGCAAGTGAAGCAAGTACTATAGAGTGCCCTTCTGCATTACTAGCAGAGTATGCTAAGGGTCCTTTTGATCGCAAATCCCCTCTCAGACAGTTTGCAACAAAATTACCAGGCAAGCCAAGGGCAACATTTGGTGGTACAAGGAGGTGGAAGTGCCACTTTTGTGATGTAGAGTGGTTTGGGAACATTACTAGAGTTGATGCACACCTTTTCATTAGAGGAAAAGGTGTGGAGATATGTTCTTTTTTGGCAAAACCGGAAAACCTCAAATTCAGAGTGGAAATAAATAAGTTATGGGGTGTTCCTGGTGACAGTCTAGCTGTAGTTGCACTTGTGCCTACTACTTTGCTTCATAGGACACATCTTTAGCATAGCCATCCACAGAGTTCCAACCATACTTTGCAAATGAGAGTAGTGTTGATGCGTGTTTTATGACACAACAAACATTCTAGAATAAAGTGTCAAAGACGATATATCCCCTCTTGAAAAACTACCTCATATGCTAAGACTACAAGTAAGATCATACGGTAATTCCAATGTTTAAGATGAGTGTGGATATGCTTCGTGGTTGATGTGATTCGCTGGGGGCACAATTGGGATTTAACTTTGGTAGGTTACTCAGGAAAGCGAAGACATAAATACAGTATCATTTTAGATTTTTCAGATTTTCAACAAAAAAGTGAAAAAAGAGTAAGGGTTTTAGAAATCCTATGCTAGTCCTATGAAATCAAGAGACGGCAAAGATTGAGTGAAACCAAATAAACAGTACTTTGTTTCGCCACGCTAAATGACAGCTACACAAAGCAAGTGCAATCTTTTGGGATTTGTGCTTAAAATTTCTTCACCACGATCAATACCATCAATAGAACAACATTATTCGAAGTAAACGTTGAAGCATCCACGATAAAGCTCAATCTAACTTTACATATTGAATGAAAAGCATCCACTCAAAGAAAGTATGAGCTAAGTTTCGCTAACCTTTGCTATCAATCTATCATTCCCTTTAACATATACTTAAACAAAATTCTAATTCAAATCTATTAGACGAGGAAGAGAAGTATGTAACCATGCAACCATTTGATAATCAAAGGATTCAAAGCACCTCATGCATGATGAACTTTATTATTGAAATAGTCTTTTGCAACAATCTCATAAAACTCTCTCTTATTCTCTACAATCTAATCTCTAATTCTCTTGATATCTACTCTTCTTCTAATTTTCTCCTATCTGTATCTAATAAAATGAGAGAGAGGGGGGGGGGTTTATATAGCATTTCCGGATTACAATGAATGGCCGAGATTGAAATGAGATTAATTGCCCAGATTCAACATAACTAAACCCTAATTAGGGTTTCCTAAACATCCATCAGTTAACTGGAGAGAACTTCAGGCATTTGGAGTTGCATCCTTATCCACCTGCAAAGCATCACGTTCGGCGAACTTTGACACGATCCGGCCGACTTCTTCCATGGCAATGTCCAAAAGCGCATTGATGTTGTATTCCAGCAAGTCCAAACTTTCAGCACATTATGCAAAAGTGATCATCCATTTTGGTTCATGCAGCAAGAAAGCATCTCTGATGGTCATGAAGTGGAATGCCTTGGTGAAATTTTCTTTCATGATTGGCCCAGAGGTGGTGGAGAAAATTCTTTGAACTCGTTCTTTTAAGTTTTGTGGCTACAAGTGTTTCTTTCGGACAATATCTTTGTCAAGCATTTCTGCAGCCATCTAATAAATTTTACTCTGAATCTCTTTCGCCAGCTCTTCAACTTTGGCGCCATCTTGCTTCACCCTTTCCAGGACTTTTCCTCGTGAAATCAATGCGTAATACCAGCCATTGAAATCATATGCAGCTCCAGCTTCAATAATCCTGTCATCAATCAACCTCTACTTCGGGATGCCCCTTAACTCTCGAAGACATGGGATAATTTTACTTTGAATATCTTGGAGGCCATCCCACACTTCTAGTAAGTCTGAAACTCGTGACAATAGGAAGGAAGTTTGTTCATACACATATGCCAGCTTCTCCGCGAATTCCATTGCCTCATCTTTCTTTCCAGCCATCCAGTCCTTAGCTTCTCTGGTTGTTGTCAATTCTTCTTCAAAATTTCCAAACAGTTCTTGTGAAGAATTTGGAGGTGGAAGTGCTGCCTGGTCACCTTGATTGAGTGGCCTAGTCAAGTGCTGGATATATTTTTTCAAATGCTCAATCTCTCTTTTATATTCTCTTTTCTTTGCCACTTCCCTTTCCAGCCTAGACTTGATGGTGGCAACAGAATTGTCCAAGTCCTCAACTTCCTGCCCTTTTGTGATCGGACCCATATCAATGGTCGTGATGGCATATTCATTCAGAGCAATTTCATCTTGGAATTTATCGATTGTAGGCACTGCTATTTGCACTGTGCGATTGCCAGCCTCATCCCTTTGTATGGCAGAAAATTTCTTGGCTTTCTTTCTTGTGGCAGCTTGCTCTAGCCTGGCCAAGAAATCTGTGGCATCATCTTCTTCAGGAACCTCTACTGGTGCCTTTATCTTTAATCTTTCTTTTAGCCAATCTGGGATGGTTGACTGTTCAATTCCATCTTCCTGTTGATCCTGGACATCCTGTATATCCTGAACTTCTTGCACGTCTTGGAATTCTGGCATATCTTGAACTTCTTGCACCGATTGGATTTCTGGCATATCCAGAATTTCTTGCATAGATGGGTCTTCCTAGATTCCTTTGAGGGCGGAAATCATTCCCTCTTCAAATTCCCCATCCATGATGTCTGTGCCATTATCTGATTCCAGAATTTCCGTGCCTGTAGGGGAAGGCTGATCATCATCTTCTAATTGCACTGGCTCTACATCTCTAACTGGAGAAGGCATTATGACATGTTCCCAAGACTCTTCATCCATGGCTAATATTTTATCTATATTCCTGGATGTAGCCGATTGAAGGGGCCTGGATTTGTGCTTCTTTTGAGAAGATCCCTCATCCCCTACCTTATTCTTGTTTTGTTTTGCAGGATCATCAATCTCTTTCCTCTTTTTCAAGCTGGCGGCATTTGTTGCTCCATCTCCACGAGATGCTCTGACATTTGAGGAACATGACTCTGTATCACCCATCAATTCATATGTGAATTGCACATTTCTTCGCCGTAAAACTTGCACTTGTTGATCTATCCACCATTGAGAATATTTGAATACAGGCCGCATGAATGTCGCTAGGTCACCCATCTCAGGCTCAAACCATCTCACAGGAGGAAGTGGCTCGCTTTCATTGAAGCCTGGCTGCAAATATACTCCGTCATCCTCCAATTGATCAGGTACCTTGAAAAGTTCTGTTGCCCTTATCATACTTAGTGGCAATCTTGACCACAGCCTCTTCCTCACATCATACTCATCAGCCGCATTGGCCCAAAAATCTTCTAAGTCTATCCGGTGCTTGTATTTCTCTCCGTCCACAGTTCCAATGTGTTGGAGTGGATCAAAGCTATTCCTCGACTTGTATGATATGAATGGATATTGCTGTATCTCCAGTCGAGCACTCTCTGCTGCTTGCGTCGTTGGACATGATTCTTCCATATTGCCGGTGAAAAATGGAAAAGTGACAGCTGCTTTCTGTTTTGGCCTTTGGATATTCTGATATGTCTCCAATTGCCTTAGAACTTCCAACAAAACCATTTTGTTGGTCGGATAAATGGGCAGTCTATAAGGACGTCCTGAGAATCCTTGAATCCTGATGTAAGTAAACTTGGGATACTGGATGAACCAGGATCCATATCGGCCGATCAGACTCTTGGCCTCACGGGTGAATCTCTGATGTGTTTCGCCTTGGAGAAGTCGAGTGATGTACATAAGGAAGGCGTCATGTGCTCGTCTGAAATGTGACTTCTCCTTCAGCTACAGCTGTGGATAACAATCATAGGCCTTGAATTGTCCTTCGCCGTTGCCAACTACACCCTTGCAAACCAAGCCAGTATACTTGTAAGACCTTGCAAGCAAATATATGACGTATGGGCTCATATGAAAGGTCTTGGTTTCCTCCAGGTTGACCAACTGCTCATGGAGGCTATCACTAATCATTCTGGACCAGTTAAACATCTTCACTCCGGAAATTATTTCATCAACGAAATAATACATCCAATTTTCGAAAGGCGCACCATGAGGATTGCCTACTATTCTATTCAGCAGCAAGACGATGTCGCCATATTCTTCTTTGAAATGTATTCTGGTCAACTTCTTCGGCATCTTCCCCGCAGTAGGTCTGGGCTTCAGTAACCAAGTCTTGTTTATATTCAATGCACAAAGGTCTTGCTGATCTTTGTAAAGTCTGAGTGAATCTTCTTTGGTTCGATAAGATGTCCGGTTGTAAACTGGAATTCCAAAAGTTTCTTGAATGGCTGGTTCAGACAAGTATGCAAGAACTCTTCCATCAAGAGCTTCTATCTGTCTTTCCCGTGCATTATAATGCAATGCACATTCCACCATAAGTTCTGGACACTCTTTTGTTGGCGGAAATCCAGCTGCATGAACAATTCCGTTGCGTATCATTCTTCTTGCAATTGGCGTAGGCAAACGTCTATCACTTCCATACATTCTTTCCTTGAAATCATCGAAGTCAACATGGCCAAGGTTGGTGTCCACAATATGCTCCCATTTGGATTTAATCTTTGACTGCAGCTGCACACCCTTGCTGGCAAACTTCATTTTTACTTTCTCGAAAATAAATCTGCAAGAAAAAACAAAGAGAATATTTAAAATTTAAAATTTAAATTACTTGAAAAATATTCCAGCTAGTTGTCAAATCAAACTTCGTGAAGAATTATGCTGGAAAGAAAAGAATTAACGAAGTTGCTCATGCCAAAATGAAGTAAAGAAAATAAATCTGCCTGGCTCTTCTGGAAAAATGAAATGGTCAAGATCAGAATGCTGGCTGGTACGAATCTGCTTTCTTCACTTTGCTTAAAACTTTCTCAACTTTCTTGCCTTAGAACAAACTTTCTTCTCACAGCTTTTCTTTCGAGAATCGAATGATTGAAAAATGAGAAGTGAAATCAATTATAAAGATGAGAAGTTCGACTCATTTAGCAAATTTCAATAGTTTCCATTAAATCAAGTCTGAACTTGGCTTGAACTCAGCTTCTGAATGGCAAATTTTATCTTCAACGACAGTCTCCGGGAAAGTTTCCAAATCCTGCGCCAGTTCAGTGAAGTTCTTTTTTGTCTTTTTCCAATTTTGATTTTTCAAAGTTTATCTCTTTGGGGTGTTGAAAAATAAAAAATAAAAATAATTATTTTATGTGTCGTTTTCAACCCCTTCATTTTATGGCACTTATTTTTTTATCTAAGGCAAATTTGATTTTCCAAAATTTTCTTGCCATTGCCTTAGGTGAATTTTTTTTTCCAATTTTATTTTGCCATAATTTTCATCTTCCAATTTCATTTTGCCATAATTTTCTTTCCGTCCTGACTCCTAAGTCTCTGGCAAAATTTTCTAGACATACAAATGTTGGACTTAGAAAAATATTTTCTCTTTTCTCCAAGTATGGCAAATTTTTTAAAGTGCCAAGCATATTATTTAATATTTCCAAGGCTGAAGCTTAGGCAAAATTTTAATTTTCCCTCACTCCTCTAAGTATGGCGGACTTCATTCATTATTAAGCCATCTCCAAATGCCTATGGCGGACTTTGCTTATGTTTATGCCATCCAATTTTTCCTTATGGTGGACTTTAGTTATGTTCATGCCACCTTGGGGCGGACTTTACTTGACCTCATGCCATATAGCTAGGGGTGGACTTTCCATCATGTTGTGCCATTCCCCATGTGGCTGGTCGGACTTCACCCTAATCCATGCCATTTCACATTTTGTCCAAGGGCGGACTTCATACTAACTCATGCCATTTCCTCAAGGCTGGGCGGACTTTGCCTCTTGTCATGCCATTGCTGGGCGGACTTCATACCATGCCATGCCATTTCCTTTATTTGTCCAAGGCGGACTTGGCCAACCTTTATGCCATTGCTGGGCGGACTTGACACTCCTCCCTGCCATTAACTTCTTCGAAGGCTGGGCGGACTTGGCACATTGCCATGCCATTGCCTTTTTGCTTGGCTGAAGCCTTTTGCCATTGACTTCTTCTTTCTCCATGCTGGTTGGACTCCCATGAATCCACACTTAGGCAAATTCACCATGACCTCTCAGATTTTTCATGAATTTTCCAGATTTTTCACCATTTTCTGTGATTTCTTAACTGATTTTTCTAGATTTTTGACTTATTTTCTGATTTTCATCATGATTTCATGAAATTTTCAAATTGATTTTCTGAGATTTCCATTGACTTTTTCGAACTTCTAAGTGAATTTTCGAAATTCGGGACCTTTCTAAATATAGAAACCTTGACAAAAATAGAAACTTTTCCCAAAATAGCAACTTTCCAAAAATAGCCCCTAAAAAATAGGAATTCCAGAATAGGCCAAAAATGCCAAAAATAAAATCCCTAAAAAATAAGGGGTCCGGAGGGGCAATCCCTAAAAAGGTGTCAGAATTGACTGAAACGACAGTCGATCTTCGTCTCTCGAGCCTCCTAAGCATGATGATGACGTTTGCACAGTGATCCAGGCTCAAACTCTTTACTCGACTCGGGTGACCATTCAAAACTCAAACCCCAAAACCCCCAAACGGAGACCGGACAAAATTGAGACGTGCAATGGAAAAACCCTAAAAAGGCAGACTACTAGGGTTCCCATTTGCAATGGGGCGAGGTGTGAATTAGGTCACAACAAGTAGGAGGGACACCAGGTTCTTCCAGCGCCTATGTAGGGGAGTGGAGGGGGAAACAAAAATTGCAAAGTCAAACTCAAAGTAACCCCATAGCAAATTTACTTAATATGCAGCTCAAGGATGACATAGATAATGCCATTTGCAATTTCTTCTTTGCCAATGACATCCCATTTTATGTAGCCCGATTCCTTATTATAAGGAGATGATATCGATGGTGGCAAGGGGAGGACCATCATATGGGCCACCAGGTGAGATGAAATTGAGGACCACGATCTTGGATAAGAACTATTCCAAGATCAATTTGTTGATGGAGAAGATGAAGGAATGTTGGGTTAAGACATGATGCAGCATAGTCATGGATGGGTGGACGGACATTAGCCATCGTCCACTCATTAATATCATGGTTACATGTACAGAGTGCCCATATTTTCTTAAGGCAGTTGATTGTTCAGGGAATCGCAAAGATGTTGATTTTTAGTTTGAGGTCCTCAAGGAGGCTATTGAGGAGGTTGGGCCACAAAATGTGGTCCAAATAGTGACAGATGCAGCACATGTGTGCAAAGCTACGAGGAGACTTGTTGAGGTAGCTTATAGGCATATTTGGTGGACTCCATGTTGTGTGCATTCCATGAACAATGCACTCAAGGACATGGGGGAAGATTGGTTGGATTAGAGCAATGGTAAATGATGCGAGAGATGTGCAAATGTTTATCTGCAACCACCACACATCACATGCACTCTTCATGACCTTCTCTAAGGAGTTCTTGAAACCTACTGATATGAGATATGTTTCCTATTTCATTCTCTTGGAGAGAATGATTGAGTTGCAAGAGGCACCACAACTCATGGTTATGACAACAGAATGGAATAGGTGGGCCGAGTCTAAGAAAGAGCAGGGGAGGAGGGTGAAGGATACAGTGAAGTAGGGGAGGAGGGTGAAGGATACAATGAAGAGTGATGTGTTTTGGAGTGATACTAAATATATTGTCTCCATCATTGATCCAATTTTCTAGGTCATGAAGTATGGGGATGTAGATGCACTTAACCTTGGAGAGGTGTATGAGTGCATTGATTCAATGCTTGATCAGATGAGGGCTATTGTTCCATGATCACATTCAACCAATCATTCATAGGAGATGGGAGAAGCTCAACACTCCCTTGCACATGGCAGCCTATGCATTGAATCCTAAGTGGTACAAGACTAGGCTTGGTAGAGTGACACCGATAGAGGATGCGAAGGTGAAGGAAGGGTTCTTCAAGTGCATTGAGAGGATGTATGATCCTGTAGATGCCAACATGATTCGCACTGAGTGGACCAAATTTGCCACTCTTAGGGGTTATTTAGATGCGGCCAAGATGGATATGGCAACTATGGTGCAGGAGGACCCAATTTTGTGGTGGGCTTGCCATGGATCGGGATTTTTGACTACCATTCTAGCCATCCAATTGTTATCTCAAGTTTATAGTTCTTCAGCTACCGAGAGGAACTGGTCTACATATAGCTTCATCCACTCTTTTAAGAGGAGTAGACTTACCTCTAGGAGAGCAGAGAAGCTTGTGGCTGTACATAGTGTTGTGTCTTATTGATCACAAAACACTTGTGTACAAAGAGAGTCCAGCAGCACGATGGGATGTAGAACCAGAGGAGCCAGCAAAGATTGATGAGGATATTTTGACTTTAGATGCAAGGCTGGTTGGTGTTAGTTTGTCATGTCTTCGAATTGGAGGTATGGTGATTTAATTAAATTATTTAATTAAGTTGTCCAAATTCTTGATATTTCATGAGGATAGCTTAATTGATGATTTAATTAAATCAAGAGGTGTTATTAAATTAATTATTTATTAAGTTATTCCAAAAAATAAAATATCAAAAGGGATGACATATTATTTAATTAATTTAATAATAAAAAGTGACTTAAGTGACTTAATAATAAAATAATAAAATAATAAAGTCACTTAAGGAATAAATCAGGAATCTTCTAGAAGCCTCTTGGTGATGAGATTGAAAAAGTATAAAAAGAGGCTTTGGCTATGCATTTGGACATCTTGAGTTGTATACACTTTTTCTACTACATTGCTGAAGCTGAATGCTTAATTTATTGATTTCCAGTCTTTGTTTGTGAAAGACCAAACCTAGTTAGTTAAGTGCCAATTTCAGTTGTGCAACACCAACCCTAGTTGGAATTGTGGAGGAGTTACTTAAGACTTCTCAATTGTGCAAATTTTGTGGCCAAGGGCCAAATTTGGATGATACGATTGGAGCACTTCATTCTCAGATTTTGTGAAGATATTTTCAGTCCTTTGGGAAGGACGATTTTGGCATCAAGGCAGGCATATTTCTATTGCAAGTGCTGGTTCGAATCATATATATATTGCTGCATTTTTACAGTCACTTCCAGCCACCTTGAAGAACCACAATTTTGCTCACAGTGGTCTCTTGCAGCATCAATTTCACTTATTCTTTGCATTGCTCCACTTGGGAGACATTGGCGTCTATGTTAGGAGGTGTGTTGAGGAGTAATGGGTCTGCATTTATTTATTTTGGGACTGTTTTACCAGAACAGGGGTGGCATCTAGAGGAGTTTGATTCTTCACTTGAGGAGCTCCTAAATTTCTGATTTTTGGTGGACAAGTTTGCCATCCTTTATTCTTCACATCGGCACATAATAACCAGGTTCTTTAGTTCTATTTTTTGTAGTTCATCATTGTATAAGTTGCTGCCACATGACAGCTGTAGATGCATAATTTATACTACCATTGTAATAGCATTTTGATGCAAGTTGTAAGCCAAGAGTCTTGGTATTGCATATTGAGTAGTTGTAATCTTCATGTCAACATTGTATAACAGCCTTGTATTTGGATTTGCACTTAATGAAGGAGTTATAAGGTTGCATGACAAATGTTTGACAAATTGCCTTTGGCTGTAGCTTTCATTCCCTTATATTAGTTTGCATTCTAAATGTTTGTAGAAATGCCATTAGAGCTGTAGATGATCTATGCATTTAGGAGTTGCACAACAATTGTTTGATAAAATGTCTAGTTGCTATTCTCTCATATCTACATGTATTAGATGCATGCCAAATGTTTGTGAAAATGTCTCTTTGCTGTAGGTGTGCATTTTACATTAGAATTTCATGTTTATGCATTTGAAAAGTACAAAAATATATTGCACATCATCTTAGGACATTGGTAGATGGTTAGAATCATTTGGAAAGCATTTATATTTCATTTGCATTCATCAAAAGCATTTCAAATACAATCTGAAATCAATTACCAGCAAGTTCAAGGTTGCAAGCAAAGTGTTTGTCAAAATTCCAAAGGCAGAAAATCAGGGTTTTTGAATCAGTTTTGGCATGACACTTTATAGTGGTATCAGAGCCAAGAATCTTGCCAGCCTGTTGGGTGGATTGGGTTTCAGCGAATCAGAGATTTCAGTTGAGTCATGGATGATATAATTTTTGCTTATGAAGGGTACCTTACACTTCCACAAGAGATTAGAAATGAACTTCCCTTCTTCGGCAATTCAAAGGAAGCTTGGATGGAGCCATTGATTCAACTACAGATTTCTATGAAGAAAAGTTTGGAGTCATGGTATACCTCACAAAACAAAAAGAAGGTTCAACATGAGGTATCTACTAGTGAAACATCTAAAGATCTATATGATGAATTTTCAACAGTTAGTGACCAACATATTGCTGATCCTAAGGAGAATAGAATAGAGAATGATGTTGAGCACATGACACTCCATGAAAACTTCAAGATTGAAGGAGATCACGTGATGAAAGAAGACAAACCAGCTACATTAGAGCAACTACTTGAAGACATACAAGTGGATGGGAAAGTTGATCATTCATTCAATGGATCAGCTACTAGTGATTTGGCTTCACATGTTGAGGAAGATACTATACAATGGCATGCTGTCATTGCTAATTTGTTTGAGGACAACAACATTATGTCCCATCTTTCTCATGAGATAGGAGCTTTTGATCATGAGAAAGTCAATAATATGACATCACCAGTTGATAGACATGAAGATATCAAGCATAAGAGGACTGATTTTGTTTATTTTGGCATGGAAGAAGTAAGGAGATCCAAAAAGATGAACGAAGAATGGATGAGAAAAGTCAAAGAGGCTAAGTTGGTGGCTGCCAATGCAAGAAAACATCTTCAAGAAGTCAAAGCAAAGGTCAATCTCCTTAACATAGCAAGGCAAAAAAGGATTGACGACATTAGAAGACTCCTTGAATCTGAAAATACATATTGTTCTAATGAGGATGATAAGATGTGCTTGGTTCCAAGCAAGAGGAAACAAGAGCAGGTTGAGACTTCTTCATATGAGACTAAAGTTGTTCATAGCTTGGAGACTCAGTTGAAGGTGAAGGAGGATGAGATTATTGCAGCCCTATCTCATCATGACAGGATGCACAAAAGAATTGAGGAACACCTTTGGGCAGCTCAATTAGAGAGGAGACAAAAGGGGATTGGAGTAGAGTCTTCTCTTGATGACTTGCAAGTTGTCAAAGAAGGTATGGATACAATGAAGTCAAATTATTTGAACCTTCTTTCAGATTGTGATCACCTTCTTAACCTTGTTAAGGAGCTGACTTCTTCTAGGACTTGCACATTGGATGTCAGTAATGATGACGTGGCTGCATTGAGTTGTGCGACTTCTTCAGATACTGCCAGTACAGCTTGGGAGTGCACATGTGGCAGATTCAATTGGGATCCAGGTGGTTAGTTGACAGGTGTAGTGATCCTCCATTTGGGTATCAGATGTTTGGCAGTCGAGTTGGATTAGCAGTGTGGATTGCTTGAGGGCAAGCAATCTTTGGGAAGGGAGGACTGCCATGTCCCCGAATTGGAGGTATGGTGATTTAATTAAATTATTTAATTAAGTTGTCCAAATTATTGATATTTCATGAGGATAGCTTAATTGATGATTTAATTAAATCAAGAGGTGTTATTAAATTAATTATTTATTAAGTTATTCAAAAAAATAAAATATCAAAAGGGATGACTTATTATTTAATTAATTTAATAATAAAAAGTGACTTAAGTGACTTAATAATAAAATAATAAAGTCACTTAAGGAATAAATCGAGAATCTTCTAGAAGCCTCTTGGTGATGAGGTTGAAAAAGTATAAAAAGAGGCTTTGGCTATGCATTTGGACATCTTGAGTTGTATACACTTTTTCTACTACACTGTTGAAGCTGAATGCTTAGCTTATTGATTTCTAGTCTTCGTTTGTGAAAGACCAAACCTAGCTGGTTAAGTGCCAATTTCAGTTGTGCAACACCAACCCTAGTTGGAATTGTGGAGGAGTTACTTAAGACTTCTCAATTGTGCAAATTTTGTGGCCAAGGGCCAAATTTGGATGATACGATTGGAGCACTTCATTCTCAGATTTTGTGAAGATATTTTCAGTCCTCTGGGAAGGACGATTTTGGCATCAAGGAAGGCATATTTCTATTGCAAGTGCTGGTTCGAATCATATATATATTGCTGCATTTTTACAGTCACTTCCAGCCACCTTGAAGAACCACGATTTTGCTCATAGTGGTCTCTTGCAGCATCGATTTCACTTATTCTTTGCATCGCTCCACTTGGGAGACATTGGCGTCTATGTTAGGAGGTGTGTGGAGTAATAGGTCTGCATTTATTTATTTTGGGACTGTTTTACCAGAACAGGGGCGACATTTAGAGGAGTTCAATTCTTCACTTGAGGAGCTCCTAAATTTCTGATTTTTGGTGGACAAGTTTGCCATCCCTTCTTCTTCACATCGGCACATAATAACCAGGTTCTTTAGTTCTATTTTTTGTAGTTCATCATTGTATAAGTTGCTGCCACATGACAGCTGTAGATGCATAATTTATACTACCATTGTAATAGCATTTTGATGCAAGTTGTAAGCCAAGAGTCTTGGCATTGCATATTGAGTAGTTGTAATCTTCATGTCAGCATTGTATAACAGCCTTGTATTTGGATTTGCACTTAATGAAGGAGTTATAAGGTTGCATGACAAATGTTTGACAAATTGCCTTTGGCTGTAGCTTTCATTCCCTTATATTAGTTTGCATGCTAAATGTTTGTAGAAATGCCATTAGAGTTGTAGATAATCTATGCATTTAGGAGTTGCACGACAATTGTTTGATAAAATGTCTAGTTGCTATTCTCTCATATCTACATGTATTAGATGCATGCCAAGTGTTTGTGAAAATGTCTCTTGGCTGTAGGTGTGCATTTTACATCAGAATTTCATGTTTATGCATTTGAAAAGTACAAAAATATATTGCACATCATCTTAGGACATTGGTAGATGGTTAGAATCATTTGGAAAGCATTTATATTTCATTCGCATTCATCAAAAGCATTTCAAATACAATTTGAAATCAATTACTAGCAAGTTCAAGGTTGCAAGCAAAGTGTTTGTCGAAATTCCAAAGGCAGAAAATAAGGGTTTTTGGATCAGTTTTGGCACGACACTTTACATAGTTTGGCAGAGCTTGATCACGAGGATTCTAGTAGTTTGAGTGATGAGGAGTTTGGGGATGATTAGAGGCCTCCCTTCACTACATTTTTGCATTTTGTACTTATTTTGATATCAATGTATCATGCCACTCATTGTAATCATCTTAATGCTATGATATTATGATGTCATATTTTCGATATAATAGAAATCTCAAATTCGACAATTTCATTTGTCAAAATTTATTTACTTTTAGTCTTTTAGTAATAGTATTCAAGTATTTAAAATGTTAGTATTTGCAATTTTGCTATTTTACCTATTTGCCGAAGTTTAATTTGAAATGTAATTCTTAAACATCTTTTTATAACTAGTTTTTCAAGTACTATATGTATATCTGTGCCACCCACCCGCCGTCGTCCCTCTCACCATCCCCGAAACCCGTCCCCGTTAGGAAACTCCTTGGAACACTGATTACAACCTTAAAGAGCAAGTTTTTGATTCTAAAGATCATAACTAGGTTTAATAGAAGAGCATATGCATACTCAGACACTTCTAAGGCTTAAAACTAATTGATGCCAAAACACCTTGAAGGAGACATTTTTATATCAAAATATTTACCTAAGGATCTGGTAACACTGGGTAAACCAATAAGCTGAAAATGATGATTATTGTGCCAAATGGTTGACATTGTCAGTCCTTGCCACTGAAACAAAAGTAACTTTATTTAAGTGAGATGCTGTTACTATCCGAAGAGGATGGTTCATCTCTCCTAACATGATGAGGGTCCCACCATTCTTCAAATTCATTTTCATTGAAAAGATTGTATTCAGTTATTGGCCACAATAATGCTGTGATTTGAAAATGATGCTGGAGATTCCAAATAGTGTCAGCATCCTTTCTCTGGGTATCAATATGTAAATGTGACTCCCAGCTAAGCCTTATATACATTATAGTGGTGACAACCGTTTGCTAAAAAAAGTTAAAGAGTCACGATTTATCACTGGTGGACCTTTTTTTTCCACAAATTGGTACAATTGGGGTAATGATTACGGGCAATATTTATTTTCCATGTCCAGTTGGGTTTCATGAACAGATCAATGAACCTTAGATACTGCAAATCTTAGTAGTCATATAAGACTAAATTTTAGTTGGCTCCTAGTATTGATAACAAAGACGTCAACAACTTTGGTAAACTGAAGGTCATATGAAGCTTGCTGAGAAAAAGTGTTATCTTTGGTTAACTCCCATCTGAAGTATCTGAGACTGCACATGTCTCTGTATAAAATTACAATTGTTGTTAATCATTCTAAAACAATTAAAGTGAGGAGTGTTAGGCCTTTGCATGTTTGTAAGAGGAAAATCTCAGCTACAACATTATTAGATCCTTTGATATGTTCGTCCTTGCAGTTTGAATGACTGAAATAATCTTGTCAATGGACACACTTTTCTCCCATGGTCTTGTTCTTTAAATGTCAAGAATCTGTTACAATTTGTTTTGATGATGAACTTTGCTGCTTCTAATTCTTTAATTGCCTTTCCTATAATAGGATAATCTGCACCAAAGATTGGAATTTTCTTACTTTATGATATTTACCTTCTATGATTTTGATCTCCATTTCAAGCATCATCTTATTCCAGAATTTTTGCAGATTTTCTGAACATCTCATTTTCTATTTTTTGTTTAAGTTCAGGGAAATGTAGGGTTTATTCTCAAACTGTACTATAATTGTACTTTTTAGAGGCATAAATTAATCTAGGTGCTTTGATTCTGTCTCCTCCTAATATAAACAAATCATGTTTATTTGTACTACCATAAGGAGAATAGTTATCTTTGGAGTTGCCACCTGATAGTATGTCTATCGACATCTTTGTTAACTCAAAGAAGTCACATTTAAACTTCTTTCCCTCAATAATAATTTGTTCTTGGTGCTTATGCTTTCACAAGTGAATTTATTCCCTTGGACATCAATGCTTTTATACAGGTTATTCTATTTTAATTGCTCCTAGTTTTCTAGTCTTGGTAATTTGTAGAAAGATAAAGATGTGCCAGTATCTATTTGAGCATCATAAAATTTTCCACTGATTTTGACAAAAATAAACTGGGCATACCTACCATTTATCAGAGCAGTGATATATTCAGGCTTAGGCTCTGGTTCTAGTTGTGGTAGTGACGACATTACTAGCCTGCAAGTTGTTGGGTAAGGAGCATAGAATTCTTTAGTTGAAGGGAATTGATAGTGTTCTTTGATTTGCACAATCTTTGGTTCAGGATGTGCTGGTTGCTTTTCTGGATTTCTTGAATGGAATTGGTTCTGAATCTAGGGAAAAACTTCTTTAACTTTCAATTCTTCAAAGTTAAGAATGATGCTAGGTTGCATAGAAGAATATCCTTCTCCAAATCTTCCACAAAATTCATCTTCTTCAGGTTTTGTGCCCCATATTGGCAATTCATGGACCGGTCTTCTGTATGAATCTCATGTGGGATCCTTGGCTTCGTGGTTAACTTATTTCTCAATCAGTCTACATCAATTTCTATTGGTTTGAAAGTAATAGAAGAAGGTCTAGTGCTTTGTGGAGTTATTTTAGGTGTAAAAGAACTGAAAGGAGTTGAAGATCTACCTCTTCTGCTGAATGCATTTGCAGTATAAGGAGATTCCCTCTTTCTTCTTCATTGATCTTGCCACGACCTATTCATTATTGTTGTAGGTATTTCATCAAGCTCTTCAAGAGCAAGTTCATAGATGTCATCTTGTTTATAGAGATCTTGGTTTTCTTCTCACATCCTTATCCTAGAGTGGAAACCTTGAGGAAATCCATGTTGAATTGAATGGATGGCCTTAGGCCCAATCTATACTTGAGAATGAGATTATGCTTGGCTGGTCTCTTGAATGCATAGATCAGAAACAAGATGTGAATGATATCAGTTTATTCTTACACATATTGGTCCTTCATTTGGCTTAGTTTTGCAAACTTGAAGTATCAATCCTCAGTTTCTCATTGGGTGGTAGTTCTCTTTAAGGGCTTCAACAAAACCATTATAGGTGCCTGGAGATTGTGATGTGATCTCTTTCTTGTGTGATGCATAATAGTTTTGCCACCACTGTTTGATGAGCAAGGAGACTTTGTGAAGGGTGAAGATAACCTTTTATTTGCCAGAGAATTGGTTTATTGTGAAGTATGAACAGAGGAGATTAAGCTAGTTATCTAGAGCATTTGCATTTACATTTCCTTTGGAAATGGGGATGTCTAGATTGACTTGTACCTTTTATGCTGTGGAACCATTAAAGGGTTTGGAAGAGGTTGTAATATCCCCAATGGATATTATGGCAAAAAAACTTTAGATTTTTGTATTTTAACCAAAACAAATAATTGCTCTAATATCACTGTAATGCCCCCTTGACAATATTTATGCAAATATTTTAACAGATTTACATCTATTTACACGGAACCTCATACACCCTGAGTTATATCAAGGTTTACTAGCTACATAAACGATTCACTATTATACTTTAAACTTCATTATTTTACCTTAAATAACAAACCCTAATTTATTCTACTTGAATCTAGCAAACCTATATTTTTCACGAATTACATTAATAATAACCTGACAGACAGGTTTGTGTATTTTAACAAGGTTTAGCAATGACCTAGAATTCCTTTGCAGCTTATACATCGAACCTAGAATTTTTTCCCTTCACAGGTTTTAATTTAATATTGATACCTAGATTTACAAATAAGTTAAATAAGGGAAGGTAGTTTTTCATAATACTTTCTTATATTTAGCATAGTTTGGGATTACACCAAAATACATTGCCAGAATCACAAAAACGACAACGACAATGTTGCAACTACATTGACTGCCTAGATTTACTAGTCGGGCCCACAAATGGAAGATGGAATTGAGGGACTGTTCTTATATGAATACATTACATTACTTTGCTACAACAACTATACAAATTAAATTGCAATGCCTACGCCCACAACCTATGAGTCCAATTTTTACCAATTTGCAGGCTAGCTTGTTTCTATCTCTTAACGATCTTCTGTCTTCAAATTAAAATGCAATGCCTACGCCCACAACCTATGAGTCCAATTTTTACCATTTTGAGGCTAGCTTGTTTCTGTCTCTTAATTATCTTCTGTCTTCAAATCAGTGATGTTTATGGGCTTTAGCGTTGTATCCTAGACATGGAATATGACATGTGTCACTAGATCTTAGGGTTCTATAACACCTTCACATAGCTTCAAAATGACAAAATAACCTCCTTGTTGTAACTTAAAAATTAATGATTCGGAAAGGATGTAGTTACCGGTACAAATTGGTAAAGAATGATTTGTAGGTATACTCACTATAGCAGCCTGAATAGTAATGATTTGTAACAGTCTAAAAAGTAATGATTTTTCAAGTGTACTATCACCACAACAGTCTAGAATATGGTAGTTTGTAGGTGCAAATGTTATAGTGATGATTTGGCAAGTGTGGAATAATTGTCACAGTCAAAGCATCTAATGATTTGGTAAGAATAGTAGCTGTTACAATCTAGTAGGCACTTGGAGATGGATGAAAATATTGGTTACTTTGCAAGCTGATGTGTAACAAACTTGAAAACCTGTTGCATCCTTTTGGCTCTACTAAATATTGCTCCTTTTCTTGCAACAATCCAATCTACACTAGGAAGATGTATGAAAAGCACCATTAATGGTGAAAGTTGTAGAATCAACACTTCAACTACCACCTGAAAGTATGGCACTGAAACTTGATCAATATGTCATGAAAGTATATGCAATAAATAACAATATAAATATTAAAAATACAAATATAGATATTAACAATTTAAATATTAATATAATTATAATTATTATAAATATTAAAAAAATATATAACTAATATAAAAATAATATATTAAAAATTCAATTTATAAATATAGCAGTAAAATAAGAAACATATATAATATATTAATATAAAATATGTAAACATAAAATAATATATATATTGAAGGAATATCTGTAGCGATCATGTTTCCTTGAACAACAATTAATAAGTATAAGGCAGTTATTGATAATGAACAACAACAAATGTATTTCCTAAAAGCAGCGAGTAAAATTATTAAAAAGAGGGAGCTATTAATTGCAGCCATTGAAGTTATTATTAAGACAGTAATTAACAAGTAAGAATAGTGATTATAAGAACAACAATTAAGAGTCTTTGGAGTCTTTGGAAGGGCAATGACTAATAACAAAGGCAACAATTCACATGAAGCATAAATTAACATTAATGAGCAGTAATTATATTGATAAAAGGAAAGCATTTAAGGAGTGCTTCTAAGGGCAACAATCCCTTAGAACTAAGAATATTTAAATTAAAATTAAATTAATGCTTCAAACCAAGGGATTAAGGGAATAGTTGTGACTTCTAAAAAGGTGTTAATAAAGAAGAGGCATGACTCCCAAGAAATAAAGATATATAAGGAAGGTCAATTGTTTTGGTGAAGACAACAATCAATGAGGATCACTCTGGAATAAATAATCAGATTGGGAAATCAAATCATTCAGAAAAGTAGCAACTATAGATACAACCAGTGATTGGTACGCACTTGAATATATATGCATTTGATATATATATTATTTGATAGGCATGCAAACATATGTATAGTTACTTTCATAATGTTTGATTTGCAATAAGGAAGATATGTTAAGTCTAAATGGGTAAATAAGGGAAAATAGTGAATTTTTTTATATTATTTACATCTTTTCCTTTAAGCAACAATGTGTAAGGATGGCAAGGAGACATATTAAAGGGCAATATGGGAATTGTCTTGGTTGGATGTCCCTAAAATAAAGGAATTGCCTTGGTTGGATGTTCCTAAAGGGATTGTCTTGGTTGGATGTACCTATGATGAAGGAATTGTCTTGGTTAGATGTTCCTAAAGGGATTGTCTTAGTTGGATGTCCCTATGATGAAAGGAATTGTCTTGGTTGAATGTTCCTCTTCTAGCGCCCTATTATGCTGTAGTGTAGGAAAAAGTATCCTTTTTTCACACTTGATTTGGGAATAATTAATAATAAAATGAGCATAATGTTGCCTTAATTTAGTGTTGTAATATGTTTTACATATTCACATTAAGTTTAGGGCCCTTTTAAACTAAATGCACATAATTGTGCCTTATTTAGGGTGTTGTAAGGTGTATCTTTACATTTTCACACTAATCTAGGACTTCATTAATTGATTGGGGTTAATTTGTCTTAATTGGCCCCTTTAATTCAAATCCAAACTTAATTAAATGCAAATTTCGAGGGATAAAACCTAACATTCATAAATGCCATTTCACAACACTTAACTTTAGAAGATGTGTGTCCTAGGTAACTGACCTAGGACCCATTGGCTATAGGGCGAATGGGTCCTCACTTAGTCCTATGACCCTATTTTTACATAACATTTCACCTTGTCCAATGTGTGTCCGAGGTAAGTGGCCTAGGAGTCCTCACTTAGACCTAGGACCCCTCTTTTGGATATGTTTTTGGCAATATTTTAATTATTTCAAATCTATAATTCAATGTCGGCTTGTATTATTTGAATTTCGGGAAGTAAAAGATATGTATAAATACGAGGTTATTTCACTAAGTTTCATCTAAGCAATCTAGATCTTCATAAGCAATCAAGAGTACTTTACAAGAGCACTTCAAGAGCATTCAAGAACATTTATAAGGCATTCAAGGGAAAATTTGTAGAAGAATATTGTAGCAATCAAGATTCCATTGTCATGTCAAAGGTTTATTGCATCATGCATGTTGTTTGAGCTCATAGGTTGATGTAGTGTTCAAGATCAATTCAAGTATATTCAAGGCATTATCTCTAATCAAGTTTCATGATCAAGAAATACATTCATTGAGGCCACTTCATGCAAGTTTGCAGATTTGTACTCCAAGGTTTCAATTGAGGTTTGGTGAGTTGTTACATATTGTTGTTCATTCATCATTCCTTTCATGCTTTTATTCATTTCAAGGTTTAATTACCAAAATAGGGTTTGACCAAGGCAAACCCCCATTCCCTAACAAACAACATTTTTCTCTCTTTGATGTGTGATTGCAGATTTTAGGTTGAAGATCATTTGAAGAAAAAAATTGGAGAAAGTTGCAAGAAAAGTTGTCAAATCATGGAAAATGAGCTATAGGTTTTATTTTCGTCTTTCTGACAGTGATCGACTAGAATCTAGGAGTGCAAAAATAGAACAAAACCCATAAATTGATTTTCAGGAGTCCTAGCAAAGATCCATTCGCCATAGGGCGAATGAGTCCTTAGTGAGGTCTGAAAAGGCACTTTTGGTGAAAGGTACACAACATTTGACCCTTTCTAGATCTGCCTTTTGACTGTTAGTTGGGTTAGATTTGGTCACTGTTTCTCATTTGCACATTATAGCACACATTTTGAATGAAATTAGGTGAAATAGGTGAATCATTTTGTTTCATTTTGATAAAAACCCTTAATTTTCCCTTTTATTTCATTTTGGTGAACTCGACCTTTGATCATTGTATTTTCTGATTTTGGAAGTCCTCTTTCATCATAGATTTAGATCTTGCATTCATTTGCATTGAATAAGGTCTCATTTAGGGTGCCTAATTTGCATTCAACTTTGCACTGCATCTAAGGTTTTAGGATTGCATCTTGCATTCTTTAAATATGAAAAATACAAAAAAAAATCAGTCATATTGCATATCATTTACATAGCATTACATCATATTAACTTGCATTTAAAAATTGAAATGAAATTGCATATCAAACTAGCTTTTCTAGGTTGTCATTTTGTCACATTTTACACTTGCATTTCACATAAATATCAAACTGAAACTTATTGCAACAAGCCTGAATCTGAAAACCACTAAAAATCACTTAAAAATCTACAAAAATTTGTTTCAAAACCCTCATCTAGGATCCATTCGCCCTAGGGTGAATAAGTCCCTAGTCAGGTCATAATCTGATTTTTTGGGCATTAAAATATTCAGTTCTGCATTTCTGTTTGCTGCTTTCAAATTTCTGTTGCTGTTTCCAGAATTTATGTTTCATCAATTTGATCATATCTAGCTTAATTTGGTAAAGTTAGTGTATTGTGTGATTTCAAAATTGCATTTACAAGACTTCATTTTTAGATTTTTGCATACTATAATCAACAAATTACCTTGTTTAGAATTTGAAAATTGCATTACATCCTAGGTCATTGCATTGCACTTTACCCCTTTTCCATTTTGGGTTGGCATTGAGTTTGTAAAACTTGTATGAGCTTTACAACTTGGTGTCCTATTAGCAATATTGTTGTGAGACGTAGTTTGAGAATCATGTCATCCCGTGATACACCATTCACTGTGAATCTTGGGTTTTCTAACTCTCTTTCTAATAGTGTTGATAATCAACCCCCTCTGGATCATAACATGCATACCTCATTTCCAATGACTTCCCTACCTACAACCAATGTGCATGATGTTGTTCATGTACGGAAAGAGAACATAAGGTTGCTAGATGAAGAATTGAAAACTTTACAAGACCTTGTGAGAGATGAACATATGCTATCCATGCCGTTCCTCTTATAGGAAACTTACGAAAGCTACTTAAATATGAACAAGGAATAGAATACGTATATAACTTGGATTACCTCATCAACAAAAAATTGTCCCCTCCTCAACCTGTTTCCAATACATTATCTATGAATAAATGAAAAGAAGCCACACCTTCCAAACACTTTACTTCCTAACGCATCCTTTTCTGAAAAAGGAAAGGAATTGCAATTAGAAGAAGAAACTGAGAGTGCATGATCATCAAAAGATTCAGTTTCAACAGTTGTATGAACCTCCTGAATCTCTTTATAACCTCTTACAACTATCCAAAACTGAGACAATCTTCTATGCTCTTTTACGTTGGCAACTAATCGAATTACCACCTAAATGTGCAAACTTGACCAAAAGACAAACTAGTAAAAATGAACCATATTGTGCTTATCATAGATTCTTTGGCCATCATATTGACAATTGTCATTCTTTAAAGAAAGTATTGAAGAAGTTTGCACCCTCTAAGAATCAAACTTGACTAAAAGCAAGCATTTCACTCCTTGCCATGCAATAGTTATAGGGTCATAACATCCTCACTATTACATGTTTTACATTCATTGCAAATCATTTTCTTTATTGCAAGGAGCTCATTCTCATCACTTATCTCGGCTCATCCTTGTCTTGCACTTAGTAGGGACAAGGGGTTAGATAGCCTTGTCCTAGCTTTGGCACTTGATGTTGTCCCTTTGGCTAGTTGTTCGCCTTTTGTATTTACTGATCAAGATTGGGATGCAGACAACCTGCTATAGGTTGACTCGCATGTGCCTTACTAATATTTTGCTTTGTTTTCTTTTTCATGTTTCTTTATGTGATTGCATGTGCGTAATGTGATCCCCTGTACTGTTTTGTTTGATGTATCTCTCTCTTTTTGTGCGTTCCTCTATTTGTATCTACATTCTTCTATATGTTGTAAACATTTTACCTTTTTCGTTTGTCTTGTGTTTTCCTTTTGGGGATGACACAAGGCATTGAGACATTTAAGTCTCTTCCATGTTGACCCAAAAAGCTTTTTCTTTGTTTTCTCTCTCTTTGTGTCATTCTTCTAGTTCTATGAGTATTTGTGGAATGATGACATTTTCGAGCTCTATAACAACATTGTAGCAAAGATATATTGACCCCGAATCCATAGATCCCTTATGTATTTTTGGGGGCAACCCCTCCTTTTTTCATGGCATAGCTTTATTTTAGAAACATATGACTTGGCATAGGGCTTTCCAAGGAAACTCTCATGTCTTAGGATTGCACATTGGCTACTTTAAAACAATTTCTCACAACAATGGTGTTAGCAACCACTTTAAAGTGGGGGCATACATTGATAATATCTTTCGACATTTTTCATGTTTCATGGTGCGATTTTCTTTTTTCTTGTGATGCATCATTTTCTTGGTGGTGTCATTGGGTTTGATGTCCTCCAAGAGTGATATTTCTTAGCGTATGACTTTCCTCTTAGTGGCACTGATGTGACACACTGCATTCCCTCAGTTGTGAAACTTTTACTCTTGACTTTTCCTCTCTTGGAGACATTAGGCACAATGTTCCCTAAGAAGAAGACCTTACACGAACTAAGAAAAATCCCTTTGAATTTTTTTTTCTTTTACTAGCATTATTGTTCATAAGTGTTAGCATAACACAACTTGTTAGCCTTATGAAGCTCGAAACCCTAAAATTCAAGGCCACCAAGCATAACACACCTTGCTTACTAGTGGAGCCTTGCCTTGTTCGTAGGTGTTTAACATAACACAACTTGTTAAGCCCTATGAAGCTCGAACCTTAAATTCAAGGCCACCAAGCATAACACACCTTGCTTGCCAATGGAGCCTTGCTTTGCATTGTGGTGCCTTATCGAAGTTGTCAGGAGGATAGCTTTGATATGGTATGGGAGCCTAATATGATTCTCTCATTTGCCACCCTTTTGGGATACTCACCTAGTGGACAACCTAAGGTTCCACTACCCTGAAGTGAGTGCAAAAAAACAAAATTGATAGTTTAGATGTGTTCCACACCGCGTTGGATAGTCTAGGCTTGATCTTCTTGGTCTTTGATGTTGTATGATTGTGTGTCTTCGTCATTGTTGCATACATAAGTGTCTTGAATGTCTACTTTAGTGTGAGTTTGACATGGGGTCATCCTCACTAAAATGGGGGAACAATGTAGTGTAGGAAAAAATTCCCCTTTTCACACTTAATTTGGGAATAATTAATAATAAAATGAGCCTAATGTTGTCTTAATTTAGTGTTGTAATATGTTTTGTATATTCACATTAAGTTTAAGGCCCTTTTAAACTAAATGCACTTAATTGTGCCTTATTTAGGGTGTTGTAAGGTGTATCTTTACGCTTTCACACTAATCTAGGGCTTCATTAATTAACTGAGGTTAATTTTCCTTAATTGACCCCTTTAATTCAAATCCAAGCCTAATTAAATGAAAATTCTGAGGGATAAAACTTGACATTCATAAATGCCATTTCACAACACTTAACTTTGGAAGATGTGTGTCCTAGGTAAGTGACCTAGGACCCATTAGGTGAAATGGGTCCTCACTTAGTCTTATGACCCTATTTTTACATAACATTTCACATTGTCTAATGTGTGTCCTAGGTAAGTGGCCTAGGACCCATTCGCCCTATGGCGAATGGGTCCTCACTTAGACCTAGGACCCCTCTTTTGGATATGTTTTCGGTGGTATTTTAATGATTTCAAATTTACAATTCAATATCGGCTTGTGTTATTTGAATTTTGAGAATTAATCTTAAGATATGTATAAATACAAGGTTATTTCACTAAGTTTCATCTAAGAAATCTAGATCTTTATAAGCAATCAAGAGTACTTTTACAAGAGCACTTCAAGAGAATTCAAGAGCATTTCTAAGGCATTCAAGGGTAGCTTTGTAGAAGAATATTGCAACAATCAAGATTCCATTGTCATGTCAAATGTTTATTGCATCATTCATGTTTTTTGAGCTCATATGTTGATGTAGTGTTCAAGATCAATTCAATTATATTCAAGGCATTATCCCTAATCAAGTTTCATGATCAAGATCTACATTCATTGAGGCCACTTCATGCAAGTTTTCAGATTTGTACTCCAAGGTTTCAATTGAGGTTTGGTGAGTTGTTACATATTGTTGTTCTTTCATCATTCCTTTCATGCTTTTACTCATTTCAAGGTTTAATTTCCAAAATAGGGTTTGACCAAGGCAAACCCCCATTTCCTAACAAACAATATTTTTCTCTTTGATGTGTGATTGCAAATTTTAGTTTGAAGATCAATTGAAGAGAAAAATTGGAGAAAGTTGCAAGAAAAGTTGTCAAATCACAGAAACTGAGCTATAGGTTTTATTTCTAGCTTTTCGATAGTGACCAACTGGAATTTGGTAGTGTAGACATAGAAGAACAAAACCTAGAAACTGATTTTTAGGAGCCCTAGCCAAAACCCATTCGCCATAGGGCGAATGAGTCCTTAGTGAGATTTGAAAAAGGCACTTTTGGTGAAAGGTACATAACATTTGATCCTTTCCAGATTTTCCTTTTGGCTGTTAGTTGGGTTAGATTTGGTTACTATTTCTCATTTGCACATTATAACACACATTTTGAATGAAATTAGGTGAAATAGGTGAATCATTTTGTTTTATTTTGATAAAACCCTTAATTTTCCCCTTTATTTCACATGCGTTCTCACCCATCCCTACCATGATTGGTTATTGGAAAGGAGTCTATAGATTAGATTCAAGTTTAATATATCATTCATTATTTAAATAAATGTTAGTAGTTCATTTATTCTTAAGTTCAATATCTATTATATAAATTGTTATGAAATATTATTTGTGAAACAATTTTATGTTGTGTAATGGTCTCTTAAGGTAAATCCAGGCATACTCCAAGTAGGGGACATTAGAATTGGTATCAGAGCCTTAATCCTGTCGACCTGTGGGACAAACTGGCTTTAACCACCATTTAAATAGGATTAACTATTGAGCCCTCTTCTTAAGTAGGCCAATAGTGCATTTCTATATGTGTGTGTCTTTCACATGTATATTTCATGTATTATGTGTATTTATATGTATACTTCATGTATTATGTGTATTTATGTGTATGCTTTGTGTCTTATGTGTATACTCCATGTATTATGTGTATTTATGTGTATACTTCATGTATTGCATGTATTTATGCATGTGCTTCATGTCTTATGTATATCTATGTGTTGTTTCGTGCTTGATGTGTCTTCAACAAGTTTACTCCATGTGTATTTATAATTACTTTATGCTTAAAATTATGAAAATGCCAAACCTATCTTTATCTGTCAAATGCTTCTTGGGTTGAGAAGCACTAATAAATTTACTTATTTAAAATTAAATTATTATTAGTCTCCCAATGCAATAATGAAGAGTCGTAACTATTGAAGTGAAAAAGTGTGACTCCCTCAAAATTGAGATATAAAAGGGAGAGCATTTCATTTGAGAAAGACATCCATAACATCATTGAAGATTCAATTGAGAATGGAACCTTAAGTGATTTTTTACGCAAATTAAATTAGGCTTTCAAGAATAGTGATGAGGTGAGAAAGGATGTGACTCCTAATGTGAAAGGTTGTGACCCTTCAAATGTGAAAGGTTGTGACCCTTCAAATATGAAAGGTTGTGACTCTTCAAATGAAAAGTTGTGACCCTTCAAATGTGAAAGACTATGACTCCAACAATAAGCTATAAAAAGGGGAATAATTTCCTTGTGAAGAAATCATTGATAGGAAATAAATCTATCAATCAACTTGGAAGTAAACTATTATTCTCAAAAGGTAGCCATAAAGGGGTGGTGACTCCTTTATAATGAAGGGTGATGAATTATTCATTGTGAAGAGTGGTGACCCCTTCAATAAATGGGGATATAAGGGATAATTAAATTCATTGACATTCAATAAACAATCATCACTCATCTATCCTTCAAGAAATCAAGCAATCATCACAAATCTATTCATCAAGAAATCAAGAAATCAAAATATCAAAAATTTCCCAAGGAAGGAATAATCAATCATAACAACTCAACATAGTTAATCTAATGATATAACTTGATTTTTAATAGAAATCCATATGTTGCCATCACTAGTTGTCACAAAAATTTAGGCATACCTAAGACACAAAGACCGATTAGGGTTATCGTACTTTCAAACATCAAAATACAAGTGCACTGAGATATCATTTGTTGTTATATGGAGCCTAATCAAACTCGAAGGTTAAATTTTCCCCACTTTTATCGGCGCGGTTTCCCCCCAAATTATTCAACGGGGGTTTGGGGGCAGCGCCCCTTGTAGGATCCAGGGGTAGCGCCCTTGGTGCGCTCCCTATCACGATACAGGGTGGGGTCGAGGGGTAGCGCCCCTAAAACCTCAAATGACTTTTATTATTTTATAAAGATGTCGGGAGTTATTTTTCTATTGGTTGACATAAAAAAAACCCTATTTTGTAATTGACATAAGTCTTGATAAAACAACTAAGGGTTAGGGTTTCTGTTGATATATTGTATTGTAGCATTTGCAGTGGTATTGAGTTGCAAGGATTGCTGGTTGTAATCAGTTTGATTCGCTGGATAATAATATTGGTCTCTCTGTTGGTGGATGTAGCTTGAGTTTGGGTGAACCACGTTAAAAATTGTCTCTCGCTATTATTACAATGTACTTTCATTCCTCTGTTTAATTTTTATTTGCATTTAATTGATATTTTCTACATGCAATTCCTAACAAGTGGTATCAGAGCGGGTTGTGTTTGATTACGTTTGTAGGAAGGTCTCATGATTGAGTGGGAGTCTCATGGTTAAGTGGGAGCAATGGTGGACGAGGGTAAATTGAAGGTAGATAAATTCAATGAGAAGAACTATCCGTTATGGAAGATGCAGATGGAGGATTATCTCTATCAGAAGGATTTATGGAGGCCATTGGAAGGAATAGCCAAGAAACCCACAACAATGATTGATGAGGATTGTAATCTTCTGGACAGAAAGGCACTTGGAACCATTTGTTTATGCTTGGCACAATTGGTTTGCATTCAATATTACAACAACAAAGACAACTCAAGAGTTGATGGAAACCCTGATGAAGTTATATGAAAAGCCTTCTGCTTCAAATAAGGTATTTCTTGTGAAGTGTTTATTTAATATGAAAATGGTAGAAGGTGGGTCAGTTGCTGATCATTCAAATGAGTAAAATACGGTTACCAGTCAATTAACTTCTGTAAATGTAAACTTTGATGAAGAAGTGAGGGATCTTTTGATTATGTGTTCTTTGCTTGAAAGCTAGAATAGCTTGGTAATGGCTATTAGCAATTCTATTTCTAGTTCAAATACATTGAAATTTGATGATGTTGTTGGTGTTATTTTGAGCGAGGAAATTCGTAGGAAAAGCTTAGGTGGAACATCCACATTAGGCAGTGTTTTGAATGCAGAAAGCAGGGGTAGAACAAAAGAGAGAGGAAACAATTTTGGAAGTCACGAGGAAAATCAAAGGACAAAAGGTCCCAATCCAAAGGACAAAAGGATTGTTGGTACTGTGGGAAACCAGGTCATTTGAAGAAAAATTGTTGGTCTCGAAAAAATAAAGGAGACAAAAAGGAAGGAAGTAAAGAGGCAAATACTGGTAAGTAACAAATCTGATGAAGATGCTTTGATTCTTTCCCTTGATAATGCTGATGATTCATGGGTTTTAGATTCAGGGGTCTCATTTCATGCTACGCCCCATAGAAGTTATTTTCTTGATTATGTCCAAGGGGATTTTGGGCTAGTTTATTTGGGATCTACAACAAATCCTGTCAGATTGTTGGAAAGGGAAGAATTAAGAATAAGTTATAGAATGGGAATCATTGGCTACTACAAGAGGTAAGGCATGTTCCAAGGCTGAGTAGGAATTTAATTTCAGTAGGGCAGCTAGGTGATGAAGGTTGCATAGTTACTTTTAATGATAAAAATTGGAAGCTTTCAAGAGGTGCCTTAATAGTAGCAAAAGGTGTGAAAGTAGACACCTTATATCTTTGTATAGGTCATATTGTCCCTTCTACTTTAGTTGTTGTAGAGAAAACACAAACAAGTTTAGGAACAATTGTTGCGGGTTCGCAGGATGAGACTAAAATAGTTGCTGCAGGTTCTGAGACAACACTGTGGCATAACAGACTTGGGCATATGAGTTAAAAAGGTATGAATGTACTTCATTCTAAGAGAGTTTTACCAGGTCTGAAATACATTAATATGGATTTTTGTGAAAGTTGTGTGTATGGAAGACAAAAGAGAGTTATTTTTCTCAAGGATGTGAAGCAAAAGAAAGATGAAAAGTTAGAGCTGTGCATACAAATGTATGGGGACCGGCTTAGGTATCTTCTCTCGGTGGCTCTCGGTATTATGTTACATTCATAGATGATGCAACTAGGAAGGTTTGGGTTTATTTCCTTAGGAAAAAATCTGATGTATTTGAAACATTTAAGAAATGGAGAACCTTGGTTGAGAATGAAATAGGTAAAAGATTAAAATGTCTCATATCTGATAATGGTGGTGAGTATTGCAGCAAAGAATTTGAGGATTATTGTTCCTATAATGAAATTCGTAGGCAGAAAAGGGTTCCAAGGACCACAGAAAAATGGAGTGGCTGAACGCATGAATAGGACAATAATGGAGCATGCAAGGAGTATGCGGTTGCATGTTGGGATGCCCTTAAACATGTGGGTAGAGGCTGTAAACATTGCTATATATTTAATTAATAGAGGTCCTTCAGTTCCTTTGGGCTGTGGTATTCCAGAGGAAGCATGGATAGGTAAGAAGGTGAGTTATTCTTTTCTCAAAAACTTCGGATGTGAAGCATTTGCACATGTAGAGTCTGAAAATAGAACCAAGCTAGATGCAAAATCAAAAAAGTGTATCTTCGTTGGATATGGCATTGATGAATTTGGTTATAGGCTTTGGGATGTTAAAAATCTAACAATTGTGAGAAGCAGGGATGTTGTATTCAATGAGAAGGTGTTGTACAAAGCTCAGTTGCGACAACATGAGAAGAAAGAAAAGGATTTTGTGGTGCTAGATGATACTCCAGATAGTGATGTTCCAGTGATTCCTCATGCTTCGTAACATAAACAAGAAATACCACAAATTGCATTGAATGTGATGGTCAACAAGGCTAAGTAGACCTTCTGAAAGGTTTTCTCCCTCTTTGTATTCTATTTTGTTAACAAATGTTAGTGAACCAGAAGGGTATGATGAAGCTATGCAGGTGGATACAAAGGTTCAGTGGGAGCTTGCAATGAAAGAAGAAAATGAATCCTTACAGAAAAACCAAACTTGGAAATTATGTAAGTTGCCTGCAGGTAAAAAGGCTTTACCAAACAAATGGGTTTATAGGTTGAAAGAGGAAGTTGGAGGTAAAAACAGATTTAAAGCCAGGTTAGCTGTCAAAGGATTTGCATAGAAAAAGGCATTGATTTTGCTGAATTTTTTCTCTAGTTGTTAAGATGACTTCTATTCGTACCGTTTTAAGTATTGTGGCTGCTGAAGATTTGCATTTGGAATAGTTAGATGTGAAAAATGCCTTTCTCCATGGTGCTTTGGAGGAGGAGACATATATGGAATAGCCCCAAGGATTTGAGGTCAAAGTTAAGGAGAAATTGATGTGTAGATTGAAGAAGAGTTTATATGGCTTGAAACAAGCACCTCGGCAATGGTACTTGAAATTTGATAGTTTTATGGCTGAGCAAGGCTACAAACGGTGTAATTCTTACCATTGTGTTTATTTTAAGATGTTGGATAATGAAAGCTACATTATTTTATGTTTATATGTTGATGACATGCTAGTAGCAGGGTCTAACATGGATCACATAAGTGAGTTAAAACAAAAGTTAGCAAAATCATTTTCTATGAAGGATTTGGGGGCAGCAAAACAAATCCTTGGTATGAAAATTTGCAGAGATAGAAAGAATAGAAAATTGATTCTATCTCAAGCTCATTATGTTGAAAAGGTGTTGTAGAGATTCCATATGGAGAATGCAAAATCTGTTAGCACACCTTTTCCTAGTCATTTGAAATTGACTAACGAGATGTGTCCAAAGACATAAGAGGAGGAAGAAAAAATGTCCAAGGTACCATATGCTTCAGATGTAGGAAGTTTAATGTACGACATGGTATGCACGAGACTAGATATTGCACATGTTGCTGGAGTCGTAAGCAGGTATGTGAGTAATCCTGGATTTGAGTATTGGAATGCAGTAATATGGGTTCTCAGGTATTTGAGAGGTACATCCAATAAACATTTATGTTTTGGGGGCTTTAATACCGATTTAGCAGGTTATGTAGAGTCATATTTGGTAGGGGATATTAATACTAGGCAGAGTACTACAGGTTATGTCTTTACTGTAGGTGGGATAGCGGTGAGTTGGATCTCCAGGTTGCAAAAGGTGGTTGCTTTATCCACCACAGAGGCAGAGTATGTAGCTGCAACAAAGGAAAGCAAGGAGATGCTATGGTTGCAATCTTTCATGGAAGAATTGGGTAAACAACAAGCTAACAATTATTTGTTTACAGTTAGCCAAAGTGCCATACATCTTGCAAAGAATTCTGCCTTGCATTCAAAGACCAAACACATACAGTTGCGGTATCACTTCATTCAGTTAGTGTTGGATGATGGACAATTAAGGTTGGAAAAGATACATACAAATGAAAATCCAGCGGAGATGTTTACAAAGGCAGTGACAAGGGAGAAGCTGAGCTCCTCTTCAGCTTCGGTTGGTCTTCAAGACTGAAAACAATAAAAACAGACTAACAGAGTCCAGGGTGTTTATTTCTAGTGGGAGCTATAGGGTCAGCGGTGTTATGATTAGTCTCCAAGTGGGAGATTGTTATATGGAGCCTAATCAGACTCAGAGGTTAAATTTTTTCCACTTTTATCAGCACGATTTCCCCCCAAATTATTCAATGGGGGTTTGGGGGCAGCACCCCCATTACAGGGTCAAGGGACAACACCCCTAGTGCGCTCCTTGTTGCGATATAGGGCAGGGTTGAGGGGCAACACCCTTGAAACCTCAAACAACTTTTATTATTTTATAAAGGCATCGAGAGTTATTTTTCTATTGGCCAACATTAAAAAAACCCTATTTTGTAACTGACATAAGTCTTGATAAAATGGCTAAGGGTTAGGGTTTTTGTTGATATATTGTATTGTAGCATTTGCAGCGGTATTGAGTTGCAAGGATTGCTGGTTTTAATCGGTTTGATTTGCTGGATAATAATATTGGACTAGCTCTATTGGTGGATGTAGCCAGAGTTTGGGTGAACCATGTTAAAAATTGTCTCTTGTTTTTATTTATGTGTATTTTCATTCCTATGTTTAATCTTTATTTGCATTTAATTGATATTTTTTGCTTGCAATTCCTAACATCATCTTGACCTAGGATGGCCAATCTCTTAAAAGCCAAACAATAACATTAAAATCCACAAAATTGATCTTGTAAACTTTGTTTGTGGACCAAGTTCACTTCTATATTTATCTAGAGTACATCATTTCATCCTAGGGTCTTATTCTCCTAATTCATCATTTTTTATAAGAGTAGCTTTACATTTATGATTAAAAATCAAAGAAATCAATATTAGGCATACATGTGCCTTAGATAAATTTGATCCAAGCAAGTTACATCCAAATTTGTTACATAAGTCTTTTTTAATTGCATTTTGGTCCCATAACCCACAAATCCCAAGATCATTTTCACCTCTTAAACTTTGGAAAAAAATGATGTTTTGAACTAGGTAGAATAAAATAATACTTTTCTAAGATAGGAAAATCATCCTAGTGTTAAACATGGGAATTTTTCAAAACTTTACAAGAGGAGTCACAACCTCCAATTGATATGGAGATTGGATGTTAGTGTCAATCTATAAATTTAAGTTCTATGAAGTGTTCGTAGGTGATAACTATTTTCTAAGATTTTTGTACATCCTTTGTACTTGTTATTGAACTCAATCAATCCAATAATTTTGCACTTGAGTATTATTTAGGAGATTATAAGATGTTATTAACCACCTATGAGTCTATGAAAAGATATATGTTGAAAGATGTTTTCCTAGGTTAAGTATTACATAAACCCTATAAGCTATTTTACACTCTCATTAGAAATGAACTTGCCTCAAAACTTGGTTTGATGATATTTTCTCTAAAAATTGTCATTTGATTGTTAGAGAAAGGATACAACATGTAGTAAAGGACATCTAGATCCTTTTACTCAAATGTAAAGGTGGTTTTGTACAAAGGAGTGAGATCTTGATATTCACAACATGATCAATCATGATGAAAGATGCAACATTTTCTTATCATTCTGGATTTCAACAAGGGTAATGAAGAAATTGTATCATTGCTTAGGATCTTTGTGGTAATGAAATAAGAGAAAACTTGTCTTAAGTAACAAGTCTTTCCAGTTTCCAACTCTTGGCTTTGTTGTTGGGAGTTATGAGGAAATAATAGTATATGAGTTAGAAGAGTATTGGATAATAAAATGTTCGAATGGTATTAACCTTACTGGTAGTCAAGGCAAACATACTAACAACCACTCTCCAAGGACATCTTGTAGTATTAAGTCAAACTTAACCAAGAAAATCATGATTAACTACAAAGTTTTCAATTCCTAAATACATCAAAGTATCACAACAAAAGCTAATTACATCATAAAAAGAGCAATACAAATCTACAAGGTTGATTTGGGATCTTGGTAACTTCAAGAGCATCCTAAATTGTGATTGCTTGAGGATAAGCAATCTTGGGAAGGCCAGATTGTCATGCCCCACCATGATCAAATTGCAACACTAAAGTATATGCAATAAATAACAATATAAATATTAAAAATACAAATATAAATATTAACAATTTAAATATTAAAATAATTATAATTATTATAATATAATACTATAAATATTAAAAAAATATATAACTAATATAAGAATAAATATATTAACAATAAATTCAATTTATAAATATATAGTAGTAAAATAAGAAACATATATAATATATTAATATAAAATATGTAAACATAAAATAATATATCTATTGAAGGAATATCTACAACAATCATGTTTCCTTGAAGAACAATTAATAAGTATAAGGCAGTTATTGATAATGAACAACAAATGTATTTCCTAAAAGCAATGATTAAAATTATTAAAAGGAGGCAACGATTAATTGCGGCGATTGAAGTTATTATTAAGACAAAAATTAACAAGTAACAACAACGATTATAAGAACATCAATTAAGAGTCTTTGACAGGGAAATGACTAATAACAAAGGCAAAGATTCACATGAAGCATGTACATTAACATTAATGAGCTTTAATTATATTGGTAAAAGGAAAGCATTTAAGGAGTGCTTCTAAGGGCACTGATCCCTTGGAACTAAGGATATTTAAATTTAAATTAAATTAATGTTTTAGACCAAGCGATTAAGGGAATAGTTGTGACTCCTCTAAAAAGGAAAATCCAGGCATACTCCAAGTAGGGGACATTACACAATAAACCTATCAAAAAAATGACAATGGAGGCCTTATGTGACACCTAGGTAGAAACTTTTGGAGTTGTGATTTATGAAGTTTCATGTTTAAATAAGCATTTTCCAACGATTTATCTACTTTCCCTTATCCTTGGTGTCCAAACAAACTTGGGCACAAAAACATTTTCTAATGCTTTTTTCGCTTTCTCTTATCCTAGCAAGAAAATTTTGGACTTGCGATTTATGAAGTGAAGCTTCATGTTTAAATAAGAATTTTCCAATCCTTTTTCTGCTTTCCCTTATCCTTGGCTTCCAAACAAACTTGGGCACTCAAATTGCTTTCATTCTATTTTGATCTTAGCTATCAAAACATTCTAATTTAATCCTTAGTAGAACTTTTCTTACATGGGCAACAAATTGGAGCCTTTGATGTTGGCATCAAGTGGAACTTTCTCCACTTGATGTAAGATGAAGATATTGATCACTTAACACCAAGAAGTGGAACTTTTGGGTATGGAAAGCCTTTACGAAAACTCGCGAGTAGTGGAGAAGTCTCCACTTGATGTCAATCTAAAAGAATTTATGAATGATATACTCAAAAATTTCTTCCATTTCTTGTTTTTGAACACTAACTTTGATAAATTTGTTATTTCACATTTCTTTTTGATGTAGGAGCTTCCAGTGGTGTAAGGGCAATCTTGCATCACCCAAAAATAGTTAAATTTCAAGTTTCTCAGTTTTTAGATGTTTTTACATTTTTGGATACCGTTTTCATCATAATGAAATTCCCAATTTATGGTTTTTATTTTCTATTCCTAGGTTGAAAGATATTGCAGTTTTAGTTTCCCAGATTTGCACATGAAAATCTTCCGAGTTAGATTTGAGGCACTTAGAGCTTCCGGAACGGCCCCGAAACTTGCTAAAATCGGCGTAGTGGATTTCAAGCGCGTTATTGACTTCGAGACATTTCCAACGGTTCAAACGGTTTGCGAATCAGAGTCCTGGATCAAAAGTTATGTTCCTGGGAAGTTGGCACACTTTCTAGAAGATACAATTGCAAATGTTCTTTTAAAATTTGAACTTCAAGTTGTAATTTTTCGGCGCCAAACTGCCTAAACTCAAATTTGAATGTTGTTTTGGCTCCAAACTAAAGAGGAGCTCTATTTATGGGCGAGTTTCTAATTTTGGGTAGCTTTTTTTTTGGGGACAAGCTCGCATATTGCGAAAGGGTTATTCTGTAGCTTTCTATAACTTGCATGTGTTGTAGAACTTGGGGATTGAGATCCTCTACATGTAAGAAGCTCCATTTTTTTAATAATACAATTATTCTCTTGTTTGTTGGTTATTTTCTATGTCTCGAGCTGTGCCCTCATCACTTTTCTTCCTTTTGAACTCTACTTTTAAATGATGAAGCCTAAATATGTAATAATGATCATCTACATTGCTATTCACTACCATTTTTTGGAAAAAGAAAGAATTTTTTTTTTTCGAAAAATAGAAAGTTTTAATTTTTGAGTTTTTCTCCTCAATTCAAGGATCAAAAAAATATTTTCTAAAAATAAAAAATTTCTAAAATTAGAAAGTTTTATTTCTAGGTTTCACTAAAGCTTTTGACTTGAAATTGATATTTTTTGTAGTGACATCTTTATTCTTGAAAAGTGACCTTGCTATACACCCTTATTTTAGTGTGCTAGAGGATATTTGTTTGGCATAAATCCTTTCCCTTAACCTTATCCTTTTGTTTTGGCCTCTATTGGAGCCTTCTCTTCTCACTCTACCTATGCTGGAGCCTCTTTGGAATTTATATCTTTGATATTTTTCATGACAAACATTCTGTATATACTCTTATGGGAACAAGACAATTCCAACACTTAGAGACTTGGCTTTCGATGAGAAAGATAAGTTAAAATTGACAATATAAAAAGAAAAACTTCACCCTTGGTTACACACATAATTATGAACAAAATTGTCTAGGGGCATTGAAATTGGTACCAACAATATCAACCTACTTACATAAACTTATCCTATCTTAAGTGCATATGGTACAATAAAATAGTTAACTAAAATTCAAGGAAAATAAAATGCATCAAGAGTTCCCATTGAGACATAATAGATCATATTATACTAATTTTTGCTAAGTACAACCACTAAAACCATGTCACCAATGAATATGTCACACACATATCCCTCCAATCCTTATTCACAATTGTTATTTTCCCAATAACTTGTGGGTGAGAGATGAAGTGGTACCAATGAACTCAAAATTCCCTTCCAATTTTTTTTATTATATTTTGGATCCCTATCATTTACAATTGTTTTGTGAAGCCCATGTAATTTATAAATGTTTTCCATAAACATAATTGCAATTTGATGGGCTTTGTAAGTGTTAGTAGTGGAAATAAAGTTAGTATACTTGGTGAATTGAAAAACAACCGCTTGACATATCCTTACCACTTGCTTTAGGAAATTCTATGATGAAGTGCATTATGATAGTCTCCCATTTCTTACTGGGAATGAATGGGTAATGGCTAAAGGAACTCTTTTATGAAATACAATACAATAAATCTTTGGTCTTTGGTAGAGCTTTGAATCTTACAAAGTTCTAAAATTGTAATTTTTACCTTAGAAAAATCAAATGCTTGCTTGAGATAAGTGCCAGGATTGCAATCAAATTCAATGATTGACAATTTTTTGACATAAAGGGATGACGGTCCCAATGCTCCTTGAGCTTTTAAGCATTTGACATTGCCAAATTTTTGTGATCATGGGGATTTCAATCAAAATTAATTTTGATAATGATCTAAATAGCAATTGTTGTTTATCTAAAAAATAATTTTTTATCCAAATGCTAGTAGTCCACATAAGCTCCAAAAGAAAAAAGTATGTTTTGAACACAAAAATGAGATCCTTGATCACTGATTTACAAACCACAACAATATCTTGTGTAGGATGAAAATAAAGATAAATAAAGAAGTGATACGAGAGCATCTATGGGTACTAGCAATATTGCATCACCAAAAATATTGCTAATTTATTTTTGTTGTTTTCAATAAGGGCTAAGGTGTGTGGAAAATAAATATTTTAATTTGCAATAATGTGATTTTCCCTTGTGGTGATATGTAAATGTAATTTTTGGGGGAAATATGTTTTTGATTTGGTAAGCAACATTTACAGGGTGTTGTACCCTTACACAGAGATCCATAAGGGACAATAAAGTTCAAGAACAAAAAACATCAAAAGACTAAGCCAAAAAACTAACACATCAGACCAACACCAGATAGAAAAAAAATAGACCAATAGCAGACTAACTGGTATTTTCCTAGCTTTTTGACAGGAGATTGACAACATCATCCCCAACCCATTCCTAGTCACCTCCAACATTCTTCTTGTCCATTTCATCCTTCATAACCACCGACAGGGTGCTGGTAACATAGTGGACCAGCTTGATAGTGAAACAAGTCAAGCCACATAATTTTTTGTCCAATTTTTCCATCCTTTCCTGTAGCACATAGAGCTCCTCCCGAAAATCCGTAGTCTTCATAGTATCAACACGCTCCACGTCCGATAGGTCCAAGGACTAGGAAGCCGAGTTCTCCTTCTACACTTTTCTAATATCAGGAATGGAGTGGGGCCCTCTAACATAATCCTCCTCCTCATCCCCATAGTCCTCCTCGTCCTTGCACTCTTTGCCGTCAGACCACTCCTCTTTCAAATCCAAGTCGTTTATTTTCACTTTCTTTTTATTCTTGGCCAATCTACCATATCTCTTGATGATGGTATCACCACTAGACACCACCGTAGTTGCAACCACTGTGTCCCCCTTTGAATCCCTACCCACCACATTTTTACCTTTGCTATCCCTGGTTGGAGGCTCCATCAAACCCTTCGCATCCTCCTTACCTTTCTTCTTCAGGGTGGGTTTGCAAATGGTCTTGGCAGGGGTCAACTTGAGCTCACAGAGACTAGCCACAACACTAGTTTGGGAAACACCAACATTCCCCTTAAGCTTCTTAGTAGCGGGTTTGGGCACAGAGGCTGGATGGGTTTTTCTAACGGGGCCTTTAGACTCAGCTGAGGATATGTTGGTCACAACGGGAGGCTCAATTTCCTCGATACAGACTGCATAAATGGGTTTGGGTGGGCATAACACAAGATGGAAGTGGTAGAGCCTCATAATGAGGCCTTGGTGAAGAGGCAGGGGAGGAGTATCATTAGGATTTAGGCCAACAGTCTCAATACATTTTTCAACGAAACTCTCTAAATCCATATGGAAAGGAAAGCTTAACAAAACTTTATGCTTGAGGTGATTCAAAAGAGGGAAATGGTAGAAGTAGTAGTTCTTGTACCTACCTTCCAGAGTCACATACTTCATAAGGGCCAAGTAGACAAGGTTCCAAGGCTGCGAAAGAGCCTCTCTCTCAAACCCCGACTAGTTATAGACCGACTTCTCATTCCCCACAAAGAATGCATTCATGCTTTCATTGTCCTGGGATTTTGTATGCTTTGGGTGCTTCATACCAGAATACAGAAGCCCTGTCGCCTGCGCTATGAATTGCTCATTAAAATCAAAGGAAATACTGCCCGGAGTCACCTAACGATCTTTCCAAGAGTTAGCAAACTGCGTGGAAAAATTAGGGTTGTGGCCCACCAGACTCTCCATTAGGGGAGCCAAACCACCTTCAACACATATGTGCGACACCAACAGATCTTTGCAAAATTTTCCATAGTTTTCGAGCTCCGTTCACACCCTATCACCACCCATAATGTCATTCTCACATGGACTAACCATAAAACTAGAGAAAGCAAAAGGTTAGAGAAAATGGTAAGGTGAAAATTCACTTGCACATAAAGGATTTTAAGCTAGATTAAGCAGCCTTGGGTAATCAAAGCAATGTATAGGTCACATGTTTGAGGAAATAATTCCCTAGAAGCAATCTTTGTGAATTCATAAATGAGGATCTCCAAGCACCTGCGGTTAGGTAAGGAGGACATGATGGGAATGGAAGGTTTTCCTTCCATGTTGATTTTGCACAGAAACCAAGCCAAGATGGCCGCTAGGCAAAATTTATAAACATCTAAGGAGCCAACTTTTAGAAGTGGAGACAAAATAGTGGAATGGATAGAACCGCTTAGGAGCTTGATCTCATAATTATTAGTCACATCAGTATCAAAATCAAAAAACTTGAAAATACGATGGCTAAGCAAAATCCCCAAAGGGAGATTGCGTAAGGTATGGACCAACTTGGCCTTAATCACCAAGTACCGTCCATAAATCCTCATGATGTCCCTTTTAAAAATGGGCTCCACCTCCTCATTCAAATTATGCCACTTGTAGGCCACCTCAACATTTACACCCGTCCACATAGCCCAAACGACAAGCATGTGGACCCCCCAAAAAACCCACAAAAGTGCTTGATTAGTTATTATCATGGATCAAGTAAAGACTTTGCTCCTTCAGGATTAGATCTTGAATGCCAAGAGGTAGGTTCCCCAGATGACGCCAGCATTTAGAAATTTTCCTATGTGTGCCAAAGTTGGCTAAGGCATCAACCACTTGATTGCCCTCTTGATAAATGTGGGTAGCAATCTTTAGATTCAACTTAGACACGAAGAGCCTCATGTCTATTAGAATGTCTTTGGTATTCCACCCCAGTAATCTGCCAAAGTTAACAACATCAATAATAGACTTAGAATCACCTTTGATATGAAGGTTCTCAAACCCCATAGAAATAGCCAATTGTAAACCCTTTAGCAGTTCTCTAGCTTCCACAATCATAGAAGAATGGATACCAATCCCCCCAGAGTAACCAACTGCAAAATTTCCTTTGCAATCTATGATAACACCACCTATGCTAGCTCTGCCTGGGTTGCCTTTAGCTGCCCCATAAAAATTAAGTTTATACCAACCACAGTCTGGAGGCTTCCATTTAGTGTCTCTCCTAGCCAAGGATCTGGAGTTGTCATAAGAGCTTGCATCCAGGTTTTGATGCCAAGCTTTGGCCATAACAATTTCCCTCTTAGTCAGACCTTTATCTGGGCTTTTTCCAATGAAGAGAAAAATGTTTTCCGCAATGAGCCGAGAACCAATACCAAATACCTCCTTCAGATTCATCTCAATGTTCCTGGAAATCCTATTGTTTCTCTCTTTTCATAAGCACCAACAGATAATGGGGGGAACCTGGTTCCAAATTTCACAAGGAAAAGGGTGGACATAGGGTCTAGTCTAGCTCAATATAAAGGATCTAATATCTTGACACATAGTTCATTGAATGCCCAATCGTTCAATAGCCAACTCCCACACAACAAAAGCAAACAAACAGTGTAACAATAAGTGGTCCACCTATTCTTCATTGCACTTGCATAAAAAACATCTGTTGGGAATCTAGAATCCCCTTTTCCTCGAATTATCCCAAGTTAGGATCTTATTATGGTAGGAATTACACCAAAAGAAGTTAACTTTTAGGATCATGTGTCGATTCTAGACCCTCTTCCAAAGATCAAGGACAACACCTTGGTCGGTCAATAGATTGTAAGTTGATTTAATTGACAGATCTCCTAACATATTGTGAGTCCAGAAGAACTCATCCCCCATGTTGGTTGAAGGAAGTCTGGTAAGGGAGAGAAACTCCTATAGAGTCTTGGCAAGAAGGCTCAGATCAAGAGATAAGGGGAAGCAAAGGGCCAAATCATTCCATTTCCTAGCACCATGAGGGCCAAGGAGGTAATCACTAATATAAACACTAAAGAATCTTTGTGCCAGTCTCATAAGATTTCTAAATTTAGAGTTTTCCATAGGGGAGTCAAGTAGCCAAGGGTCCTCCCAGAATCTAATTTTATTACCATTACCAATCTTCCATTTTATCCTAGTCCTCAATAGACCCTGCAACTACAAATATTCTTCCAGGCCAAGGAACCCGAAGGGTGAACCTCCAAAAGGCAGTCAATCAAAGGTCTATTTTGAAGATATTTAGCATTCATTATCTTGCACCAATCATTTCTATTCCTCAAATGGTCCCAGTGCACTTTGGCCATTAAAGCTTTATTGGTATTAGAAATAGTCCTAATCCTAAGCCCACCACAGTGTTTAGGTTGACATACTTTGTCCCATTTAACTAGAGAAAATTTCTTCTTGTCCTTGGTACCAGACCAAAGGAAATTCCTTTGAATTTTCTCAAACTTCTCAGCAATATATCTAGGAATCTTGAAAATGGAGAGGAAGTAGACATAGATACCTTGAAGTGCAGTAAACAGGAGCTGTAGTTTACTAACATGGCTAAGGATGGAGCCTTTCTACCTAACCATTTTTCTTTGTATCCTTTCAAGGACCGAATTCCAAAAGTCAGGAGTGACTTCCTTGACAGTAAGGGGTAAGCCAAGATAAACTGATGGAAGAGAACCACTCATACAACCCAAGACAGTAGTCACCAGAGCTTGCAGGTTAGGAGTGTTGTCGAAGAATTAAATCATACTTTTATTATAGTTAATACATTGACTAGAGAAAGCAGCGTAGTTGTTGAGACAATTTTCCATTTCTTGGCTTTAATCACAAAGGCTTTCCCAAAAAGAAGAGTAAAAGTATCATCCAAAAATTGTTGTATCACAGTTGGCTCTAAGGAAGAGGCAGCCTTGATTCCCTTAATAGATCCTTCTGACAACATTTTAGAAAATTTCATGCTTAAGACATCTGCAATCATAATAAACAAGTAGGGTGAAAGGGGGTCACCCTGTCTAATACCTTTCCCAGCAGAGAAAAACCCAAAAGGAGTCCCATTAACCAAAACAAAGTACTTAACCATTGTAACACATTCCATTATGAGTTTAACCATAGATTGGTCAAAACCAAACTTAGCTAATACTTTTGGGACAAAGTCCCAAATCACCTTATCATAGGCTTTTGAAATATCAAGTTTAAGGGCCATACTCACATAGTTGCATCTATCCATGGAATGGAGCAATTCATGGGTGGTTAAAGTAGCATCAAGAATATGATGACTAGGCACAAATCCTTTTTGATTGGGGCTGATAAGTTTGTCAAGGAGAGGTTTAATGCAATTCACCAGAATTTTAGAGAGGATTTTATAAAAGGTATTACATAGACTAATGGGGTGAAAATCAATCATAGACTGGGGATCAAAAATCTTGGGAATTAATGCTATAAAGGTGTGGTTTAGTTGTTTGAGAATCTTCCCAGATTTGAAAAAGTCACGAGCAGCTAGGACAAGGTCCCCACCAACAATCTTCCAAAAGATCTGAAAGAAGGCTAGTGGAAAACCATCAATGCCCAGCGCTTTATAAGCCCCCATACTAAAAGTGGCCAACTTGACCTCCTTAGGAGTGACAACACTGAGGATCCCAAGGTTATCATTCTAGGTAATGATGGTCGGGAGAGGGTCCAATAGAAGACTATCCAAATCCTGATTAGGAGCCTTAGCATGAGCTGCCTAAGCCTTCTGAAAAAAATCCGCATCCAAGAGACCAATTAGGGAGGGCGAATTGATCGCATCCCCCTGCTCATTATGCAATTTAGATATCTGATTCCTTTTCTTATGTTTAATGGTTAAAACATGAAAGAAAGAGGTGTTCTTGTCACCTTCTTTCAGCCATTGGACCGTGGATTTTTGTTTCTAGAAAATCTCCTCTTTCTTTAGAATTTGTTCCCATTCCCTTCAACTCTCTTTTTCCTGGTTGCAAGTAGGAAAACTGACACCCCCCTCCTCCATTTTCTTTGGAGGAAATATGTTAATGTAAATGTTTTTGACATTTAAATTTGAATATTCTCTTTGGGGCATCCATTTCAAGGTGGGGACAACTTGGTGTGCATGTTCATGCATGATCAATTGCATGCTTTGCATGCATTTACATGTTTGAGCCACCAACTTTGCATGTTGGTGCATGTTCATATTTGGAGCCATCGGGGCCGTCAAAGATCAATGAAGATGCTAGAATTGACCAAATTTGATTGGCCATGGTTTAGGTTCCCATGTGAAGGCCATGTGAGCATAGAATAATTTTATTATTTTATGATTATTTCTCCAAATGGGGCATGGGTTTTCCAGGGAGGTGTTTTTCTTGTGGTTTTGGAAAACCATAGTGGTTTTTTTCATTCACAAATCTATATATTCAGGTCTTGTCATTTGGGAAGATGGCTTTGGGAGTTTTTGTAGGTGAGATGGGGAGATGTTCCCAGATTAAAGAGAGGATTTAATGAATCCATTGTTGTAGATTTATATTTTCATATAAACCCATGTTTTTGGGAGCTAATGAGCTCCACATTTTGAGAGACAGTGTGCTAGTGAAGTCCATGTGAAGGGAGCTTGAGAGATCCAATAGAAAGAAGGTTGAAGGAAACCAAGAATACATTTTTGTTGTAGGTTTGGAGGTGTGCTACAACAACAAGAAGATTGATGATTTCATGGTTTTTTTGTAGCAGTGATTTCTAATGATGAATGTAGGTTGAAGGAGCTAGAATCAAGTGAAAGAAGAGAGATTGAGTGAAACCATTTTGTATTTGATTTTTGCTGTTATATTTCAGTCTCACATCATATTTGTAATGTTTTTCATCAGCCTATATGGCTGCGAAACAATGTATTTTCAGAAATTCTTTCTTGTTATGTAATTGACGGAGATTTCAAAAGAACAAAGAAGAATAATTCTTGCAGATTTTTGTGTTGTTTCAAACTATTCCTAAGTTAAATTTTTAGATTGTTGTATGTGAATGAGGGTTGGTTTCATACTTCATCAGTGGTATCATAAGGAGAGTTACTAAGTGTGTAGGAAAAAGCGTCGATGTGAGGTAGTTTGCACCAAGACTTGTGATGGTGTGTGTGATTTGCATGTAGACAGATCGTTGGACGTGAGGTAGTCTATACTAGAAAGGATGGGATGGGTCATGAGGAGGCCCATAAGAATTTTATTTTGGGAAAAATATTGGGAAAAAGTGGAAAATAGGAAGTACCATGAAGAATTTGAAAAGCTCCAGGCTAAAGTAAATGTATTGGAAATGAAGATTAAAGAGGAAGTAAGAGAGTGGGATGAGAGACATGGGAAAAAGAATGTTCTCATGAAAGAGGACAACAAAGAGAAGAATGGAAAGGAAAATTATTGCAACCCTTTGGTAGGGGTTGAATGCAAGGAAGAACATGTGGGGACAACCCACACAAATGGAGAAGATAATGAGGTGCAATTTTCAATGATAGCATGTGAATGGAGTGCATTATGTAAAGTGGACGAAGAAGGTTTGCAATTAGAAATTATCAACATGGATGGTCTTAAGTTTGATGAGTAGGTTGGAGAGGAAGAGAAAGATCTCTTGTTGAAAGAAGAGATGGAAAGAATCAACAATTTGTTGGAAGGAAAAATGATGGAAAAACATGAAGAGGAGTTTACAAAACTTGTCATTGGAGGTGAGAAGATGGATATTGCAATGAAGAATGAGGAAAATGATGTTGGGACAACGAACAAGAATGAGGTAAATTTTAATTGTAAATTTAGTTGTGACGATTCTATACCTTCTTTGGTGAAAGTAGAAGAGGATGTCAAGCAAGAAGAGAGTATGTATATGGAATTCTTTAATTTCCATGGAGTAGTAATTGCAGATTTGTATAAGGATATAGTAGATTTTGATTGTTGTTTGGATAATACATATTTGGATGTAGATTTGTAAAGGATGTTGTAGGTGAAACTTGGTGGAGGTGGTTGGTTTGTGGTGGGTTAAATCCCACAAGAGTAGAGAGGAGAATGTATGGTATTAGGAGGAGGATGATACATGGTGGATACAAGTCCACAAGAGGAGAGAAGAATGGAGTGCAAAGTTGTTAGAGGAGGAGTTTTCTTGTTCTAGATAAGTGCTTGAAGAGGAGAAATAAGACTTAATTACAGGGACCAAATTCAGTGATGGAGTTTGCTAAGGATTGCTTGCAATCCAAAAGGGTGGTACTACCACTCAACTCCATTTTGTGAATCCATATTCATAAAATTATTTTCCTACCCTAGGTGTTTGATGTAGGAGCATCTATGGGTACTAGCAATCTTGCATCACCAAAAATATGGCTAATTTATTTTTGTTGTTTTCAATAAGGGCTAAGGTGTGTGGAAAATAAATATTTTAATTTGCAATAATGTGATTTTCCCTTGTGGTGATATATGTAAATGCAATTTTTGGAGGAAATATGTTGAAGTAAATGTTTTCAAGGAATTTAAATTGGAATATTCTCTTTGGGGTGTCCATTTCAAGGTGTGGAAAACTTGGTGTGCATGTTCATGCATGATCAATTGCATGATTTGCATGCATTTGTGTAATGTCCCCTTTTTGGGGATTACTTAAATCTATGTACTAAATGGATTTTTGTCCTTTCCTCTTTCCTAACCTCATCGGAGGATGGTAGGATTACTGTGCCAAGGGTGCGTGAACGGTTTCCAAGTGGACTCCCTCAAGGTTTCCTACCCATCTTGGGACCATCCATCAAGTGACCGAATTACCCGCCTTTCCCTCCACAAACTTCCTATCCTCAGTGGGTATTTAGCGAAAGGGATTGGGCCCGAAATCTATTCTTATAGTCAGGATCATAATAGTTTATGAGAAGCAATAATTTCTATAAGCAACATTATTGTGACATCGATAAATAATACCCTTTTATATATACTCATTATATTTGTCAATCACCTGTGATGTATATATTGATAATTATATATATATATATATATATAGATAGATATATAATTATCAATTAACGCAAAATATATTTACCAACATGTGAATTATATATAGAAAACATATTATATTTGCTATAATTATATTTCTCATATATATATATTAAATATATATGACAAACATCAACCATTACTAACTTCCTAATTTATTCCTTTACTACCATTTACTTATTCTTTGATTAGTTTCCAACATAAATTATAATCATTGATTTTATAACAAAAATTACTCACCTATTACTTATAATTTATAAAAGGCTTACCATACTGACTGCTAATTTGTCTGCAGATACCTCTCTTTCACCTGCCACGATCCCTTCTACCTTGGATATGTCTTCCCCTAAATATTCATATAGCCTTCCACTGGGGCGCAACCCTTAGCCTGATCGGTGTCCAAAACAATACCTTTTTTGGAGTAGTCACATCCCTTGCTAATTGTAGTTTTAAAGTATCTGAAGTTTGCTGCTTTCGGAGGCATCACTACCTTGACTGATATCTTAGTATTTGTTGACTTTTGTTATGCCCGATTAGTCTTGTTTTTTGATCGCTTGCTTTGAGGATTGGGATCATTGTAAGGAGTCTTAGTTTACAATATTTCAAATTATGTTTATTATTATTTATATATGCTCAACACTTATAATTGTAATATTGTTACTTGGTAATTATGAATATTTTAGAATATATTCATTTTATTATTTTATTTACTATTTATTATATTCCTTTGGTAATATGATTATAATCAGAAAAAAGGCTTACTTAAAGCTTATGCTGATAAATATATATTATCAAAATAATATTTTGATATTATGCTTTTTAATTTAATATTATGAAGGATAGTAATATCTTTAATTTATATTTATTTATTTATGATATTTGTAATGTTATTCATTTTATTTATTTAATCGTATTTCAACGTTAGGGTTTGCGATTTCGGGGACATGACAATCCTCCCCGCCCAAGATTGCTTGTCCTTAAGCAATCACAATTTCAATTTTTTTTTTTACTTCAATAGTCATAGCTCCTCAACTCTAGAAGTAGTTAGGCAAACAAAACTTAATTGATCTTTTAGGCATAAGACATCATGGAGTAATCTTGTTTGAAGATACATCTGGAATGAAGCAAACACATGGAACTACTTAATGAAGCGTATCTGTCGGGGTATATGTGGGTTACAAGGTATATCTATAAATACATAAGTTGCATAGTGAGGGTGCATGCAAGTCACAAGATAAACACATGAATACAAGTAAGAACACACGTGATCACACATAAATTATAATGTAAACCACAAGTATTCACTTGAGGGAACTTGAGTACACATAAGTCACAGAGTATATACTTGAATGCATTTGAATACATAAGTCACGCTTGAATACACTTGAATTTCGCACTTGAATACACTTAGGGTATGAATCATAGTCATATAATATACTTAATAATGTGCACATAAGACGTGAAGCAATCACTCAAGGCATGGATCATACACATGAATACAAAAGGCAAGCATCATAAACATCTATACATGCAGGTATTGAATCACATTCGAATACACATGAGGCAAGAACCAACATACATGAGAAGAGTATTCATGAAGAAAATATGTTGAAAACATTTAAGATGTAAGCAAACATCTAAGCATATCAAAAACTCATGAAACATATACATGGAGTGTATGCATGGAGTATTTGTAAAACATCTGTTGTACACAACAACACAACTTCGTGGAGCCATGAAGTATACACATAAGCATAAATCATGAGAACAAATGATTACTTATAAGTCATAGAAATACATGTAGGGATAAACAAGGTATCGTAATACATATTGGCAAGACCATGTACATGAATACACATGAGATATGTAGACCATAACAAAAAGTACATACATGCATTCAAACATGGGGACACATATCAATTGAGAAGTAGATGAAGCATGAAGTATTCGTATTAGCACACATGAATACATATATAGTCATACACTTATACAAGGAAATAATCATACATGTGCAAGCATTCACATGGATCACACATGCTGAATACACATCAAATATCGAGAAAATATTTCAACGACATACAATAGGTTTGCATATAATCCCTCATGTTGAATACATACCATACATGGCACAATGATCACACATGAAACAGTCACAAGGTAGGCACATAAGATATTGTAAGCTACAATCACATAAAAAATGAAGCTAGTAACATACGAAGTATGAGAGAACATTCAAAGATACATAAGTCACGTTACAGAGCCTATTCAAGGTATTAAGAAGGCATTCATGTATCAAACATGAATTAATCACACATAAAGCTTTCATGAAACAATCATGATTGAAGGCACATCAAATATAATCACTCACAAGATATGATACAAACACTTAGGAATTTACAGGTAAGGTACGTTAATACACTCAAGGTATGCAAATACACTCATAGAGGTATACATGTTCAATCAGAAGTATACACTTAAGAAATAGAACATACATAACTTAAATATACACATGCAGTAAACATGCTAAAGCACATTAGGCATAAAGCAAGTATGTAAGACTTGAGGCCACTCATAAGATATGAATCATACATTTGAACACACGTAAGCAGTAAAGAATGAAGTACATGCCATGAAGGAATACATGGAGCATACTCAAATACATAAGGCATGAAGTATTTATGAAGTATACACTTGAATTAAGAGTCACCAAGTATGCAAATACAAGGTCATAGAGTATACACTTGAAGACATATACAACTCGAATTCAAATAAAAGTTATAGAGTATGCACTCAAATACAAGGTCATAGAGTATACACTCAAATAAAAATACAATCATAGAGTATACACTTGAATACAATTGCAAGGTCATAGAGTATACATTCAAATACAAATACAATCAAATGAAGTATACTCTCAAACAATTGGGAAGGGGATTCAGTGCATCCCATACTACACCGTGGTACCGTCCACCATCCCAAGGTCATCAAGTATACACATGAGTATGAAGCATACATGCGAATACACATAATACACAAGGTATTCACATGAGCATATGTTACAAAGCATACATATAAGTCACAAAGTAAATCTTTGAATACACATATATTATTTCAAAGTATGCACTTGAATACATGTAAGGCACACATAGTATACACAAGATGGCAAGATGATTGCTCTGATACCACTTGTAATGTCCCCTTTTTGGGGATTACCTAAATCTATGTACTAAATGGATTTTCGTCCTTTCCTCTTTCCTAACCTCATCCGAAGATGGTATAATTACTATGCCAAGGGTGTGTGAACGGTTTCCAAGTGGACTCCCTCAAGGTTTCCTACCCATCTTGGGACCATCCATCAAGTGACTGAATTACCCGCCTTTCCCTCCACAAACTTCCTATCCTCAGTGGGTATTTAGCGAAAGGGATTGGGCCCGAAATCTATTCTTATAGTAAGGATCATAATAGCTTATGAGAAGCAATAATTTCTATAAGCAACATTATTGTGACATCGATAAATAATACCCATTTATATATACAATCACCTATCATGCATATATGAATCACTATATATATATATATATATATATATATATATATATATATATATATCAATTACCACAAAATATATTTACCAACATGTGAATTATATATAGAAAACATATTATATTTGCTATAATTATATTTATCATATATATATTAAATATATATGAGAAACATCAACCATTACTAACTTCCTAATTTATTCCTTTACTACCATTTACTTATTCTTTGATTAGTTTCCAACATAAATTGTAATCATTGATTCCATAACAGGAATTACTCACCTATTACTTATAATTTATAAAAAGGCTTACCATACTGACTGCTGATTGGTCTGCAGATACTTCTCTTTCACCTGCCACGATCCCCTCTGCCTTGGATTTTTCTTCCCTTAAATATTCATATAGCCTTCTGCTGGGACACGACCCTTAGCCTGATCACTATCCAAAACAATACCTTTTTTGGAGTAGTTGAATCGCTTGCTAATCATAGTTTTAAAGTATCTAAAGTTTGCTGCTTTTGGAGGCATCACTACCTTGATCGATATCTTATTATTTGTTGAATTTTGTTATGCCCGATTAGTCTTGTTTTTTGATCGCTTGCTTTGAGGATTGGGATCGCTATAAGGAGTCTTAGTTTACAATATTTCAAATTCTGTTTATTATTATTTATATATGCTCAACACTTATAATTGTAATATTGTTACTTGGTAATTATGAATATTTTAGAATATATTCATTTTATTATTTTATTTACTATTTATTACATTCTTTTGGTAATATGATTATAATAATAAAAAAGGCTTACTTAAAGCTTATGCTGATAAATATATATATTATCAAAATAATATTTTGATGTTACGCTTTTTAATTTAATATTATGAAGGATAGTAATATCTTTAATTTATATTTATTTATTTATTTATGATATTTATAGTGTTATTCATTTTATTTATTCAATCGTATTTCAACATTAGGGTTTGTGCTTTCAGGGACATGACAATGTGCAAGTTTGAGCCACCAACTTTGCATGTTGGTGCATGTTCATATTTGGAGCTATCGGGGTCATCAGAGATCAATGAAGATGCTAGAATTGACCATGGTTTAGGTGCCCATGTGAAGGCCATGTGAGCATTGAATTTTTTATTTATTTTATGATTATTTCTCCAAATGGGGCATGGGTTTTCCAAGGAGGTGTTTTTTTGTGCTTTTGGAAAACCATAGTGGTTTTTTTCATTCACAAATCTATATATTCAAGCCTTGTCATTTGGAAAGATGGACTTGGGAGTTTTTGTAGGTGATATGGGGAGATGCTGCCAGATTAAAGAGAGTATTTGATGAATCTATTGTTGCAGATCTATATTTGCATATAAGCCCATGTTTTTGGGAGCTAGTGAACTCCACATTTTGAGAGACTATGAGCTAGTGAAGTCCATGTGAAGGGAGCTTGAGAGATTCAATAGAAAGAAGGTTGAAGGAAACCAAAAAGACATTTTGGTTGCAGGTTTGGAGGTGTGCTACAACAACACAAAGAGAGATTGAGTGAAACTATTTTGTATTTGATTTTTATTGTCATATTTCAATCTCACATCAAATTTGTAATGTTTTTCATTAGCCCATATGGCTGTGAAACGATTTATTTTCAAAAATTCTTTCTTGTTATGTAATTGAAGGAGATTTTGAATGAACAAAGAAGAATACTTCTTGCAGATTTTTATGTTGTTTCAAACTATTTCTAAGTTGAATTTTTCAGATTGTTGTGAGTATGTGAACGAGGGTTGGTTTCTTACTTCATTGGCAAGTGACTTGCAGATGAAGATAAAAGTAGTTGTCGGATGCTTAAGACAGGATTGAAAGATAGTCTAGAAAATCAACAAAGTAGATAAAATACTTTGGTTTACCGTGTCGAGAAATCATGATATGACATGTTTTAAAAATAAATAAATTGAATTTCTTGCACTTAAAGTAATTAATTTTTTTAAATAATTTTTTTTAAGAGGAGCTGAATTGAGTTTTCTATTTCCTAAGGGATTTGGCAGATCATCCACCATTATGAAACTTAGGTTTCTTTTATGAATGCCACTTTTAAATATCAAAGATAGGTCAATTGCATAGGTAGCTAAATGCCAATGCTTAAGTACACTTGGAAAGTTTCTAATTATCCTTAGAATTTTCGCTTTAACCTTTTTTGGAATGTATTTTTTTTTTAATTTTGTTTGTTTTAGCCTTCTAACATGTTTTGTAATGGGGATGGGGTATTTGTTTCTCCTTTTATCTAATAAAAACCTTTCGTTTTGGTAATAATTCAAGCCTTTAAAGTTGGGTGTAATTGTCTATGTATTGAGATACTTAATGATATGATTTATCTTTTATCTTAACTGACAATTTTGTTTTTACAATTAAAGTTCTAAATTTTTAGTAGACCTATAATAACATAGAATACATTTAAATAATATAATGTCATTCTAGATGTTATTCAAATATTAAGATTCAAGGTATAATTATGATAACATCAAATTCAAATTTTCTTAATTAAAATAAAATTAACTATTTCAAAAGCATATTTTATTATATCCATTCTTTCACTAGTCAAAGGAGCTTCTTCCTTTTAGGGCTCTTAACTTATATTCAAAAAACTAAATTTAAAGATTATTTCTTTTGAGAAGTTTTGACTCTTCATCTTCATGTTGACTCTTTGCATCCATGCTGACTCTTTTCCTTCATCCCACTTCTTTGGGTTGAAATTGTTTTGATGCTTCATATTCCAAAAATGATGATGTAATAGCTATATTATTAGGGCATTGAATCTAATGATGATGAAATATATATTGTTAGGGAATTGAATCTAACGATGATGTCCAAGTGCTTGAAAGCAAACGAAAGAAACTTGTCACATATTTCCAAATCTACAAATGCTCTTTTCTCCAAGATGGTGTCTTAGTTTCATATTCTATCCATTTATTTTCATATGATTGTAATCTCTAGGACAACACAACATTTCCATCTTCCTTCCCTCTTAAGTGTGATCTAGCTAATAAACAATTTTGGAAGTCTATAGAAAATATAGTTAAAAACTAGAATGTACTTGTAGGTTGAAATGCACCCCTAGATAGCTACTTATGTTTAGGATTAGGGTTGAATAACTTAAGCTTTATCAAATAATTTTTCTATAATAACAACAAGAAGGTCAAAATTATTTGAAAAGATAACAATAACTTTAAAGTAAAACCTACATATTTTTTTTTAGATTATAGGAATATGTCGGGTATCCATCCCCCTATAAAATGCAGTACACCTGGTAAACCTTTTTCACATGATCGGTGATGCTGACATGACACACCCTCCCGTACCATGGGGATGATGGGAAGACTAGACCTTGTGATCTCTTGCCTGCAATAGGATGCCTTAGCCAATCGAGCTAGGCCCACCGCCCCAAAGTAAAACCTACATTAACAATATTACTCTATATCATTTTTTCAAAGAAAACATAAAAGATGACAAGGTTAAGAAGAAAGTATATCACTCTACAACAATTATTAAATTATAATTTTTACTTTGTATATCCATTTATCAACAAACAACTAGTCATGCAATCATTTAATTTTTATTAAGATTTAACTGTTTAATTTTAGGCCAATCTTTATTATTCCATATTTCATGAGTAGTAGCTCACAAAAACCCCTATCCCTTATGAGCATGAATGGTCCACACACAACTCATTACATCTAGTTGATGCTCACATGAATGAAAATAATATAAAGTAATCATGCATTCATTATCTAATACACAAGGGCATACATAATAATGTGTAAATTTGTCAGAGAACATATGGTGCTCTTGACCACCACTCTTGGTTTGCATGCCTTCTCAAAGGAGAAATTTCTACTGCTTGGGATTGGCAATGGAATGCTTGATGTGTCACCCTATGTGGATGTGGGTGTGCCATAGAAAAATGGCCCCTTGTCATTTTCATGGCCTTTTAGGTCTTGTTTCATGGTGTTTGTCTATTTTTCTATGATTTTATGTTATAACATGGCTTGAACATGCATATTTAGGTACTAAAATTCAAATAATGACGTCTTCTGAAGGTGTTGTGAAGTGTTGTAAGACATTTCCACATTCTTCTAGACTCTTTATTATAATTTACCTAAAAAACACCTTTTCATCACTAAACAAGTCTTATTTTAAAGTGTTGTAAAGTCTTGTAACAAACTTTCACGCTCTTCTAGGCACATCTTCACTATTTACACCTTTCTTATGCTTTATTTGGCCCCTTTATGCCCTTATAAGGCTTAATTAAGTGTATTTTTGAATGTAAACTCGACAAACAACATTAAATACAACATAATTCCTAACACCCATTTTTAGGTCCTAGGTGGGACCCATTCACCATGGGTGGCGAATGAGTCCCCCTTGGCTCCAAATTCAAAATATTTAAAATTTCTTTTCGGGTTTTTATTTAAAAACACTTGATGTTGGCCTGTGATGAGGTATTAACAGGTAACTATGGCACAAGATGGTATAAATAAGTGATTTTCACCTCATTTTACATCTCCTCATTCATCCAAGCATTCAATCTCATATCTCAAGCATTCAAGCATCCTACAACATCAATTCAAGAAACATTCAAGCACTTTGGAGCATCCATTGACATTACTTCAGACTTGCATCATCAAGGGTTTGGTAAGTTGATAGCATTTGCATGTTATTAGTTTATCTCTCTTGCATTTCATTATTTTATTAAGGGTTTGATTACCAAAGTGGGGTTTGACCAAGGAAAAACCCTATTTGCTAACCCTTAACCATTTTTCCCCTTTGCATGTGTGTTTGCAAACCTTTTGTGTATAGATTTAACAAGATTTTTGGTGTTGAAAAGTGGAGAACAAGTCAACTAGGTGCTTCAAGTCAAATCAAGTCTATTGCAAGCTTGGAGAAGGTTTTCTGTCCATTTCCCGTAGAACTGACTTCAGTAACTTGACAAGTAGAGATTTCTAGATCTGGTGTTGCAGAGTTGTCTCTTAATTTTTCAAAATTTTGGGAGAGGACTGATTCGCCACTAGTGGCGAATGAGTCCCACCTTAGGACTGAAAATCTGAATTTTGTCAGATTCTGGATCCTGATAGTCAGAAACTAGTTTCTAACACTTTTTCACCAGTAGGAGGACTAATTCACCACCTTGGGCAAATGAGTCCCACTGTGAAATTTTAGTGATTTCAATCAACATGCACAACATTCCAGAATCATCAAATCTTGCCCAGGTGCACTCTATTTCATCCTGTTTCTTTCTGTTATGCATTATTATCATTTAGTTCATTGTTTGCATATCACAGTGTGTTTTCAAACATAGTTTAAATCTTAGTTTTGCATTCATAATCATCCATCTAAATCACTTAATTGTATTTAGTTAACTCCATTTAGATTAGAAAACATCATACATAACATAATTGGAATGAACCCTTAGCATTTTTGGGCCCTATCTCTCTCCTTTTAGGTGAAAACCCTAGAAGAGCTAGAGAAGTCCATAGGAAACTCCAAAAATCTATGGTTCAGTGGGTTTTGTCCCTACTATCACAAATCTTGTTGATTCAAGTTTTAGTGCAAAAGGTGTGACACCTTTTGTGGTCATGGGTTCTATCCTTATTGCCACAAATCTTGACTCTATTCATGTTGACTGTGTTGTCATGCAGTCTACTAATGTTCATGCCTCCTCTCCTATGCCTAGTATGGTGGTGAATCATGAAAATTTTGGTTTTCCTAGTTTACACCATTTGATGAGATTTTTCTGTTCATCTCTATAATGTAAATAGGTGGGTGCAAAACAATGGGGGGCCAAAAAGTGGCCAAATTTTTGATTTTTTCTTTAAAAAGCCATAGCGCGAGCACATTATAATGTGCTTGCATTATGGCTTAGAGTGACTGAGCCTTAGGATTGACCACCATGAGGCCAAAATGTGCTCACATTATAACACGAGCGTGTTTTAGTTTGTTAAAACAAGAAAAACAACATTCCTCATTTTATTTTATGCTATTCCCAAATCCCTCCATGACCTACAAACCCTCAAAATCACAGTGGCATTCTAGGAAGGGTCAATTTTCTCTGAATCTTCATCAAATCTTCACCAAAATTCTGTCACAACGTCGGGGACGTCAAAGGAGTGAGTTTTTATTATTTTTTTGTGTGAATTTGTTATTCATTAGGTAGATTTAATATGTTTTTTGATGTAAATTTATTTAATTTTTAGGCAATGATAATGCACCTCCAAACCCTCATGAAATTCCTCTTCAAAATCTTGATTCTCCTCCACTCAAAATCCTTGTCGAAGAACAAGTCCAACAAACACCTCCAACAATTCCTCAATATGCTCCAGGAACTCAAGAAAATTTAATGGGGAAAATTGAAAACAAAAATAAATAAATTGAGGATATAGTTCCAAGGTTGAAAGATCCTGCAAGATCACCCTTATATAGAACCACACTTTCTCAATCACTTGAATCGATATCAAATGTAGATTCAATTAGTAAGCAAATAACTAGTTGGTCAAATAAGAGATGAGAGTGTAGACAATTTTATGCAGATAAATTATCTTATAAACAAGTGAAAGATGAAAAATTATAAAATTTGATTTGTGTTCCCTATTCACAAACCCTAGAATGAATCAACCTTTACACCCTTCAAGAAAGAGGTTCCCTATCCATTGGTGCAACCACCAAGGGATAAAGAACCATTTTTGGTAGAGGTGGTGGATGGTTTTTGACCATCCTCCATGCAACAAAAATGAGATGCCACAATATTTTTTGAGGAAAATCTACTATGAGTTTGTCCTTAATAAAATCTCAAACTATTTTGATATGCAGGACTTCTAGGGTAGAGGTGGGGGATCTGCACAGGACAAAGTGGGGGCATGTCTTGAACCACAGTGACCAGTGATATGAGTACTCACTAGACTAGCATATGAGCATGTGGCTATCCATTCCATTGTGAAGGAGAGTATTGAGGTCAAGATATTGTAGTTGACTAGTTCCCTGACCCAAAGCCTCATACAACATGCTAGTCCTATAGCATAAGGTGAGCCAGGCGAACCTTCAAGGAGTAGAGTTCCACCTCATATTTTTTAGGCTTGTAGGACACAATGTGGTTATGACCCTACACATAGTCAAGACGTAGGTGTGTAGGGTACATCTATAGTTGATCAAATGGTGATGACAACTGCCATCCTTCATGAGGCACTCAACCTTGATAGTCAGGTAAATGTTAGAAAGTTCATTGAATTGAATTTATTAAATTACATTTTTGAAGTGCAATACTAACTAAATTAGTTTAATTATTATAATGAAATTTTAGGGTCATAGCACTCATTCTATTTTCAATGGTCCTATACCTCCCTATTACACAACGGCATGTACTGTGGAGGTATGTTACTAGTAAATAATTATAAATATTACATATGAATATTATTGTTATAAGAACATGGTATTCTTATATTTCATTTTGGATGTTGAATAGGTTAATATTGGAGCTTCAACGACAACACCTCCAGTGGAGGTGGACATCAAAGTTTCACTTAGGTAATATAGACTATACATTGTATTTCGTAATTGAATAATGTTTAATGACTTGAAAGTTCTAGATAGTTTGTAAGTATGCATTGCACTTTTTAATTAATTTGATTTCAGTTTGTTATGCACTTCATGCTTCTATGAATTTCATTTGTTCATGTTGTTGACCTCAAAAAATATAGGCTAGTGGCATCATTAGCTTGTAGCTGTAGTGATGGAAAAAGTATCCCTTTTCCTCACTTAATTTGGGAATAATTGATAAGATGGGCTAAGTGATGCCTTAGTTTGGTGTTGTAACATGTTTTACATATTCACATTAAGTTTTGGGGCCTTTTCATTAAAATGTGGCTTCTTTATGCCTTATTTGGTCCTATTTTGCATCCACAAGCCTAATTAAATGCATTTTCGACACTTATCAAATAATCAATCATAATTCAATATTTTTGTTTGTGTTCTAGATCTAGTGATCTAGGAATCATATGTCCAAGGGGGCGTGTGAGTCCCACCTAGGTCTCGGGACCCAATTTTAAACATTACATTAAACAAGACACTTCTCAGAGTTTGTGTCCTGGTTTTAAGCCATTGGGACTCATACGCCCCAATTGGGATATGAGTCCTACTTTAGCTTGGACCTATTTAAAATCAAATTCTTGGTGGCATTTTATTATCCTAGATCTGATGTTGGTTTGTAGTGTTGTAATTTAGGGAAATTTGGCATAAACTAGTATAAATACAAGGTTATTTCACATGATTTCTCCTAGAAATTTTGAGTCAAGCATCCCAAGATTTCACAAGAGAATTATAGAGTAATCAAGAGCATTCAAGGTTAGATTTGTAGAAGATTATTGCATAAATCAAGATCCATTGTCATGTCAAAGGCTTGATGCATCATGCATGTGGTTTTGAGCTAATGTTGTGATGTATTGTTCAAGATCAATTCAAGTATTCAAAGGCATTATCTTTCATCAAGAATCATGATCAAGATCTACATCCATTGATGCCACTTCATGTTTGTTTGTAGATCTACAAGGTTTTCACAAGGTTCTATTGTTTCGTCTTATGTTTCATTTCATTCATGCTTCATTTATCATTAAGGTTTGATTACCAAAACAAGGTTTGACCAAGGAAAACCCCCATTCCCTAACAAAACAACATTTTCCCCCTCTTTGTATATTGCAGGTTTATAGGTTGAAAAAAACTTAGTGGATTTGAAGCCTTCAAAAGTACCAAAGAGGAAAAGTTGAAAAAGTTGTCAAAGTTGTCATAATAAGTTGTCAAGGCTCACAAAAACTTAGATCTAGGGCAAGATATCCAAATTTTTTACATGAAACCAGTGGGAAAGTGCTTATTTAATCCATCTTTAGAGGCTCACAAATTTTTAGTCCAAAATTCTACTCCTAGGACACTTTTCACTTTTTTAGGACACTTTGCAACTATTTGGGTGTATGAGTCCCAATACAACCTTTTTGCTAGATTTTTGCATATTCAGACTAGTCACTAGGAGATTATAGATTCTTCCCAAAAACCATAGACTAGGACTAAATCACCCAGCCTGGCATATCAGTCCCAATGAGCTTCAAACAACATATTTTCAGGGTTGCAAACCTTGTTTTGACCTCTCCATTCTTCCAGGTTCTTTTCTATTTCATTCCTATTTATCAATTTAATTTAATGCTTTCATGTCTTCAAGTTTCTAGGGTTTTATGCATTAGAGCTTTTATTTCTCCTTTGAAGCTTCATTTTAATGGTGAACCCCTGTTTAATCACACCTAAGGGCAGGTGCATGGAGATGGGTAACCAATTTGTGGACAACTTTTTAAAAAAGTTTTGAAAACTCATAATGCAGGTGCGTTATAATGCACTCGTGTTGTGGCTTGGTGTACCGAGCTTGGGGCTTGACCACAACAAGCCAATAATGTGAGCACATTATAATGCGCTCACATTTTGACCTATTTAAACCAAAAAAAAGGAAAATGAATTCATTTTTACTTTTGATTGTGTTTTGTTTGTTGCTCATGGCCAAAACCCTAGTATTCCGCACTCACGTTCTAGGAGGAGCTATTTTGCAAAAAATATTCATCAACGATTGCTATTTCATCGCGAGGATGCCGCCACATCGTCGAGGAGGTATGAGAGGTAAGGATTGTTTGCTTTTTGTTTTGAATTTGTTAGTTTTAGGTTGTATTTGATTTTTTTTTTGAATTTGTAGGAGATGAAAATCAACCTACAAACCCTCAAAATCCTCAACAAGTAGAGAAACAAAATCCTCAACAACAAAATCAACCACAACAACAATCTCCTCCACCAATCCCTCAACACCCTCTTGGCACTCAACAAAATTTAATGAGAGAAATTGAGGACAATAGAAAACAACTTGAGGATTCAATCGGGAGGTTGAGCGATCCAAACAGTTCAACCGCAAAAAGAATGACCCTGGAAACTTCATTGAAAGATATGTTAAAAAATGTAGATTCAATTAGCAAACAAATAACTGGATGGCAAGATAGGAGGCAGGCGGCTAGGGCTTATTACATGGATAAATTATCATATAAAGATGTAAAGGATTTAGAAATTACAAAAGGTGATTTTTGCTCATCATTCACTGACCCACACACAAATCAAAATCTTACCCTCAATGCGAAGAGGTTTCCTATTCATTGGTGCCACCACCAATAGATTAGGAACTATTTTTATGATAGGTGGTACATGGTTTTTGATTACCCACCGTGCAATAATTGTGAAGTCCCATAGTATTTCCTTAGGAAATTATACTATGAGTTCATATTGAACAAAATCCCAAATTATTTTGATATGAGGGACTTCTAGGGGAGAGGTGGGGGGTCGGCTTAGGATAGACCCGGTGCATAGCCGGATCCTATGTGGCAAGGGAGATGACCTCTTGCTAGGCCGCCTCATGAGCACGTTGTTATGCCATCCGTCGCGAAGGAGAGTGCCGACGTAGAGACATTGTAGGCATTGAACACTTTGACCCAGAGTGTCATCTAAAATGCTAGCCCTATTCTACAATGCCATCCAGGGGAGTCTTTGAGTGGTGGCCTTCGAACCCATGTGTGTCAATCTTGTGGGGCGACTTGTTCATATGACCCCACCGACACTCAGGAGGTTGCTACGTAGGATCCATCTACAACTATGGAGATGGAGAGGGCAACTGACATTTTGCATGAGGCATATGGCATTGATACTCAGGTAAAAGTTAGCATGTTCATTGAATTTAATTTATTAAATTTTGATTTTGAAATGCAATATTAACTAATTTAGTTTTATGATTTTAATAAAATTGTAGTGTCATAGTGTTGAGACTGGATACACCAGCCCTACACCTACTTATTTCTTCAGTACACCTATCGGTGGGGTATGTAACTAGTAAACAATAATAAATTTATTACATGTTAATAGCATTGTTTTACAAATAGTATTTTAATATGTGATTTTGGATGTTGAACAGGCTAATATTGGAGGTTTCGAGGGAACACCTCCTAGTGCCAGTGGATTTACTCAAACCTACATGCAGGCAATAGAATAAAGAGTTTAACTAATGAATTATACTTAATATATTTGTGTAGTTTATATTCATATCATTGATTACATTGCATTGCACATCATTCAAACTCAAAGCATTACTTCACATTCCATAACTAATTACTAGATGTTGATAGATGAAAAAATTTCAACTACAATATAGTTTAGAAAGTCAACATAAGCAGTGATGCAATTACTTCACATAGCATAAGTAATAAGTCTAGGAGTAGCTTCCAATTGCATTTTCTTGTCATGGTATTCCATGAGACCACTTTTTACGGCTCACCATCTTTTCAAACAGTTCACTGCCTTGTCTATGCTATGGATGCTTGGAAGGAATATATTAAAGAATAATAGTAAGAAATAGCATAGACAAGGCAATGAGTTTTTTGAAAAAATGCCTCAAAGAAATGCAGTCTCATGGTGATGTCCATCACCATGAGACCCAATTTCTTTGAGGCACTTTTTCAAACAGCTCACCGCCTTTTCTATGCTACCACATTTTCCATACATGTCTACCAAAGCATTTTATCAAACAATTCATTTCCTCATTGCTATGGATAAAAGCTTAAAAAAGGTGCTTTCCAACAAACTGATGCAATGCAGGGCAGTAAAAAAACTTAGCTTCATCATTCAAAAGGATTCAATCCACTTTGGAACTCAAAAACTCAATTCTTGCTTTGTTTTCAAACTTCTACCTAGTCTTCCTACTAGGTCAGCCAACCCACTTTTCCTGTCAAAAATTTCAATTTTATCAAACAACCTTGTCAACAAATCCCCAAATCAGTTATCCATCATGGCCTACTTTCACATATCAAAAACTTAATACCAACTCCTTTGGATCATTGATTCCAAACCTGGCTTTCAATGCTGAATTAGGCCTTAATTAGGCCTCTTTTTCAAAGAAACACCTCTCCAAACACACAAAAAAACTTTGAAACCACTTAAAAGTCAAAATAAAACCAATAAAACCTCATATTATTCAACTTTTAGGTCTCCACTCGCTCATTTAGACCCCTTTTCATAAAACCCTCACTTTCTTTGCAATCAACTAGGGTTTATTGAAACTCTTGTTCCTTGACCTCTCACAAGCTTAAAACCACCTCAATCAGGATTTTTTATGTATTCACATGCTCATTTTATCCTTCTCTTATGCTTCCCTCAAGTCTTTATGACACTTCCTTCATGAACCTCTCACTTTTCACTTGTTTTCACCCTTTCTACCTAGGGTTTCATACTCTCTTTCTCAAAACTGACCACTCCTAGCCTCTTAGGTTTAAAAAACTTGTCTAAACACATCTAATTACATAGATCTCATGAGATTCTGTCAAGTTCTCTATTCCTTCAACTGACTCACTCTAGCCTTGGTCAAAGGCACTAAAATTGGTTTTTACAACAAGGCAGTATTGAGAAACTCACCAAATATCCTTTCCAAACCTAATATCTATCTTCCAAACCTACTCCTAAATTATTTAGGTCCATTCCACCAAGAAAATGTGGGTACAAAAAGGTGGAATGCCCTGTCAAGTCATTTAAGCAATCAAACCACCAAACCCTTATTTTCTGTCTGCCTAGAGTAATCAGGCCACCAAAAGCTTGAAACTCAATATCAAATGCTCAAATTAGTTTTAAATTGATTCCAACACCTAAATCTTTCAATTCACACACATGAAATATTCCATACCACCTATATGAAATAGTACACTAGCAGATAATGGAGGAAAATACAAAAAAATAGCAGTATAACAGTGATATTTTATTAGTGTTCTCCTTCAATCTCTCCAACAACAACTTACATCGATGGATCATATAATTTTTAAACATTTACCAACCTTTCCAACTTCCTACAATGACTCAATAACCTCTACAACTACTTTGACCCTTGGCATTCCATGCCTTTACACCTTTTTTGCATTTTTACAACATTTGAAATTGACAACTTTGTCAATATTTTGTAATTTTGCACTTTAGGCCTAAATTAACTAACTAATACTATTAAAACCTCCAAAATGGCTATTTAAGCCTTATTACATCATGAAAACACCTTAACCAATTCAAACTCCTAAATTTTCCTCATGGAGGCATGTGCTTGCAAAGGTGCACCTGCACCACAAACTATGGATGCTTGGAAAAAATCTATCAAAGCATAATAGTAAGCAATAACATAGACAAGGCAGTTAGTAGTTTGAAAAAATACCTCAAAGAAATGAAGTCTCATGGTGATGGAATGCCATTCCATCACCATGAGACCCCATTTCTTCGAGGCATTTCTTCAAATAGCTCACCACCTTTTCTATGATACCACATTTTCCATACATGTGTACCAAAGCATTTTATTAAACTACTCACTTCCTTGCTGCTATGGCTAAAAGCCTAAAATAGGTTCTTTCTAACAAACTATGGATGCTTGGGAAAATTTCTATCAAAGCATAATAGTAAGCAATAATACCATAGAGAAGGCAATGAACTGTCTGAAAAAATGCCTGAAAGAAATGCGGTCTTATGGTGATGGAATGCCATGACGTGCATTTGTTTGTAATGACATTCCATCACCACGAGACCCCATTTCTTTGAGGAATTTTTTCAAACAGTTCACTGCGTTCTCTATGCCACCACAGTTATCATACGTCTATGAAAGCATTTTATCAAATGGTTCACCGGCTTGCTGCTATGGGTAAAAGCCTAAAAATACGTGCTTTCAAACAAGATATGGATAGGGAAAATAGTAAACATGATATTCAGAAATATATAGTTTAATAAGTACTCAAAATTTTGTTCATTATCTCATACATTATACGTCATGATGTTGATCGCTATTGTAGTTTTTGTGATTGAATAATTTGTTGTTTTATTTTTAGATGTTGCAAGTGGAAACACCTTCGAATGTGATGAGGGAAATGGAGATTGGTGTTACATCTGCTATAGAATCCTCGATGGCTCTCACAAGTTAGGTATGAGGAAAATTACTAAATTTCAATTTACATTCGTTGTTATAGATGTTAGTTAGTGAAGAATCAAACCATTATTGATTTGTAGTTTAATTTCTATTTGGATGGTTTATATAGGGCTTCAACATGCCTCAACATGGACGTGTGAATATTTCCCTCGTGGAGAGTGATCATCAAGTGGAAGTAAGTGATTATTTTGTTAAATATATCATTTTTTATAATGTAATTTCTATATATTAATGTCTTTACTTCTTATTGTAACAGTTAAATTTTCACCAAGAACTAAACAGGAGCACTCCTTGAGTGTGGCATAAACAAGTGACAGACATATCGCCATCCGATCGACAAGCAAAGGGAAATAATTTATTTTGAGAGCATGGAGAGCAATGAATTTTGATTCCAGAGCCCTTTGATGTATGCCTACATGGAAATTTTGTACATATTTTGTATTGGATATATATTTGACATTGTATGCCTATATGTCATTCTCATAAGCCTATATGGCTATTTTGTACCTATATTTCATACTTATATCAACATAAATTGATGTATACCTACATGGCTATTTGGTTAATATAAATATTTTTTATCGATGGTGTCCATATTTGCATTATAAATTCATGGTTCAATAGATATGAGTTACATGTATTCAAGTGTATACTTTACAACTTACGTGTATACTTTGTGACTTCTTGTGTTCCAATATATACTTTGCAACTTACGTGTTTTCATGTGTATACCTTGTATTCATGCATATACTTTGTATTAATTTGTGTATATTATGTATTCGTGTGTATACTTAAAGGATTACATGTTTTTGAGTACTTGTGCTTCCCTTATTCACATGTACATGCTTGACTTATTCACGTGTAATCATATTAATTGGTTAGCCCTAGAATTGATCATTGTTGTCCTTCATGGTTTGTCTTGAATATTAATTGATTGATACTAAACAACTTTATCTAAAAGAAAAAAACACGTTTTCAATTGGTATTCCATGAAATGATTCATAAAAAGATTCCAATATATTTAATCATTTGATTGGAACAACTCAATTAAGCAAAGGATACATAATCTTCACAACACTTGCAAAACATTATATTTAGAGTAGATGAAGTAGTTAACTTCTTGACACATTATCATACAAACATTTATCTTGAATAGTCTTTAAACATTTTCACAACATAATCTTGATAGTGCAAAATGAATTGTTATTTTCTTGATCCGTCACCATATAAACACGTTGAAAGATTTATGTCAACTTTTTGCAATATTATTTCTTGTATAGGAAATGGACTTGGGAGAAAGCAAGTTATAATTTATAATACAAATAAGAAATGGACACAACGCTGTCCTAGACCCCCAAATAGGTCTATTTAAGAAAGAAACACCCTCTCAATCACTCTTCCAATTGCAAAACACCATTGGGAAGCATTTACCATTCTACAAATCCACAAAATCCACAATTTTTAGGGCGTGATTGGCCCTCTAACCCCACTATCCTCTAAACCCTCACTTTTCTCAAATTTCACTAGGGTTTATTGAAAACCCCATATCCAGACCTCATACAACCTCAAAACATCTTCCAACACTCTTCATTTTTCCTGCACAAACTTAATTGACCACCAAATTATGCTGCCCCCTAACTTTACCCACTTTTACTCCCTCAAACCTCTCTTTTTCATTCAAAACCCCTCTTTTCCCAACTAGGGCATTATGCCATAACATACTTTTGACCTCCCTTGTCCTTGCAAACCTTTTGAACACATCAAACTCCACAACCTCACCCTATTTGCAACCTATTCTAACTTATTCTGAAGCAATTTATTCTTTTCACCTCGTCTAGCCTTGCTTTTAAGGCCTAAATTATAAATTTTCAATAGGGCAACATTAGTAATCTCTTCCAATTCATTTACCAATGCTATTTTCTTATTTCTACTCCCTATTGTACTTACATAATTGACTCAAATGACCCCACACTAACTCAAAACTAAAAGAAAGATTAGAAAATGGCCTATCATGGCCTTATTTGACATTATCATGACTAAAACCACTGAACTAGACCTTTTTCATCAAATGGAGGAACAAGGTGCTCTGCACCAATGATCATACATTTTTTGTGTGGAAAACTCATACTTCTCAACCGTCATGTGTATGTTTCTCTTTTCAATTGTTTTGTATGCCATCATAAGGGATCAAGCCAGTTGAATACAACTCAGAGCAATTCCATGTGTTTGGGTGCGAAAGATGACCATGCCTAGCGTAAAACTACCTATCGGGATGTGTTGGAGTAGTTTTTTTGGTCACACGAATTGTAAAACGAAAGTTGCACCACTTTGCAACTTTACATTGCTTGCATTTGACACTTTTTCCATCAAGTGAAAACTAGACACCACAAGAAAATGACTCCAAGCTAACAAAAACTAAGAGAGGTTGTTGTAGAGGGGCCCAATGCAATCCCATAAGCTCAAACGAAGAGTTCATAAGCATCACGGTTTCTGAGTAATATCCCATCAAAATTTGCTTCCCTTTTGCACTTTGGACCCTTAAGGGATCAACCCGGTTGAACATAGCTTGGAGCGATTCCATGTGTTTGGGTGTGAAAGAATACCATTCCTAGCGTAAACATATCCATCCAGATGCGTTTGAACAATCGGTTGGTCACATGTGTTACATAACAAAAGTTGCGCCATTTTGCAACTTTCAACTACTTGCATTTGACAACTTTTTTTCCAAGTAAAAATTCACCACCATTGGAAAATACCTTTGAGATAGCGAAAAACCGAGAGAGGTTATTGTAGATGGGCCCAATTTGATCCTATAGGATTAGATGAGAAGTTTCCAAGCGTCATGGTATTTGAGTAACAATATGCTAAAGTTTACAGCCATTTTGCACATTGGAATTTTAAGCGATCGATCTGGTTGAACGTACATCAGAGTGATTTTGCGTGTTTGGGTGCAAAAGAGGACTATGCCTAGTGTGAAAAAACCTATTTGGACACGTTGGAACAGTCCGTTTGGCCACATGAGTTGTCGAACGAAAGTTGTACCACTTTGCAACTTTAAACTACTTGCATTTGACACTTTTTCCATGAAGTGAAAATTTGCCAGCATGAGAAAACCACTCCAAAATAACAAAAATAGAGAGAGGTTATTGTAGAGGGGCCAAAAATGATCCCATAGAATTAGACGAGAAGTTTCTAAGCATCATGGTATCCGAGAAATAGCATGTTGAAGTTTGCAACTATTTTGCACTTTGGACTCTTAAGGGATTGATCTGGTTGAATGTAGCTCAGAGTGATTTCGCGTGTTTGGGTACAAAAGAGGACCATGCCTAGCATAAAAATACCTATTCGAATGCGTTGGAATAGTCCGTTTGGTAACACGAGTTGCAAAACGAAAGTTTGATGAGGACACAACCTGAGACTCAGAAAATAACCCACAAACAAGAGAATAATTTTATTATTCAGAAAATGGAGCTTCTTACATGCAGAGGATCTCAAATCCCCAAGTTCTACAACACATGCAAGTTACAGAAAGCTACATAATCACCCTTTCACAATATGCGAGCTTGTCCCCAAAAAGTTACCCAAAAATTAGAAACCCGCCCATAAATAGAGCTCCTCTTTAGTTTGGAGCCAAAACAACATTTAAATTGGAGTTTAGGCGGTTTGGCGCTGAAAAATTACAACTTGAAGTTCAAATTTCAAAAGAACATTTGCAATTGTATCTTCTAGAAAGTGCGCCAACTTCCTGGGGCCATAAATTTTGATCCGGGACTCCGATTCGTGAACCGTTTGAACCATTGGAAAGGTCTCGAAGTCAAGAATGTGCTTGAAATTTGCTATGCCAATTTAAAAAAGTTTTTGGGCTGATATGGGAACTCTAAGTGCCTCAAATCTAACTCGAAAGATTTTCAAGTGCAAATTTGGGAAACTAAAATTGCAATATCTTTCAACCCAGGAATAGAAAATGAAAACCGTAAGTTGGAAATTTCATTATGATGAAAAGGGTATCCAAAAATGTAAAAACATCTAAAAAACTAGAAACTTAAAATTTAACTATTTTTGGGTGATGCAAGATTGCCCTTACACCACTGGATGCTCTTGCATCAGACACCCAGGGTAATTTGAGAAGTGACCCCGTCACATCTCAGATGGTTGAGGAAAACCCAAATGGTCGACCTCTACCTTAGGCAACCAGGATGAATCTTCAACATGCCTTCCTTTCCATTTCACCAGATATTCTTCATACTACATGTTCCTCGGTAATTCCTTCCCACATGACTATCCAGATTTCTTCAATCTCCTCCTTTTCTGAAGTAGGTGCTGAATCCCACACTATTCCATCGTTGGTACTTCCTCTGTGCCACCTTCATGATACTCTGTCAAATCTGAAACATTGAACACAGGGGAAATGTTGAATCCATCCGGAAACTCTACCTCATATGCATTCCCTGAATCATGCCTCTTCAAAATTTTATAGGGACCGAACTTCTTCATCTTCAATTTGTTATATGTTCCCACTGGAAACCTTTCTTTCCTCAAGTGGACCATCACTTCATCACCAATCTGAAACTCCTTATACCTCATCTTCTGATCTGCCTTACCCTTATACTACATATTCATCTTGTTAATATGTTCTCTTACCTTCTCATGTATATCCTTGATGTGTTTTGCAAAATCTTTGGCTTCAACACTTATTTTCTTCTCTTGGTCCATCTTCCTCAATTCTGGAGTTGTTCTGGGGCTACCTCCATACACAATCTAGAATGGTGATCTACCAGTGCTTCTGTTGATAGAATTGTTGTAAGAAAATTCTGCATGGGGTAAGATCAAGTCCCATCCCTTGGGTTTATCTCCTACCAAATATCTCAGTAGGTTACCCAAACTCCTGTTAACAACCTCTGTCTGCCCATCTGTTTGTGGATGGTGTGCAGAACTGAATTTCAACTCTATCTTCAGCTTCTTCCACAAGGTCCTCCAAAAGTACCCCACAAATTTGGTGTCACCATATGAAACAATACTCTTTGGCAGACCATGTAGCCTCACCACCTCTTTGAAGAACAAGTCAGCAATGTGGACTGCATCATGGGTCTTCTTACATGGAATGAAATATGCCATCTTCGAAAACCTATCAACCACCACAAAGACTGAATCATTCCCTCGTTGTGTCCTTGGCAAACCAAGAACAAAGTCCATACTTATATCCTCCCACGACCTCTCTGGTACAGGTAAGGGCTAATACAAGCCTGTATTCTGACTCACTCCCTTAGCCATCTGACATACCCTATAACTTTGTACAAACTTCTTCACATCCTATGACAACGAGGCCAATAATAATGCTCACTGATAATGGCAATGGTCTTATCCCGACCAAAATGTTTTTCCATTCCTCCATTGTGCTTCTCCTTTTTCAAGTTATCCCTCATGGAACTCCTCGGAATACACAATTGGCTTCCCTTAAACAACATGCCATCCTAAATGATAAAATCCAAACACTTTGTC
>VDFB02373365.1:93836250-93860588 GCA_007258455.2 Sequoia sempervirens
TTTTATTATAAATCCATACTTCAATGAATATTTGTAGATGGTTTACTTCAAATATTTAAAATCCAAGTGTATTCTATGCAATATTCTTTTATATAATTGTAAATATATAAAGCTTGAACATTATTTTCCTCTAAGATAATTTTAGGAAGTGTTTTTTCATACCTTTCTTGCTTTCATTCCATGTTCTCAAAAGCACTAGTGAACCTTCCAAATTTTCTAAAATAGAGTTATTAACATTAAGAACCTTGAGAAAAAAATATCATGATCATCACATCAACTCTCAAGATGACACTAACTCTATTGAGGATACTAATCAAGAGATGCAATGCCATAACAATACTCTTGTGATCACTAACGATTTCAAGGAATATATCTCTTCCACATGATCTATTGGGTGAATTGAAAACCTAGCCATGTCATCATTGAAATCATCAATCATATGAATATAAAAATTTGCATGATGCAATCTAACACCTAGGTCTCTCTACTACTACACATGTAAACCAATACTCTAGGATCATGGTTGCAAGGTAAGGAAATTCATGTAATTATACAATGCACTTTCAAGTATGCAACTAAAAATGATCAAGACATTATTACATGTGACATCATACCTCTAGAAGTTTGTGATATAATTCTTAAAAGACATCTACCATTCCAAACCCCAATAGCGGATGCTATGAATCAAAAGATAATATCTTGACCTCAACAAGTCTAAATTATAAGACAAAATAACATGCTTCATGCGTATACTTCATGTATTACATGTATTCATGTGTATGCTTCATGCTTCCTATGAATACTTCACATATTACGTGTATTCACATGTATGCTTCATGCTTCCTGTGTATACTTCATGTATTCACATGTATGCTTCATGCTTCTTGTGTATACTTCATGTATTACATGTATTCATGTGCATGCTTCATGCTTCTTGTGTATACTTCATGTATTACATGTATTCACGTGTATGCTTCATGCTTCCTATGTATACTTCATGTGTTCGTGCGTATGCATCATGCTTCCTATGTATACTTCACTTATTATGTGTATTCACCTGTATGCTTCATGCATCCCATGTATACTTCATGTATTCACATGTATGCTTCATGCTTTCCGTGCATACTTCATGTATTATGTGTATTCATGTGTATCCTTTAGGGTTCCTGTGTATACTTCATATATTACGTTTATTCACATGTATGCTCCATGCTTCTTGTGTATATTTCATGTGTTCACGTGTATGCTTCATGCTTCTTGTGTATACTTCATGTGTTCAAATGTATGCTTCATGCTTCCAGTGTATACTTCACGTATTACGCGTATTCATGTGTATGCTTCATGCTTCTTGTGTATACTTCACATATTACGTGTATTCATGTGTATGCCTCATGATTCCTATGTATACTTCATGTGTTCATGTGTATGCTTTATGATTCCTATGCATGCTTCATGTATTACATGTATTCACATGTATGCTTCATGCTTCATGTGTATACTTCATGTATTATGTGTATTCATGTGTATGATTCATGCTTCCCATGTATATTTCATGTGTTCACGTGTATGCTTCATGCTTCCCATGTATACTTCATGTATTATGTGTATTCACATGTATGATTCATGCTTCCTGTGTATACTTCACGTATTATGTGTATTCACATGTATGCTTCATGCATCCAGTGTATACTTCATGTGTTCACGTGTATGCTTCATGCTTCTTATGTATACTTCATGTGTTCACATGTATGCTTCATTCTTCTTATGTATACTTCACGTATTACATGTATTCACTTGTATGCTTCATGCTTCCTGTGTATACTTCATGTGTTCATGTGTATGCTTCATGATTCTTGTGTATACTTCATGTGTTCATGTGTATGCTTCATGCTTCCTATGTATACTTCATGTATTACATGTATTCAATGTATGTTTCATGATTCTTATGTATATTTCATGTATTACGTGTATTCACATGTGTGCCTCATACTTCATGTATTACACATATCTATTTGTATGCTTCATGATTGGATGTATCTTCAACAAGATTACTCCATGTGTATTTATGATTACCTTATACTTAGAAATTATGAAAATATTAAAAATGTTGTTTGTCGAAATGCTTTCTAGGTTGATAAGCACTAACATAAAAGGGAGAGCATTTAATTTGAGAAAGACATCCATAACATCATTGAAGAGTTCAATTAAGAATAGAACCTTAGGCAATATTGCAAATAAATTAATTTATGTTCTCACAAATAGCGCAATGATATGATTTAGGTTGTGACTTTTCAAAGGCGAAAAGTTGTGACCCTTAGAATAGGAAATACTATGACCCTTTTATAACAAAGGGCAATGACCATGCCTAGCATAGATGTGCCCACTTGGATGTGTTGGTGCTAATGGTTTGGCCCCATGAAGAACAAAACAAAAAGTAGCCTACCTTGCAACTTTACACTACATGCATCTGACGGTTTTTGGGGCATCAGAAAAAAATTCACCACGACCAAAAATCTTGGAGATATGAAAATCCGAGAGAGGTTATTTTAGATGGACCCAATATGATCCTATACCTTTAGAATCTTTTTTTCTAAGTTCCATGGTTTTCGAGTAGAAAATTGTCAAAGTTTGCTACCTTTTTGCACTTTGGTCTCTTAAGAGATATCGTTAGTGCAATGTAGCTCAGACTGTTCCAACATGTTTGGGTGCAAAAAATGACCTTACCTAGCATAAACCTACCCATCTGAATGTGTTGGAATTGTCATTTTGATCACACAATGAACATAACAAAAATCACACCACCTTGCAACTTTACACTGCATGCATTTGATGCTTTTTCCATCAATTGAAAACTCAACACCACAGGAAAACAACTTGAAGATATCAAAATCCAAGAGAGGTTATTGTAAAGGGGCCCCATATGATCCTGTACCTTTAGAGAAAATGTCTCTAAGTGCCACAGTTTTCAAGTAACACATCGTCAAATTTTGTTGCCTTTTTGCACTTTGGTCTCTTAAGAGATATTGCTGGTGCAATGTAACTCAGATTGTTTTGACATGTTTGGGTGTGAAAAAGGAACTTTAATAGTGTAAAACTACCCATCTAGACATGTTGGAACTATCAATTTGGTTGCACAATAAACAAAATGAAAATTACACCACCTTGCAACTTTCCACTGCATGCATTTGATGATTTTTCCATTAATTGAAAACTCAACACCAGGGGAAAATGACTTGGAGATATTGAAAAAAAAGAGAATTATTATAGAGGGGACCTACATGATCCCATGCCTTCAGATAAAATGTTTCTAAGTGCGACGGTTTTTGAGTAACACCTCGTCAAAGTTTGCTGCTTTTTTGCACTTGGTCTCTTAAGAGATATCACCAATGCAATGTAGCTCAGACTATTATGACATGTTTGGGTGTGAAAAAGACATTTCATATCATAAACCTACCCATTTAGATGTGTTGGAATTATCAGTTTAGTCGCACAATGAACAAAACAAAAAAATACACCACCTTGCAACTTTACATTGCATGTATTTGATGCTTTTTCCATCAACTAAAAACTCGACACCATGGGAAAATGGCTCGGAGATATCAAAAGTTGAGAGGTTATTGTAGAGGGGACCTACATGATCCTGTACCTTTAGACAAAATGTTTCTAAGTGCCACAATTTTTGAGAAATACCTTGTCAAAGTTTGCTACCTTTTTGCACTTTGGTCTCTTAAGAGATATCACTGGTGCAATGTAGCTCAGACTGATTTGGTATACTTTGGTGTGAAAAGGGACCTTTCCTAGCATAAACCTACCCATATAGACATGTTGGAATTGTCGGTTTGGTCACATGATGAACAAAATAAAAATTACACCACCTTGCAACTTTACACTGCATGCACTTGATATTTTTTCCATCAATTGAAACTCAACACCATGGGAAAAAAAATCAGAGATATCAAAAATTGAGAGAGGTTATTATACAGGGGCCCTACATGATCCCATACCTTCAAACGAAATGCTTCTAAGTGCTATGGTTTTTGAGTAACACCTCATCAAAGTTTTCTACCTTTTTACGTTTGGTCTCTTAACATATATTGCCAGTGCAATGTAGCTCATACTGTTCCAAAATGTTTGGGTGTGAAAAATGACCTTTGGAAGTGTAAACCTACCCAACATTTTGGAACTATTAGTTTGGTTGCATGAAAAAAAAAAAAAAAATTACACCACCTTGCAACTTTACACTGCATGCATTTGACACTTTTTCCATCAACTAAAAACTCGACACCACAGTAAAATGGCTTAGAGATATAAAAAATCAAGAGAGGTTATTATAGAGGGGCCCTACATGATCCTATACCTTTAGACTAAATGTTTCTAAGTTCCATAGTTTCTAAGTAACACCTTGTCAATTTTTTTTCCCTTTTGCACTTTGGTCTCTTAAGAGATATCATCGGTGCAATGTAACTCAGGATGTTCCAACATGTAGGGGTGCGAAATAGGATATGAGCTAGTTGGAGAGTATGGAGAGTGGTGAAGGATTTGGAAGAATTATTAGTTAATGAAATTTCTTTTGTGAACGCCAATAAGATGTTCAAATCTAGGGTTTCCAAATTTTAACTAATTTCTGTAAATGAAAGATTAAATGACTTAGTTATTGAAGATTATGATTTGATTTACTATTGTTGATCAACTTGGACATAACCTAAATATGAACCTTACAACTAACACTAAATAAATAGAATCACATGATTACCCTATCTTAGAGTAGAATCTTTAAAATATCAAGAATAAAATGAAGACATAAAATAATACGGTTATTGCAAATAATAATCTTTTTCTAGAAATGTGAATGTAGCTTGATGCTAATATTCTATGTACCTACACATTATATCATACTTGTTTACCCTTATTGGGATAATTCTCTTATGTCTATATGATTATCTATTGTCTATATGATTTTCATAGTTATCGTTCAATATATATTTGTTGTTAAATGATGCTTTTTGCATTACTTTTTATGAGTACATTAAAGTGTAGATCATACCTGCCACACCAGTTTGAACAAAATTACATGATCATATTATATATGTCATATCAAATTGTTACACCTAAGAAGATGGTCCATTTACCACCACTAAGGGAACCACATCATGTCATTTTGACTTGATAGTGAAACACAATAAGAGACAGTGAATGTAATTTTTATCACAACATATAGTCCACTATGTGCCATTTTAAATAGACCTACCATAAATATGCATATAATCTACCCAATATTCACTGTGTATGTGTAAAAATGTAGTAGCAAAAAAAAGAGAAACTTTAAGTTAAAGAGGGGTAGTAAGTCCTTCCTATGCCATATGAAATTTGGAACCAAAACATAAGTAAAGTTGTAATGTGACAACGAAAGGTCTAACTATCAACTACAATACATTAATAGCAATAATATGACTTTACAAATTCAATGTGCATACTTAAAAATTAATCCAATGAACCATCCGAGTCTACTCTACTCTTTATTGTGTCAAGTATTTCCTCATGGTTTGACTCACACACCTTCTACAAGTTCTTATTCAAAGGTCTACCTCGATATTGTATCAAATGAACATTGGATGCAACGACAAGATTTGAATAATGAAGAACCTTTCGATGCATGTATAAGTCTTGAAACAACCAAACATTAACACTCTTATGTGGGTACCTTCTAAGCCATGTTCCAGTAACAACCACTGAGCCTATAGGGTATTCGATGTTTTCTCCATCTGTAACTAGGGCCTCCAATTTCCTTTTGGCCTCAACATAATGACACAAGTAATAATCTATTCCCTCTTCATTGCCTTCATCTACAATAATTGCATAAACATGCCCTGCATTGATATGTGCATCAAATTAGATTAATTTACTCAAAATTACAAAACCCTACAAAGTAAGAAAACATTAGGAATTTCAAAAACTATGCAAGTAGATATATTACCTAGTTGAGCTAGATCTGATATGTGATCAAAGTCAACTAATGATTTTATCTATTTTAGTTCCAATGCCATCAAGAGATGACATGTGTCAAGTGGGATAAGAAAATTTAAACACCATTCGTCAACACCATAAGAAATTCTAGGCTTGAATTGTACATGAAGAACAAACACATGCCATATTTTGTGTATGGATACTCCATGAACCTGCATTAGAGCTTTTGAAAGATTGTAGCTCACTTGATCTTGTCAGTGTACAACAAGCCTCATATTGTGCAATGTTAGTATCATCTATCAACCAAAAAAATATATGAACTGAGACCTACCTTCATTACCTAGACCCATCAAAGCATTACACCACTTGACGATTGATTTTGCATCTGTCAACTTTGCATTATCTTTATAATTTAACTCTTCTCATGCTATGGCTCTTTTGATACATGCATCTGCACCATCATGCTCCCCCTTTCCATGCCTGACCTCACAAAAGTTCCACATATGCTGAACACCTATAATATTATGCATCTTTCTCAACCAATAGAACATCTGTGAGTTCTTGAATTGTGATGCATAGTTATCTGACCATATGATATGTTGAATACATGATATGCCCCTTCTATCCAAATCATGGTAGAACACCTGAAAGCATTGCACGAACTCTATAGAATGCGTGTGATCATCATTGATATAAAAATGATACTCCCTTATGATCTTTTTATCATCATTTGTACTATCATTGGCATGAATGAATGCTATGTGCACAAATATAGAAACCTGTGTGGAGTTTTAATATTGTGATTTCACCTCATGTTGTGGCTATAGATTATAGTTCTCTGCAAAGGTGACAAGTGAAACAATGCTACCAAGTGGAAATATGTCCTTGCATAACTTGAATTGAAAGTCCAACCATCGAGCTCTATGGGTATGCCTTGCATATTTTCATGAAATGTAGACATAAATTGATACACTAGAATCTTTTGAATAACCAAATCACACCTTTTTTCTTCTTTGCCATCTTTTGTATTGTTGGCTACTATTTTATACTTGCCAAACTCTACTAGTTCATTTCCAACCACATGTGTTCTTTCCATATGTTCACATATTGAAATATGTTGCAAGCCACCACAATGCTAACATGTGCCATCCAAACATAATTTCCTATAGAATAATTGACCTTCCTCTCTTTCACATAAAATTGTTGATATGAAGTCTCTTGAAGATGTAGGTGTGGAATGTATGCCACAGTCTTGCAAAACATTGTTAGTATACAAATCTAAACATATAGATTGATAAACATCAAAATGGTTAGAAAATTCAATATGTACTCTACAACAACAAGTAGTGTTTGTGTGTGTGATTTATTTTGACATTGAAATTATTTAGAATTTCAAAATATCTTGGACAAATTTTAACTTGTGGATACATCTCTAGAAATTTACCAAAAAATTGTGTTTGAGTCATAGCCAAAAAATACTTTGGATGTGGCTCATGGTTTTGACTACCAATTCTCCTTCTTACCACATCCCTTTGATTCAAAGACACCCTTGTGTAATTCTTCCAAAATTCTTCAATTAGTGATCTCAATGCTTCAAAAATTGGTTTATCTTTTTGTGATAGTCTCGTTGACAATTCCAATAATTCATTGTCATCGGTGTCCTCAATTCTTTGATGCCTTCCAACAGCTCTTGATAATTTTTTTTTTGTTTATTCTCAATGCTTGACTTGTCTTTCTAATGAGATGATCTTTCTTCATTTTATTACATACTATTTTCGATGTAATGACATGTGTGACATTACTATCTTTTGTGAGTGAGGTGTTACCCACACTTTCATATGCACTCATTAGATTCTTCATAATAGATTTTTCACTTGAAGCCTTTGATGTTCTCAACCAAAGAATCTTCATGATGGACCTATACTTTATACTTTGCATCATTTCAATAAATAGTTAACATCTTATGGTCTCATTTATTTTTTCAAAGAACACTCTCCAAATATTATGAGCACATCTTCTACAAGTGCATTTTGGAATCTTATCTTCCATTGGTTACAATTTTTTTTTATCAATATCAATCAAATACTTGGGATTTCTATGCAAAATTATAGGTAGTGTTCTCAAAGGTAAATTCATCTCAACATTTGGAATTTCATCAATATTTAAATGAGATGGGATAGATGGCATACCTTCAATTGAAGATGGAAGAAATGACATACCTTGAACTTGAGATGGGAAAGATGGCGTACCTCCTTCTTCACATGTGAGTGATGTACTTAAAACTCGAGATGCGGTAGATGGTGTCCTTCTAGCTTGAATTGCGGTAGAGGATGTGTCTCCAACTCGCGATAGAGGAGGTTCATGTTCCTCTTCAATTGACCCCATCTTCGACTATCGTGTTCAATCTTATCTTTTCATGAAGTTGCCTCATTTGTTTTGTTTTCTTAGTATTCCTATCTTCTTGTTCCTCTTCAATTAGCACGTCTTCTTCTATCGTGTTCAATTTCCCCTTTTCACGAATTTTACTCATTTGTTCTTTTTTCTTTGCATTCTTAACTACTTGCTCCTCTTATGTTAGAGGAATATTTGATCGTTTCCTCGACATGACGAAGAATTGTACCTGTAGCATCAAAAAGAGATAAAGATTAGTTCCACCATAGTACTAATCAAGTAAAGAAATATCTTACACAAATATGAAATTACAATACTCACAATATATGATAGTCCAAAAGGGGCAACAATGAATATGAAACTAAGGAAATTTTTATTGATTCTCAAGTTTGTGCATGAAGAGGGAAGAAAAGGGAATGCAGAGGTGTAGAAAGGAATATGAAACTATTAGTTAAGGATTTTTGATGAAGCTATAAAAGAGAAGATGATTGTTGAAAATATCCTTAGGATTTTTCTTACAATATTTGAACCATTAGTCATTGCAATAGAAGAAATTAAAGAACTCTTAAAGATGACAATAGATGAGTTGATGATTTCACATCAAACCCACACGTATTTCCTAAATAAGGTTAGCCCTTCTTCCCAAAAGATAAAACCAACATAAGAGGTGTGGATTTCAATGAAGTAATTTTACAAGGTAAAAAGTACCAGGGAAAGGTGTCATTGCAATAGAATGATCAAAGGGATATGTTTGATTCTCAAAGATATTTTGATTGGTTTTTAATTTCTCCTTGTAATTTAGGATTAATATTTTCAAGGGAATTCCTATTGTGAAAGTATTTGAGTCCATTAGTATTCTAGTTTTGGACCTTGTAAGTGGAATTCAAGGGTGGACTTAGCTAGTTTTTGTTTTGACATAAGATAAGAAAGTTATTAAGCAATATGTAAGCTACTAGATAAAGATTAAAGGATCTAGATTGAGTCATTAAATTTTTTTATTTTTTTGAATGATGGTTTGGATTTTTTCTTACTATGGTTGAAAATGGAGGTTTAAGTTGAGTGGTAGAAATGTGGATGTCATATTAAGGATGTTATTTATGGTTCTAATTTGAAAGCGAAAGAAATATGGTTATTTCATTGCAAGTTGGTGAAGGTTTAATCTAAGTCCAAATTAGATAATGGTTGATGGAAAAATATAAGTGAGATGGATGAAATGATGGCTTGGATGGGTTTATGATTATTGTAAGGTTGACTATGTTTTGGATGAAAGATTTCAAGAGTGGTTTAAAAATTGTACTAGGTCTATCTATGGTTACCATTAACAAGGTTTTGCACAAGGTATAATTTTTTGGCCTCAATGATTTGTTGATATGATTTTTTTATAAAAGAATGCAATTGTTGAAACATAGGGTGAAACCACTAAGATACAAATGCATGCAATGGAAAATAAAAATCTGATATGCAAAGGAATTAAAAGGGAAGTGCAATAAAAAAACTAGTGATGGCGCTAAAGGTAGAGTGGAAGTGTTAAATAACACAAGCACTAAGAGACTAAATGAAAAATTTGAAATATTGGAAGAGAAGATTAAAATTACTAAAGTATTTAACTAGAAAGCCTAGTTATGTTCAAATTTTGGTAAGATATTTTACAAACAAAAAAACATAGTGTCTAAATTAACTCTTAGGGTAAAAGGTTGAGCACTCATAATTTTGAATACTTAGAAAAATGTAATCCTAAAATCAACATGATAAAAAATAAAAGCATTATATTAAGCATGTATGATAGGAAGTGATAAAGAAACATGCATAAAGACTTGACATACTTCAAAATAAGAGGTTCAATTTAAGAAACTACCCAATTATGTGTAGTTTTTTTTTCTTCTTACATCAAAATACTTAAGAATTTGAGCTTTTCACGACCTTGCTTCCTTTTCAACATTCAATTATATGTAACTAGATACTAGAACTACTAAAAAATATTGAATTAACCAATGTATAATGTGAATTATAACAATAAAATCATAATTAACATTGTAACACCACAAATATGAAAATTTTAATTCATATAATCAAATTTTATGTAAAAAATCTATTATTTCCTCCTTCCTAAGTTGGCAAACTAGAAAAAGGTGGTGAAAAGGTGGTGGAGTGTGTAAAATTTGCATGTGCTTTCCCCAACAACATGTAAAGGAACTTTTTGTCAAAGCACATGCAAGACCACACGAATAACAGAGCATGTGGGCTTGGATCATGGGTGTCCTGCCTGTTTTACCATTTTTAGAGCAAGACAAAATGCACTCTCATTATAACGCGAGTGCATTTTGGATTTCTCTATAAACAACCAAAGTTAAACTTTTCCAAAGCACGCTTGTTTTTTGAAAAAGTTGATTTTGTAAAGGTTTTTCAATTATCATCATGTGTCAATAGGGGGTTGGGTTGAGTTACATCTATGAGACCTTTCTTAGAGCAATTATGACATCTTGTAAGTGTTATGTATGTCTCATTTGGTATGCGATATGAATTCTCACCATGTTTCTCTATACCCTCAAGCCTATACATTAACCCTAAAACCTATCCCTTAAACCCTCAACCCTTAAAACCTAATCTCTTAAACCCTCAACCTTTAATCCCTCAACCATTAAACCCCCAAACCTTAAACCCTCAACCCTTAAATCTTGAACCCTCGACCATGAACCCTAATCCCTATCCCTAAACCTTCAACCCTTAAACCCTAATCCCTTAAACCCTAATCCCTTAAACCCTCAACCCTCAACCCTATACCTTAAACCCTAATCTCTCAACCCTATACCCTCCAAGCCTAATCTATCAACCCTCAACCCTAATCCATATCCCTAAACCCTAAACCCTCAACCCTTAAACCCTCAACCCTTAAACCTTTAAACCCTCAACCCTAAACCATCAACCCTCAACCCTCAACTCTATACCATTAAAGCCTAATTCCTCAACCCTTAAACCCTCACCCCTTAATCCCTAATCCCTTGAACCCTCAACCCTTAATCCCTAATCCCTTCAACCCTAATCCCTTGACCCTATAATTTAAACCCTAATCTCTTAACCCTCAACCCTTAAACCCTCAACCTTTAATCCCTAATCCCTTAAACCCTCTACCCTATTCCTTAAACCCTTAATCCATCAACCCTCAAACCTTAAACCCTATACCCTTAAATCTTAATCCCTCAACCCTTAAACCCTCAACCCTCAATCCCTAATCCCTTAAACCATCAACTCTTAAACCCTAATCCCTTAAAACCTCAACCCTTAAATCCTCAATCCTCATTTCCCTAATCCCTCAACCCTAAATCCTAATCCATATCCCTAAACCTTGAACCCTTAAACCATAATCCCTATGCCTAAAACCTTGATCCTAATCCCTCAATAGCTCAACCCTTAAACCCTCAACCATCAACCCTCAACCCTCAACCCTCTATCTTATACATTAAACCTAAACTCTAATCCCTGAACCTTATACCTTAAACCCTAATCTCTTAACCCTTAACCACTAAACCCTAATCCCTTAAACCCTCAACCCTTAAAACCTAAACCATTAACCCTTAAACTCTAAACCCTTAAACCCTCAACCCTTAAACCATAATCCCTTAACCTTCAACACTAAACCCTATCCTTTAACCCTCAACCCTCAACCCTATCCCTAAACCCTACAACATCAACCCTCATCCCTATACCCTAAATGCAAAACCCTTACATACATACATACAAGAATACATGCATACATACAAGCATACACACATACATACATACAAGCATGCATACATACATACATACATACAAGCATACATGCATACATACAAGCATACAAGCATACACACATACATACATACAAGCATGATTGCATACATACATACATACATACAAGCATACATGAATATATACATACATACATACATACATACATACATACATACATACATACATACATACATACATACTAAAAGGTGGAAAATTGTTTTGCTTTCCTTCTAGGGTTTAAGACCTAGAAGGGAAATTTTCACTAACTTTCACTCAAGAACAAACCCTTGAGATTTCAATGCAAAAGAGAAAGAAATATTGCAAGAGGGTTCTTCTAGGGTCTGAATATGATCTAATGAGGGGTTCACCACCAAGTTTAAACTTGGAAAATACAATGAAATGCAAGATGAAATGCAAAAACCTAATTTAATTTAATGCACTATGCAATGACCTATAAAAGTAAATGAAATGAAATGAAATAGGAAATTACCAAACAAAATGTGTGCACTTGGGAACTAGAGATGGATAAATGGAGGTCTGGATCATTGAAAAATCTACTTTTACTATTGACTAGGACTCATTCACCAAGATAGGCGAATTAGTCCTATTTTCAGGAAACTATGCAGGAACATAAATCTGCCAAAAGGGTATCCAAATCTGTAAAGTCCTAAAAATTGACTGGTACTAGGACTCATTCACTAGAAGTGGTGAATCATTCCAGTTGGGATTTTCTGCAACTTCAAAAGTTGATCCTTCTCTTCTCTACGTGCTCTATCATTCCTAATTTGTTTCTGGATCTGAATCCCTGAATTGCAACTTGTAGGTCTTCTCTAAGGTTCTCTAAGGCTTGATGACAACTTTGACAACTTTTCTCCAATCTTGCTCCTTATGAAATATGTAACCTAGACCTACAGATCACACACAAAGGAGAGGGAAAAATGTTGTGGGGTTAGTGGATAGGGGTTTTCCTTGGTTAGACCCCTTATTGGTAATTAAACCTTGAAATGAAAGAAAATATGAATGGAGAATGATAAATGAACAAATAGCAATGTTGCAACACACCAAACCTTAGTAATAAGGTGTTGGAAACATGCCAGCAATGGCTCCAATGGATGTAGACTTTGATTCTTGCTTGAATGATGTTGATCTTGAATGTAATGCTTGCTTGAATTACACAATCCTACACCACAATTGTTATCTCTAAAACAAAATGATGCATGAAATCTTTGACATGATGATTGATGCTTGAATGTTGTTCTAGAATGATTGAAAATCTACTCTTGAAGACACTTGATTTCTTATTAGATTGCTAGGTGAAAATATGAGAGAAAGAACCTTGTATTTATACTCAATTATGCAATAATTCCCAAAATTACAACACTACAAGCTGACATTAGATCTAGGAGAATAAAATATCGCCAAAAATTTGAATTAATTTTAATTTTGGGCCACACAGGATTCATTCACCCAAGATTGTGAATGAGTCCCATATAGAATAATGTACGAGACTAAAAATCAAAAATTCTTAGAAAGGTGTGAAATCCGGTTCAGGATTAAAAGACCTAGGTGGGACCCATTCGCCCAAGATGGGGAATGAGTTCCAGATCACTAAATGTTTTTCCACACAAGCCAAAAACACCTAAATTATGATTGGATACTAATTGGTGTTGGGATTATCCTTGAAAAGATGCAATAAATGAGGCTTGTGGATGCAAAATAGGGCCAATTAAAATATAAGAGAGCCCAATTATTAATGAAAGGCATAGAGAAGTGTGAAAATGGGTCACAACACTTTACAACACTCCAAACAAGGAAATATTAATGTTTATTTTTATTAGAAAGGGGTTTATTAGGTGTAATTAATTAATAGGACCTTAGAAAAGTGTGAAAGTGAGTTACAAAACTTCACAACACTTTAGTAAGGTACAATTTAAATCCATTAGTTCACAAGGGCCCAAGACCTAATGTGAATGTTTCAACCACAGTACAACACTAAATCAAGACAACATTATGCTTAATTTCACAAGGAGGGCCCAAACAAGTGTGAAAATGTCCCTGACGACATTTTTTGACACTACACATACATACATACATACAAGCATTCAAACATACATACATACATACGTACATACATACATACATACACACATACATATATACATGCATACATACATACATACATAAAAGCATACATTCATACATACATAGGTACATACATCCAGATAGACAGACATACATACATACATACATACATACATACATACATGCATGCATGCATACATATAGGCATACATACAGGCATACAAACATACATACATTTACATTTAATCACACAAACATACATACATACATTAAAATATATATACAAAGATACATACATCAAACATAAATTGCACAAAATTGCACAAAATAAATTTCAAGTGAGACATAACGTGAGCACGCTATAACGCACTTGGGTTATGTCAAGCTTGAGAAACATACAATTTTTTTTTGCAAAAGGGAGCAAAATACAAAACAAGACATAACACAAGTGCATTATATCTTGCTTTGGGAATCCCCAAGCCTTAGGATTGGGATTTTCTTTGGTATACCAAACTAAAGGCTTGGAGTGCCTTCCCAACATCCAAAAATGTGTTTTTGCATATTCTACAAAATTTCACATAATCTTGTTTGTGGCAACCATAAGGTTTGCATGTGTTTCAAGGTCGATTAAATCAAACACCTGGATAATGTTAGACTCTCCCTTAGCTATTTAACGATGTAAATTTTCTCACATTTTGACTATGTTAAGGCTTTCATCTTTAATTTCTTTTGTTTGTGTGTTCATATTTTGTCAAAAACCAATGTTTGGTATTTTTCACTTTACTTTTTAACCGTTCATTGAAATTTCCAAATAAATTATAGTTTTATAAACTAGACTCCATTCTACACATATTCAAAAATAAAAATTGATTTTTGATTAGTTTTCAAAAATTATAGGAGTGCTACAACCAAATTTCTTTTTTTTAGGATGTGTCCACTTTGAAAATTAGTAAAAAATATATATTCATTAAAAAATTATTAGAAAAATTATGAATAAACTACATGATGTTGGCCAATTTCTCACCGAAGTGATTTTAAAAATACCAAAAAAAAGTTAACCTTTTGAGGGAGCCACAACATATGCTATGTTATGTTTTTTGACAAAAACAATAACAATTTTTGTGGCTCCCTTTTTTGAACCCCTTAATCTCTACCATTTAAAAAAAAATAGTAGTTTAGAAAGTAGACTCGGAGCACTATGATCCTTGTTTTTGTTGCATCTAATTTTTTTTGAGTGTAAATATCCTCAATTTCTCATCCAAGGTTAGTATTTCCTGATTTCAGAAAAAAGTGGCCACTTAAGACCTCTTTTTGGCCCCCATCTTCCTGCACTTACCCAAACCTTAGCTCATTTCCTATTCTCCTTCATCTCCTTTCATCATTTGTGGATAGGAGGTGATGGATAATAAATAATATTTTTAACATCTAAAAATTATTTACAATTTCAATCATATTTTAGCCCTCCATTTCTTAACTAAATAAATGGTTTTTGGAATCCTAGAGGCCTCTCATTGAGGTTGGGATTGGACTATAGCCTTTTTCTAGGATATTTTTCATTGCATCCTTCCAATTAGAAGATGATAGGAAGTAGACATTGCAGGGTAGCCCATTTAGATGGAGGGACAACACTCTCTCTCACTAAAACAATGGTTTCCCTCCCTCCTTGAACCATTTAACAATATCCTTGACTATCATGTCTATATGTGTTAAACAAACCAAACTTCAGGCTGGCCAATTTTAGTAATTTTTATGTTTTGAATCTATTGACAATGCTCTTGATCAATTTTTAAAGGAGGATGCAATATCATCAAAATTTAGCCATACTACCTTTACATTCTCATTGACATTGACATCTCTAAGGAGCTACTCAGGGATGTTGTCCTACTTGTTAGGGATAGACCATGAACTTAGACACTTGACTAGGTCTTCCCTTTCATTATAGGAGATGCTTTGCTACTAGATACCTTGCTTTAGAGTGCTCTCATTCTCATTGGAAGAAGGGTGAGGTTCCTTGGTGGAGGAATGCCCTCCATGATCATTTGACTATTGGTGATTCTCATATTAAGGATGATAAGTCTTTGGTGGCCCTATCCCCCAGGATTGATGATACTTCAAAGATTTCTCCTAATGGGTCATCTTCTTAAGGCCTATTTTTGGCCACTCCACCTTTGGAACTCTTGTTGTTGTCTATTGAGTCTAATTATCTTGTTCCATAGGAGATTTTGGCTCAAAATTTGGCTCCTCTTTTTGCATCTATGAGGGCATAGTTTGGGTCTTTAGTAGAGGCTAACCCTCTCCTCTCGCTAGCCCTCATTTTGAGTCTTTGAAGGAAGGTGTCTCATGGAAGATTGTTTAAAGAAGGAAGACACTAGAATGAGGCTTGGGGTTGTGTAGCTAGCTATCCGGGCTTGTTTTGTTTGGTAGCTATGCCACAACCTCATTGTACAAGGTTTATGGTCCCTTCAAAACTGAATTTATGTTGGTAGCTTGGCTAAATGATATAGAGGTTCCATATTCTTTCAAAACTTGCTTGTCTATGGGTCAATTGTGCTTTCATTGACATTTCAAAATTTGTTTTGGGTTTCTAGGGTCCCTTCAAACCTTGTTATTTTACCACTTTAATAAAAAAATCCATAAAACTAAAAAATATGAAGATAGTTCAATTTAATTGAAGCACTACAATTGTGTGCACAATTCAATCTATTAAATTACTTTCCCTTTTAATTCAAAGTAGAAATTTAGTTCTAAATAACAACCATATATATATTTTTCTAACCAATGAATAAATTTTCATTTTTTAGGCTTTGGTCTTGAGGAGTGCATCAACAAAGTTCCTATTTGGGTGAAAATTTAGCCTAACTTTAGGGTATTGGGAGGAGGATGTCCATAAAGGTATAGCTTCTTCAGCCAGACATCTATTTTCCTTTGATTTGGTTACCATCTCTAGGAAACTATTGTTGTTTGCTAGAATTTGTGTTTATGTGGATATGGGTAAGGTGCTTTCTTCTTCTATTACCTTTTCATCCAAATCAGGTGCAACATATTGTTTATGAGGGCTTTGTGGTAATGTGTACAAATTATCATATGGCTAGCCACTCCTTTGTTTTCTTGGTCAACAAGTGGTCACAAAAAATGGGAAGAAAAAGATTGCATGGTTCCTAGTCACTCTTATTGTGATGTGGTGCCATTTCTAGATATTGTTGTTATAGTAGAAAAAATTGGTGTGTAGGTCTCAAAGTTAGATGGTAGAGATCAAATTCTAGTCATCAAGGATAGGTGTGAGGTGCTTCAACTTAATGTTTTCAGGGCCCCTCTTGTGTGTTTTAGTCCCCAACCAATGGGACTTCTCCTAAGAGGGATAATGAAGAAGGATGTGAGACATTTTAGTCACACTAAGCTTTATTTTGAGGTTACGCTAGCTCCTAAAATGGGTGTCCAACCAGGATTGAAAGCTACCACAAAACTCTTATGGATGGAAAGAATGAGAAATTATAGAGCTTTTTGAAGCACTTTGGCTTTAAGCTTCCTTGAGTCTATAGACAAGCTATTTCTTGCTCTCTTTTGAGGGCTGATTCATTTTTTTCAACTCCTTTGTTTGAGGTGTTGATCATTTATTGATGAGTTGCAATCCTTTTGTTGCTAATTCCTTGTTGGTTTGCTATTATTCTTTAGAATTTGTGTTGATTGTTTCATGTTTTCGATTAAGGTAAGCAGGGATTTTGAAATGGCCCAAACCCTTGTACACATTAAGAAAAATAGGAAAACAAAGGATATGAAGAGGAAAAATGATGGCACAACAAAAAATAGGACACTACAAATATATACAAACTACCAACATAGAGTTAGGGTGGGTTGAAGAAAAAATATTCCAACATTTTTTGATTAACCATAGTCCAAGGATCAAGTTCTATCCTAAACTTTTTTTTTTTAGAACAAGGGAGATTCATAAGGCCGTAGGAAAATCCATTATCCAACCCTAGAATAATTAAAGAGGAATCCATCACTATATTGTCTACATGATCTTTCCCCTTATTTTCTTCCTTCTGCATATCCTAAATGGTTGTAATACACTCCTTATTAGCAAAAAAATATTTGTTCCTTTTTCTTCAAATAAAATGTTGTTTCTTGTTGCTCAAGAAACTAGTAGTAGAGTGGCCCACTTTATAGCAACAAAGACAAATAATTGAAGAGTACAAATTCAATTTGTTGCATCCAATCTCTAAATTTAAAAAATAAGGTAATTTTTTCAGGAAGCACCTTGTTTTCTTCCACAAGCACATAAAATATAGCAAACAACAAACACTTCTTGAATTTGGTGATTGTATCAACAACAAAGTATTTTCCAAAAGTATTGGAAATAAGCATAAAATCTCTCCGCCTCATAACTCCAAAGGAAACCCCAACAGTCTAACACAAACATGGAACTTGTCAGAATCATCATTCATTGGGTTAAAGCCCAAAGACCAATTTTTAAGACAAAGGTCATTTTTCCCCATAAACCAAGGACCTTCCTTAAGAATTCTTAAGGAATATTTAGGATTGAAAAGAAAATAAGAAAAAAATATTTGACATATCGACAACCTCTACTTGACCTCTTATTTTCCAAATCCAAAGCAGCCATCTTCTGACAACATCAACATTGAGAAAATCATCACAAAACCTCCCAACAAGTGAGTTCCTAAACGAAACAATTGACTTAACCTTAAGAAAATTAGGGATAGTAATTTGTATCTTCCCTTCCTCCATTTCCTAGGTAATGAGAACAAAACTTGAACGATTACTAGTAGAAGCAACTAGCACACACACCTCAATAGAAATCGTAGGGAATTCACCTTCGCTAGCACTCCCAATAGCCAGAACACATGCATAATTTGTTTGTGAGTTTGGACCACCTATGACCTTCAATGTGCAAGCCTTTGTCACATAATGATCCTCTGAAACCCAAAGAGCCCTAGCAGGAGCAACAATAGGGAATAAAGTCACTACACTTGGCACCCCAAGAATAATGGGGGAAGTAAGCAAAACCTTTTCACATATACGAATTAAAGTTACACAAAATAAAAGAAAACAAACTTTAACTAAAGTAATAGAAATTAAAAGAAATTAAAACAATTTCACATTTTGATCTCCACCATCCCTTTTCTCTTAGTTCCTAACCTCGATTGCTATACTTGCTACAACTTGCTGACACATGGAATAATCCCATCCCACGTGTTGCGTGTTGATCAACATTTTCCTATTAGTCCTTGTATTCATGTCATTCATTCTTTTTATATCAAAGAATTTCTAGTATAACTGCAGTACTTACCACATGACTTTGAGCAATGCAAACGATCTCCATAATTGTGTCCTTGTCATCCATCTCTAAAGGCCAAATTCATTCTTTGAGGTCAACCACAAATTTTTCAATGGCCATTTTATATTCTTTGACCTACCTTTTTAATGCGGCAAATGAAGTTTTTTCATGATCTTCCAATTTTATAAATGCTCCCTTGGAAAAGCTTCAAAAATCTCCATGTGACCAAAGAGGGTGTAATCTACCGATGAAGCCTATGGGGAGCAGTCATGGCATCATCTTCTTGGATGACTATAAACTTATCATATAACCGTCACCCTACTATTAACTTCACATCTTCAGTGAAATATTTTGGAAAATATGAAATTAGAGCCACTCTCACATGAGAATATATTTTAGGCCACCATTCATCAAACATCACATAACCATTCTGACGCCATGTTTGAGGCCAATTGTTTTTTGATGAATAGGCAACAATCTATATATTAATTATGAAGATAAAATACATATTCATAAAGAAAAGATGGGTAGTAGAAAGCCACTGGCGAGAGTCACATGAGAGGCTTGAAAAACCAAAAACCCGATCACTTGGACCTAACCCAAAAGTCCATACAAAATATAATAAAAAAAGGCCATTATGTGGCCAGAGCAGTGCCAATAGAGCCAAGAGGGTCTCTATCATCCATTTTTTTCCCCCATACATCAGTGGGGTTTGTAGTGACATTAGGAGGACCCCAACTATCATCATATTCCTTTTCTTTATCTTCCATTTCCTCATGCCAAAGGCAAGATTGCAAAGCGCCAGAATGTAAAACATTTTCGATTAATAAAACTGCCCAGAGCCTTCCGGGGAACATTATCAAGGCCACGAGAGCCCCTTACAGTACTCCCATACACCCCTCCAAAGGCCCGGCCCAGTCAATCCATAAGAGGAGAATGATTCTTGAGGAGGTGGAAGCCATCACCGGGAAGGAGGAGAGCTTAGAGTGGGAAGAGGCCAGAGGCGCGGCTCCTCCACCAACCGAAGAGAGCTGACCCGATCGTAGGAGGAAATGGCCGAAATTACACGAAACCCATGCAGAGGCATTACTCCCATAATCCAGTAACACGAAGGTAGAACTACCTCAGTCACAACCTTGTGGCTTTGAGGCAGTTATGCAAAATCACAGTAGAAATCGCTTTAGAATACAAAGAAACATTTTTATCCATTTGGATGTTAGCAAATATGTAGGCATTTCTATCTTTCCAGATATTGAAGAGGATTTCCACCTTGAAAGTGTGCCAAAGTTGGGTGAATTTAGCAAGAATTCTGGGAGAATCTCCTAGTAGAACCATATTCTAGGAGAAGGGCTCGATCACGGAAAGGTGAGAAAGGAAGTCATGAATCAATTTAACCAACTGGGAATCTGAGAGTACAAAGGAAAACCAAAGAGATGTTTAAAAGACTCAGCACTTCCACAAAGCGAACAGGATGGACCCCCAAGTGGTGAGGACCCCGCGAATTAGAAGCCTTGGAAAGAATACACCAAAACAAGGTGGGTGTTTGAATAAACACTTATAGACCAGGTGGTGAATAATATTACAGAAATGAGCAAAAGGTAGACTCTCTGCCTCTAGTTTGGGCACCAATCATTTAGAGTCTGGCCGAAAGCCACATATATAATAAGCCTAAGGCTGCAATTCCTGAAAGGGGTGTATGGGTACCACTTCCAGTCCTTCCGCAAGGGCTTGGACCCATGAATTCCCACCTTATGTAGCATATTTGTAGGAATAACATTCACTAGACCATCATAAGTATCACGATCCTAGTTTTGAAGATTGTAGAGAGCATGAAAAATCTTCCCACGACATAATGCACATTATGGTTGTTGGTGTTACAAATCAAACAATCCAATGGATCCTATAGAATAGTCACTTTCTAATGGTAAGAATCAATGGTGGATTTAGCCAACTGATGAGATTCAGTCAAAGAATGAATTCTCCTACACTTCTGGATCTGTAGGACCAAGGTGGGTCAACCTATACAATGCCCAAAAACTTAATTCACTCATACACATACATTACTTTTTATAGTAGATAACTCCCAATGAAAATAACCAAGGAAAGCATTGACAACCTCAAATTTGGCTGCATTCTTGGTATTTCAACAATCACTTAGTAATTGGGAAACAAAACACTAAACCTCAACCAAACAACGGGGATTTAAAATGATTTTGAATTTAAACTTGTTTCTGAGATGCATTAAGTTGAATGACATATCGGTGCCTAATTCTGGGCCATGGAGTCAAATGCATAAAACAAATTCATCAGCAAATGAACATCAACCAGTGGATTTACAACTGTTAATGTCTTACACCAACAAATCATCTCCTGTTGTCAATCAAATTCTTCTTATCAGATCCAACCTACACACTTGAAATCACAATTATCTGCTCAAAGTATTTTAACCATTTCATTGAAATAGACCCATGACCAGATAAAACAATCTCAAGGAAATTGAGATGACAAATCCAAAGATACTTTGTATTATTGAATTCATATGACTTAAAATGCACAAATCTGGAGATAATTTGATATTATTTATTTATTTGCACAAAGTGGTTGATATTTACTCATGAAATCAACAATTTATAGCTTACAGACTCAAATTATGACTCATAATTCAACATTTCTCTATCTACCCAGCCTCACACAAGAATTCAAAACCCTTTACAATTGAGAATATAAGAGAAGATATAGAAGAATAGAAGGCTCCAGAAGTTGATCTGTTGAAGACATTTGGCATCTCCATCCATCGTCAATCAACAAAATAAAAAGAATCTCTCCTCTATCTTCCCAACAACAAACTTTGCCTCTCAATTTTCCTTTGCTCAAGTTGTTCAACAACTAAAAATTTCACCATGTGGAGAATCTCCATCCATTCACTTAGCAGCTGGAAAATATCTATGCCTATGAAAATCCTATTGTTTTTGTTTGTTGCAGCCATGCTTTACATTTATTTCCAGTAAATAACATTTGATCACAAAGGATTTTAGAAGGAAAAAAAATGGCTCTGCAACACAAAAATTGATGGTTGCCTAATGGTCACTATTCTAGCATTGATTGGTGACCCTGTGGGCCTCCTGGTTACAACAGGCAGTCGTCAGTCCTGAATTGGCATGTAAAAAATGGATATGATAAAAAAACCAATCAAGATATGTCAGGCATAGACCCTCTAGATCTAAATGGGATCCGGTTTGTTCTCAGAGACATTTTCTTTGAAAGAAGCAACCAAGCCTGGACATATGCAAAGAAGATACACAATACAATGTGCCAAGTTGTGATCAATGAGCTGGTGCTCACTATTTGGTTGGGGGTGAAATGCAGTCTTTGGGTCAGTGATATAACGATGTAGAGGCTGATTTTCGATCCTTTACACATGTAGAGCATCACTTGCACCTTGACAGGCATAACTCTCAAGGGTACCAATCACAAGTGATACATAAATTGAATAATATCAATAACAAGAAAGGTCCAATTAATCCATTTGAGCAAGAACAAAGTAGAGCTAGGGTTTGTGAGCCTCAAGAACAAGGTAATATGCCAAGAAGGAACTCTAAGATTGATGAAGATCTCCAAAATTATGTAGGGAATTCGACGTATGGGAAAAGAAATCAGTCAAGAAATGATTCTTATGCTAATACAGGTTTTCAAAATTATGCCGAGAACCCCAGTCATCGACAGAGAAATCACCCACAAAGGGATTCTCAATGGCACCAGTCACGAGCGATATAGAAACTGAATAATATCAATAACAAGAGAGGTCCCTTAGATCCAAATGAGCAAGAGCAAAATAGAGCTAGGGTTTATGATCTGCAAGATCAAGGAAATCTACCAAGAAGGAATTCTTGGGTTGACAAAGGTTTCCAAAAGAACACAAGAAATGTGGCGCATGGGCAAAGAAATCAACCTAGAATGGATCCTTGGGTTGATCCAGGGCTTCAAATTTATGCTGGGAAGCCCAACATTGGGCAGCAAAATCGCCCACAAAGGGATTCTTGGGTTGTTCCAAGCACTCAAAACCACTTCTCAGTTCTACAAGATTTAGATCAAGAAAAGAACCCACGTGCTGATCTGGGATATCGAAATAATGTAGAAAAGACTAATAAAGAGAATTCTACGAAGGAGATTCCAAGGGATAAAGTGCAAGGTACTAGCCAGAAGGATCAAGCACAACATGTGTCTCAGAGTGTGGAGTGTCATAATCAAGCCCAGGGGCAAGAAGGGGCTTCACAAAGAAGTATTACAGGCTTGCAAAGTTCTTTGCCACCTGCTCCGTGTCCCATCAAACAAGACCAAGCAAAGAATGGGGATAAGAATGTGGAGCTTCAAAATCAATTCTAGGGTCAGCAATGAGCTTCTCAAAGGAGTAATGAAAACCCTTCTCCACTTCAACAAGGAATTTTACATACAGCTTCAACTACTTCCAAGCGAAGGAAAAGAGTAAAGAAGAAATCAAAGAACTAAAAGAAAAATCCAGTTTTGCAATGGCAGCGCAAAAAGGATCAAGGTGATTTGGAGAATAAGCTATTGGAAGAAGGTAGCAAGAAGAAGGGAGAGAAGACGCCCAAGTTGGTATCTATAACATTTCCAAAGGAAATGTTGAATCCACAAAGCTAGATTTGTGTAGTTGAGCTCTAATAGGTAAGTTTTGGAACCTTTCCCTTGATCTTGACAAATTACAGGATTTAATCTTTGAGGAATGGGAAGGAGCCACTAAAGTGTTTTACCTAGATAAAGTAAGGGGAATTTTCATTGTAATTTTTCAAGAAAAATCTCAGAGAGATGCCATTTATAA
>VDFB02373365.1:93860688-93932961 GCA_007258455.2 Sequoia sempervirens
AATGGATGAATGTTTACTCGGAATGAGTAAATGGAGAGAATGGTAGGGTATACCCCCCTCGAGGAGGCAGATGGTGAAGAAAAAGGTGCCCTGGCCAACTTCTCAAAAGTATGAAGTGGTATATATCATCGAAAAGAGCACAAAAAAATGAGAACTGCCTTTTGAACGGAGTCAATCAGATAAACAGTGTGGAAATGGTGGCCTCGGGAAGAAAGAGCAGAAAGTCAGGTCCGCCACAGCATAAGGTTAGGTCCGCCACCGGGGTCAGGTCCACCACCGGGAGGTCAACCAGAGGTCAGGTCTGCCACCGGGAGGTCAAGTCTGCCACCGGGAGGTCAGGTCCACCACTGGAAGGTCAGGTCGGCCACCAGAGGGTCAAGTCCACTACCAGGAGGTCAGGTCCGCCATCGGGAGGTCAGGTCCACCACTGGAGAAAAAGTTGCTCAAAAGTATGAAGTGTTATATGTCATTGGAAAGACCACAAAAAACTGAAAAGAATTGTTTTTGAACGGAGTCAATCGGATAAACAATGTGGAAATGGCGTGGCATATACGGTTGCCTGTTAGGGCAAATCTGCCACAGCATGAGGTTAGGTCCGCCACCAAAGAAAAAGTTGTTCAAAAGTATGAAGTGTTATATGTCATTGGAAAGAGCACGAAAAATCAAAAAGATTGGTGCTTGAACTGAGGAAAACAGGTTTACAGTGTGCACATGACGGGCATATACGGTTGCCTATCAAGGCAAATCCGCCATAGCATGAGGTCAAGTCCGCCACAGCATGAGGTCAGGTCTGCCAAAGAATAAGTTTAAGCTTGATTTTTTGATGGATGGGTAAGGCAAAGGACCCAAAATATAGCAAACACTAATAAACAGATTTGGCTAAACTGAAAATGACTGGTTTTGCACGAGAAAGACAATTCAGACAACACAACCCTAAGATTAGTAGAAATGGGTATGGACAACAAAGTCTTCTACTCTAGGATGAACATGGTTGCTAAGGAGTCCTCGATATACACCCAGTACGTGAGGCCCAAACTGTGAACACCAACCCATTACAAGCGTGAGTCGAGAACCTTAGCGAGATACTAAAGGCTCGAACCAACTCTTCACGTCATCCTGACGCTTCGCCAATTACAACATGGTTGGATTGAGGTACAACTTTCGCTCTCCCCCCTTTATATTCCCTACCGGTATGCGTGGTTAGAATTGTCCCTTGGGGTGATGAAATCCCCAAGTAGGTCCCACTAAGAAAATGAAAATAGGGTGACTCAAAGGACTTGGAAAACTATGATTTCTTGTCACCCAAGATCGCCAAATGGAAAAAGGGGATTGGATACGTCAAATAGCCTTCCACAAGCATGCCAAACAAGGTTTGTTGACCCCTCTAATTAAACTATGTGCCTAATTTACCAAAGAACAATTGGTGAAAACTTGAAATTTCACCTTCGGGAGGTCAAGTCCACCAAGGCAGGTTAGGTCTGCCACGAGAGGGTCAGGTCCGCCACTGGAGGGTCAAGTCCACCACCGGAGGGTCAGGTCCACCACCGGAAGGTCAGGTCCACCACTGGAGGGTCAGGTCCACCACCAGAAGGTTAGGTCCACCACCGGAGGGTCAGGTCTACCACTGGAGGGTCAGGTCTACCACCGGAAGGTCAGGTCCGCCACTCTGTAACTTGAACCTGCAAAAATGCAAAAAATAGCAAACGTGAAAGAAAGAGACCCATTTGTGGGTCTCACCAAGTGTGCCAGAAATGTGATAGGTCGAATATATGTGTTAGAAAATGAGCAACAAATTAAAGAGTGCAAATAAACATCAAAACAACCTACACCTCAAGATTAGCCTAAGTTTGAATCAACACAAGATAAAAACAACAAATGGAACCTTATACCTTGTGTCAAATTGATCCTTTGGTTGGCTCTTCGATCTTTGATGTGTATGCTCCTTGGATGACAAGATATGCAAACTAGATGATGATGTGAGAATGGATGGAAATGGATGAAAGCATGAAAATGGCTAAGTGTAGATTGAGAAATAAAATTGCAAGAGTTTGGCTAGCAAAATAATCTCTCCTAAATGAGAGAAAAAAGGGGGTATTTATAGGAATTTTGAGAATTCCTAGGAGAAATGGATGGCCAAGATTGAGCCACCAATGATCAAGATGTAGGGCTAAGGCGAGTTGAGAACTCACAAGCCCTCACATCTTGACATGTGGCATGTGATATAGCCCTAAAAGGTGAAGTGGACATGAGGTGGAAGAATGGTACATGACATGGAGGGGGGTACAAAGTACCTTGGGATTGGACAAGATCTCCTCATTAAAGAGGTCCTTGTCCCCATGTGGGTGAGAGGACATGTGAGAAATTAAAAATTCCTCAAATATTCTCATGGGGAGATGGGAAAGAATAAAGAATAAGTAGAGGACATGTGGGAAGAAGTGAAGGAATTAAAAATTCCTTTTGGGTCCATTGGGGGATTAAAAGGTGAATTCAAAATTCACATGGGGAAGTGGAGTGCCTTGTCCAAAAGGGGAAGGCCTTTAATAAGGTTGACCAAGGACACATGTCATATAGGACATGGGGAAGAGAAAAAGAATTTAATATTCCTTGAAAGATGAGAGTGGAATTAAAAATTCTTCAAAGGACTTTGGGAAGACAAAATGAATTAAAAAAATTTTGGGGGATGGGAAGAGTTGACTAAGGGGGTGATTAGACAAGTTGATGAGGGGTTAGAGGAAGGTTAGGTGGCTAAGAAATATTAGAGGCCAACTTGCAAAAGTTGGAGGATGTGACACCTCCTAATCAAGGATTAGGCATGTGCACATCCTAATGATGAGATTAGAAGAGGGATTAAGATTAGATAATAAAAGATGGAGGATGTGACATGTGAGGAATTAAATAAATGGAATATTTATTTAATTTATTTGATGAAAGGGGAAGGTATTTAATTATTTAACTAGATACCTTAGGGATTAGAAGAACTTTAGAGTGATTAATTAAATAATAGTGATGTTACTTAATTAATGCGGATAAGGGGAAGCTTAGATGAAAATGGATAAATTTGGATAAATTAAGTGTCCAAATTTAGGTGTCTATAGGTACATCTCTCCTAACATGATGAAGGTCCCACCATGCTTCAAATTCATTTTCATTGAAAAGATTATATTCAATAATTGGCCACAATAATGCTGTGATTTGAAAATGATGCTGGAGATTCCAAATAGTGTCAACTTCCTTTCTCTGGGTATCAATATGTAAATGTGACTCCCAGCTAAGCCTTATATACGTTATAGTGGTGACAACCATTTGCTCAAAAAAGTCAAGAGTCATGATTTATAACCGGTGGACCTTTTTTTCCACAAATTTATACAATTGGGGTATATGATTATGGGAAATACTTGTTTTCCATGTCCAATTGGGTCTCATGAATAGATCAATGAACCTTAGATACTGCAAATCTTAGCAGTCATATAAGACTGTAAATTTTAGTTGGCTCCTAGTATTGATTACAAAGACGTCAACAACTTTGATAAACTGAAAGTCATGTGAAGCTTGCTGAGAAAAAGTGTTATCTTTGGTTAACTCCCATCTGAAGTATCTGAGACTGCACATGTCTCTGTATAAAATTACAATTGATGTTAATCATTTTAAAACAATTAAAGCTAGGAGTGTTAGGCCTTTACATGTTTGTAAGAGGAAAATCTTGGCCACAATATTATTAGATCCTCTGATATGTTCGACCTTGCAGTTTGAATGACTGAAATAATCTTGTCAATGGACATATTTTTCTTCCATGGTCTTGTTCTTTAAATGTCAAGAATCTATTACAATTTGGTTTGATGATGAACTTTGCTTCTTCTAATTCTTTAATTGCCTTTCCCATATTAGGATAATCTGCACCAGAGATTGGAATTTTCTTACTTATCTTTATGTATTTACCTTATATGATTTTGATCTCCATTTCAATCATCATCTTAATCCAGAATTTTTGCAGATTTTGTGAACATCTTATTTTCTATTATTTGTTTAAGTTCAAGGAAATGTAGGGTTTATTCTCAAACTGTACTATCATTGTACTTTTTAGAGGCATAAATCAATCTAGGTGCTTTGACTCTGTCTCCTCCTAACATAAACAAATCATGTTTATTTGTACCATAAGGAGAATAGTTATCTTTGGAGTTGCCACCTGATAGTATGTCTACCGACATCTTGGTTAACTCAAAGAAGTCACATTTAAACTTATTTCCCTCAATAATAATGGTTTCTTGGTGCTTATGCTTTCACAAGTGAATTTATTCCCGTGGACATCAATGCTTTTATACAGGTTATTCTATTTTAATTGCTCCTAGTTTTCTAGTCTTGGTAATTTGTGGAAAGATAAAGATGTGCCAGTATCTATTTGAGCATCATAAAATTTTCCACTGATTTTGACAAAAATAAACTAGGCATACCTACCATTTATCAGAGCTGTGATATATTCAGGCTTAGGCTCTGGTTCTAGTTGTGGTAGTGGTGACATTACTAGACTGCAAGTTGTTGGGTAAGGAGCATAGAATTCTTTAGTTGAAGGGAATTAATCGTGTTCTTTGATTTGCACAATCTTTGGTTTAGGATGTGCAGTTTGCTTTTCTGGATTTCTTGAATGGAATTGGTTCTGAATCTAGGGAAAAACTTCTTCAACTTTCAATTCTTCAAAGTTAAGAATGATGCTAGGTTGGATAGAAGAATATCCTTCTGCAAATCATCCACAAAATTCATCTTCTTCAGGTTTTGTACCCCATATTGGTAATTCATTGACTGGTCTTCTGTATGAATCTCATGTGGGATCCTTGGCTTTGTGGTTAACTTATTTCTCAATCAATCTACATCAATTTCTATTGGTTTGAAAGTAATAGAAGAAGGTCTAGTGCTTTGTGGAGTTATTACAGGTGTAAAAGAACTGAAAGGAGTTGAAGATCTACCTATTCTGCTGAATACATTTGCTGTATAAGGAGATTCCCTCTTTCTTCTTCATTGATCTTGCCACGGTCTATTCATTATTGTAGTAGGTATTTCATCAAGCTCTTCAAGAGCAAGTTCATAGATGTCATCTTGTTTATAGAGATCTTCGTTTTCTTCTATCACATCCTTATCCTAGAGTGGAAACCTTGAGGAAATCCATGTTGAATTGAATGGATGGCCTTAGGCCCAATCTACACTTGAGAATGAGATTATGCTTGGTTGGTCTCTTGAATGCATAGATTAGAAACAAGATGTGAATGATATTAGTTTATTCTTACACATATTGGTCCTTCGTTTGGATTAGTTTTGCAAACTCGAAGTATCAATCCTCATAGTTTCTCATTGGGTGGTAGTTATCTTTAAGGGCTTCAACAAAACCATTATAGGTGCCTGGAGATTGTGATGTGATCTCTTTCTTGTGTGATGCATAATAGTTTTTCCACCACTGTTTGATGAGTAAGGAGACTTTGAGAAGGGTGAAGATAACCTTTTATTTGCCAGAGAATTGATTTATTGTGAAGTATGAACAAAGGAGATTAAGCTAGTTATCTAGAGCATTTGCATTTACCTTTCCTTTGGAACTGGGGATGTCTAGATTGACTTGTACCTTTTATCTTGTGGAACCACCAAAGGGTTTGGAAGAGGTTGTAATATATCCAATGGATATTATGTCAAAAAAACTTTAGATTTTTGCATTTTAACCAAAACAAATAATTGCTCTAATATCACTGTAATGTCCCCTTGACAATATTTATGCCAATATTTTAACAAATTTACATATATTTACACAGAACCTCATAAACCCTGAGTTATATCAAGGTTTACTAGCTACATTAATTATTCACTATTATTCTTCAAACTTCATTATTTTACCTTAAATAACAAACCCTAATCTGTTCTACTTGAATCTAACCTTTATTTTTCATGAATTACATAAATAATAACCTGACAGATAGGTTTGTGTATTTTAACAAGGTTTAGCAATGACCTAGAATTCCTTCATAGTATCGAACCTAGAATTTTCACTTCACAGGTTTTAATTTAATATTGATACCTAGATTTACAAATGAAGTTAAAGAAGGAAAGGTATATTTTCATAATACTTTCTTATATTTATTATAGTTTGGGATTACACCAAAATACATTGCCAGAATCACAAAAATGACAAATGGAAGCTGGAATTGACTGCCTAGATTTACTAGTCGGGGCCACAAATGGAAACTGGAATTGAGGGACTGTTCTTATATGAGTACATTACATTACTTTGCTACAACAACTATACAAATTAAAATGCAATGCCTACGCCCACAACCTATGAGTCAATTTTTACCAATTTGCAGGTTAGCTTGTTTCTATTCTTAACAATCTTCTGTCTTCAAATTAGTGATGTTTATGGGCCTTAGCGTTGTATCCTAGACATGAAATATGACATGTGTCACTAGATCTTAGGGTTCTATAACACCTTCACATAGCTCCAAGATTACAAAATAACCTCTTTGTTGTAACTAAAAAATTAATGACTCTGAAGGGATACCGATATAAATTGGTAAAGAATGATTTGTAGGTATATTCACTATAGCAGTCTAAAAAGTAATGATTTTCAAGTGTACTATCACCCCAACAGTCTAGAATATGGTAGTTTTTAGGTCAAATGTTATAGTGATGATTTGGCAATCGTGGAATAATTGTCACAATCAAGCATCTAATGATTTGGTAAGAATAATAGCTGTTACAATCTAGTAGGCACTTGGAGATTAAGGAAAATAGTGGTAACTTTGCAAGCTAATGTGTAACGAACTTGAAACCCTGTTGCATCCTTTTGGCTCTACTAAATATTTATCCTTTTCTTGCAACAATCCAATCTACACTTGGAAGATGTATGAAAAGCACCATTAATGGTGAAAGTTGTAGAGTCAAAACTTAAATTCTACCACCTGAAAGTATGGCATGAAACTTGATCAATATGTCATGACCCTGCCATGATCAAATTGCAACACTAAAGTATATGCAATAAATAACAATATAAATATTAAAAATTCAAATATAGATATTGACAATTTAAATATTAATATAATAATTATTATTATAATATAATATTATAAATATTAAAAAAATATATAACTAATATAAAAATAAATATATTAAAAAATTCAATAAATATAGTAGTAAAATAAGAAACATATATAATATATTAATATAAAATATGTAAACATAAAATAATATATATATTGAAGGAATATTTGTAGAGATCATGTTTCCTTGAACAACAATTAATAAGTATAAGGCAATTATTGATAATGAAAAACAACAAATGTATTTCCTAAAAGCAGCGAGTATAATTATTAAAAAGAGGGAGTGATTAATTGCAGCCATTGAAGTTATTATGAAGACAGCAATTAACAAGTAAGAATAGTGATTATAAGAACAACAATTAAGAGTCTTTGAAAGGGCAATGACTAATAACAAAGGCAACGATTCACATGAAGCATACATTAACATTAATGAGCAGTAATTATATTGGTAAAAGGAAAGCATTTACGGAGTGCTTCTAAGGGTAGCAATCCCTTGGAACTAAGAATATTAAATTAAAATTAAATTAATGCTTCAAACCAAGGGATTAAGGGAATAGTTGTGACTTCTAAAAAGGCATTCATAAAGAAGAGGTGTGACTCCCAAGAAATAAAAGATATATAAGGAAGGTCAATTCTTTTGGTGAAGACAATAATCAATGAGGATCAATATGGAATAAATAAGCAGATTGGGAAATCAAATCTTTTAGAAAAGTAGCAACTATAGATACAATCAGTGATTGGTATGCACTTGAATATATATGCATTTAACATATATATTATTTGATAGGCATGCAAACATATGTATAGTTACTTTCATAATGATTGATTTGCAATAAGGAAGATATGTTAAGTCTAAATGGGAAAATAAGGGAAAATAGTGAATTTGTTTATATTATTTACATCTTTTCCTTTAAGCAACAATGTGTAAGGATGGAAAGGAGACATATTAAAGGGAAATATGGGAATTGTCTTGGTTGGATGTTCTCAAAGGGATTATCTTGGTTGGACATGTCCCTAAAATAAAGGAATTGCCTTGGTTGGATGCACCTATGATGAAAGGAATTGTCTTAGTTAGATGTGCCTAAAGGGATTGTCTTGGTTCGATGTCCCTATGATGAAAGGAATTGTATTGGTTGAATGTTCCTCTTCTAGCACCCTATCATGTTGTAGTGTAGGAAAAAGTATCCCCTTTACACACTTAATTTGGAAATAATTAATAATAAAATGAGCCTAATGTTTTTTATTAGGTAACCAGGGATTTTGAAAGGGCCCTGACCCTTTTACATCAAGATTTTATAACAATTAGTATAGAAAAATATGCAACAACAACATGATAAGACAACAACAAGAAACTACAAATGAAGCGAGCAAAACATTAAAAGAAGGGTAGACAACAATGCCATAAAATAGTAGTCACCCCAAGGGTGAGAGAACTAGACAATCTTTGAGCCTTTACAAGTAGAAATAAGTGAGACCAAGACCCCCACAACCAACAAAAATAGGCCTCAGCCAAAAAACCAGGTCTACATGGACCTAAACCACAAATATCTTTCAAATCAGGCTTCATAGCCAGCATAACAGGCCACCAGTCCACCACAAGAGCTTCAAGGGCCTCGTAAAGCAAATACCAAAGCATCCAATGAGTTGTGAATGCATAAACCTTAAACAACTTCCACCCCAAAGTGTCCAACAACCAAATAGTTCAACAAACATTTCTCTTATGAATCTAGTTTTAAAGTCATTAAATAATGTAGTGTTGTTGGAGCCGAACAACCCTATATTCCAACAAACCCCTCCACCTCTATAGGAGAAGTGACCAAGAGAAATCTATCCACTGTAGCAAAGACACACCCCCACCAAAACTCCACCTCAATAGGAGTGGCCTCCACCTCGATAGGAGCACCAGGGGAGAAGACCAGCTGAAGGAGCACAAACAACCCACCAAGCCCACATAACCACTATCCACCTCCATAGGATAGGCAACCACCTCAATAGGAAGGGCCTTCACCTCTATAAGAGACACAAACTATAGAGCTAGGGAGATTGCATGCACTCCAGTGGAAAGAAGACACCTAGCCACAAAGGGCAGTAGAAGCAACAAGGCCAACATAAAATTTGAACTTAGCCCCAACTAGTTTGAATCCATCAAGCCACCATAAATCCACATTTTCAAATGGATTTCACACACCTCTCCAACAAGAACAAATTTCTGCCACCATCAACATAGTAGCATAAACCAAGAAGGCCAAAGGAATCACCAAAGCAAAGGAACTGGAAAACCAAATCCCAAGAAAGGGAAGAGAGAAGCAAAACCCCAATCATTCAAACAACCCCTCCAACCCATGGTCCCCAACTGAGATCTGGAGAGAAAAAAAGAGAGGCCTAAGAACACAACAAGGGATCAACCAATCCACCTCAAACTAGGGAAAAGCAATGGCCAACCCTATAGAGGAAACATCTGAAACAAAAGAAAAATATAGCCCTTGTGCCAATAGAGGGAAGCAACACACTGAGTTGTTACGACCCCCCACAAAGCCATGGAACCCAACCAAGATCTGGGGAGCAAGAGGGAGGGGAAGAACAAAAAAAGAGCACAACCACCCAACCACCAAACAGGGCCTAGCAGCAACGGACTCTAGAGAGGAGAAATACAGAGTAAAGAGTCTTGAGTAGAGACAAGACTTCCCACCCAAAGAAAACTTAGTTTGAAGGCAGTAGTGAAAGGGAGAGGACTCCCACACACCAAATGGCTGAGACAACTGACACCTTTATCCAATAGCAGAACAATGACCACTCAACCAAGATACTATTGTAGAAGTCATCAGGAGAGAATTCATTGAACGTACGTCTCCAAACAACACTCTCCACCATACGCCAAACAGAGGAGGAAGTAGTGAAAGGGAGAGGACTCCCACAAACCAAATGGTTGAGACAATCGGTATCTCCAGAAGGAGCAAAAACTATCTAACAAGATTCAAGCAAAAGCCATCCCAAGCAGGCTTGATCCACCAGACCCCCAATGAGCAGCCTTCATCATCATTGTCCTCAGATTTGGAACCCTCGTCATCTGTAGCAACAAATAAATTTGAGAAACCTCATCTACTCCCCTTCCCGCTCGAGCACTCTGCCATCATATAAATGAGCGTAATGTTGCCTTAATTTAGTGTTGTAATATTTTTTGCATATTCACATTAAGTTTAGGGCCCTTCTAAACTAAATGCACTGAATTGTGCCTTATTTAGGGTGTTGTAAGGTGTATCTTTACATTTTCACACTAATCTAGGCTTCATTAATTGATTGAGGTTAATTTTCCTTAATTTTCCTCTTTAATTCAAATCCAAACTTAATTAAATGCAAATTCTGAGGGATAAAACCCGACATTCATAAATGCCATTTCACAAAACTTAACTTTGGAAGATGTGTGCCCTAGGTAATTGACCTAGGATTGAATGGGTCCTCACTTAGTCCTATGACCTTATTTTTACATAACATTTCACCTTGCTTGATGTGTGTCCTAGGTAACTAGCCTAGGACCCATTCGCCCTATGGGTAATGGTCCTCACTTAGACCTAGGAACCCTCTTTTAGATATGTTTTTGGTAATATTTTAGTGATTTCAAATCTACAATTCAATGTTGGCTTGTGTTATTTGAATTTCAGGAACTAAAAGATATGTTTAAATACGAGGTTATTTCACTAAGTTTCATCTAAGCAATCTAGATCTTCATAAGCAATCAAGAGTACTTTTACAAGAGCACTTCAAGAGCATTCAAGAGAATTTATAAGGCATTCAAGGGAATATTTGTAGAAGAATATTCTAGCAATCAAGATTCCATTATCATGTCAAAGGTTTATTGCATCATGCATGTTGTTTGAGCTCATAGGTTGATGTAGTGTTCAAGATCAATTCAAGTATATTCAAGGCATTATCTCTAATCAAGTTTTATGATCAAGATCTACATTCATCGAGGCCACTTCATGCAAGTTTGTAGATTTGTAATCCAAAGTTTCAATTGAGGTTTGGTGAGTTGTTACATATTGTTGTTCATTCATCATTCCTTTCATGCTTTTATTCATTTCAAGGTTTAATTACCAAAATAGGGTTTGACCAAGGAAAACCCCCATTCCCTAACAAACAATATTTTTCTCTCTTTGATATGTGATTGCAGATTTTAGGTTGAAGATCAATTGAAGAGCAAAATTGGAGAAAGTTGCAAAGTTGCAAGAAAATTTGTCAAATCACGGAAAATGAGCTATAGGTTTTATTTCAGGCTTTCCGATAGTGACTGACTAGAATCTAGGAGTGCATAAATAGAAGAACAAAACCCAGAATTTGATTTTCAAGAGGCCTAGCCAACATCCATTTGCCATAGGGCGAATGAGTCCTTAGTGAGGTTTGAAAAATCACTTTTGGTGAAAGGTACACAACATTTGACCCTTTCCATATCTACCTTTTGACTATTAGTTGGTTTAGATTTGGTTATTGTTTCTCATTTGCACATTATAGCACACATTTTGTATGAAATTAGGTGAAATAGATGTATCATTTTCTTCCATTTTGATAAAAACCCTTAACTTTCCCCTTTATTTCATTTTGGTGAACTCGACCTTTGATCATTGTATTTTCTGATTTTGTAAGTCCTCTTTCATCCTAGATTTAGATCTTGCATTCATTTGCATTGAATTAGGTCTCATTTAGGGTGTCTAATTTGCATTCAAATTTGCATTGCATCTAAGGTTTTAGGATTGCATCTTGCATTCTTTAAATATGAAAAATACAAAAAAAATTAGTCATATTGCATATCATTTACATAGAATTACATCATATTAACTTGCATTTAAAAATTGAAACAAAATTGCATATCAAACTAGCTTTTCTAGGTTGTCATTTTGTCACATTTTACACTTGCATTTCACAGAAATATCAAATTGAAACTTACTGTAACAAGCCTGAATCTGAAAACCACTGAAAATCACTTAAAAATCTACAAAAAATTGTTTCAAAACCCTCATCTAGGACCCATTCGCCCTAGGGTGAATAAGTCCCTAGTCAGGTCATAATCTGATTTTTTGGGCATTAAAATATTCAGTTCTGCATTTATGTTTGTTGCTTTTAGATTTCTGTTGCATTTTCCAAAATTTTTGTTTCATCAATTTGATCATATCTAGCTTAATTTGGTAAAGTTAGTGCATTGTGTGATTTCAAAATTGCATTTACAAGACTTCATTTTCAGTTTTTTGCATACTGTAATAAACAAATTACCATGTTTAGAATTTGAAAATTGCATTACATCCTAGTTCATTGCATTACATCCTAGGTCATTGCATTACACTTTACCCCTTTTCCATTTTGGGTTGGCATTGAGTTTGTAAAACTTGTATGAGCTTTACAACTTGGTTTCCTATTATCAATACTATTGTGAGACATTTTGAGAATCATGTCATCCCACAATACACCATTCACTGTGGATCTTGGGTTTTCTAACTCTCTTTCTAATAGTGTTGATAATCAACCCCATATGGATCATAACATCCATATACCTCATTTCCAATGAATTCCCTACCTACAACCAATGTGCATGATGTTGTTCATGTCCCGCAAGAGAACATAAGGTTGCTAAATGAAGAATTGAAAACTTTACAAGACCTTGTGAGAGATGAACATATGCTATCCATGTCGTTCCTCTTATAGGAAACTTACGAAAGCTAATTAAATATGAAAAAGGAATAGAATATGTATATAACTTGGGTTACCTCATCAAAAAAAAATTGTCCCCTCCTCAACCCATTTCCAATACATTATCTCTGAATAAATGAAAAGAATCCTCACCTTTCGAACACTTTACTTTCTAGCACATCCTTTTTTGAAAAAGGAAAGGACTTGCAATTAGAAGACGAAGTTGATGAAAACATAGTTATCACACCAAAGAAGAAGAAACCAAGAGTGCATGATCATCAAAAGATTCAGTTTCAAAAGTTGTATGAACCTCCTGAATCTCTTTATAACCTCTTATAGCTATCCAAAACCAATACAATCTTCTATGCTCTTTTACATTGGCAACTAATCAAATTACCACCTAAACGTACAAACTTGGCCAAAAGACAAACTAGCAAAAATGAACCATATTGTGCTTATCATTTCTTTGGCCATCATACTAAAAAATGCCGTTCTTTAAAGAAAGTATTGAAGAAGTTTGCACCCTCTAAGAATCAAACTTGACTAAAAAAATGCATTTCACTCCTTGCCATGTAATAGTTGTAGGGTCATAACATCCTCACTATTACATTTTTTACATTCATTGCAAATCATTCAATTTATTACAAGGAGCTCATTCTCATCGCTTATCTTAGCTCATCCTTGTCCTGCACTTAGTAGGGGCAAGGGGTTAGATAGCCCTGTCCTAGCTTTGGCACTTGATGTTGTCCCTTTGGCTAGTTTTCCACCTTCTGTGTTTACTGGTCGAGATTGAGATGCAAACGACCTGCTATAGGTTGACTCGCATGTGCCTTACTAGTATTTTGCTTTGTATCTTTTTCATGTTTTTTTATGTGATTGCATGTACAGAATGTGATCCCCTGTATTGTTCTATTTGATGTATCTCTCTCTCTCTCTCTCTCTTTGTGCATTCCTCTATTTGTATCTACATTCTTCTATATGTCGTAAACATTTTACCTTTTTCGTTTGTCTTGTGTTTTCCTTTTGGGGATGACACAAGGTGTCGAGACATTTAAGTCTCTTCCATGTTGACCCGAAATGCTTTTTCTTTTTTTTTCTCTCTCTTTATGTCATTCTTCCAGTTCTATGAGTATTTGGGGAATGATTCAACATTTCCGAGCTCTATAACAACATTGTAGCAAAGATATACTGACCCCAAATCCATAGATCCCTTATGTATTTTTGGGGGCAACCCCTCCTTCCTTTTTCATGGTGTAGCTTTATTTCGGAAACATATGACTTGGCATAGGGATTTCTGAGGAAGCTCTTATGTCTTAAGATTGAACATTGGCTACTTTAAAACAATTGGTCACAACAATGGTGTTAGCAACCGCTTTAAAGTGGGGGCATACATTGATAATATCTTTCAAAAAATTTCATGTTTGATGGTGCGATTTTCTTTTTTCTTGTGATGCATCCTTTTCTTGGTGGTGTCATTGGGTTTGATGTCCTCTAAGAGTGTGGTATTTCTTAGCGTATGACTTTCCTCTTAGAGGCACTGATGCAACACACTGCATTCCCTAAGTTGTGAAACTTTTACTCTTGGATTTTCTTCTCTTGGAGACATTAGGCACAATGTTCCCTAAGAAGAGGACCTTACACAAACTAAGCAAAATCCATTTGAACAAAAAGAATTTTACTAGCATTATTTTTCATTTAAGTGTTAGCATAACACAACTTATTAGCCTTATGAAGCTCGAAACCCTAAAATTCAAGGCCACCAAGAATAATGCACCTTGCTTGGCAATGGAGCTTTTCCTTGTTTGTAGGTGTTTAACATAATGCAAATTGTTAAGCCCTAGGAAGCTCAAACCCTAAATTCAAGGCCACCAAGCATAACACACCTTGCTTTGCATTGTGGTGCCTTATCGAAGTTGTCAAGAGGATAGCTTTGATATGGTATGGGAGCCTAATATGATTCTCTCATTTTCCACCCTTTTGGCATACTCAACTAGTGGACAGCCTGAGGTTACACTACCCCGAAGTGAGCGGGAAAAAACAAAATTTATAGCTTAGATGTGTTCCACATTGCGTTGGATAGTCTAGACTTGATCTTCTTGGTCTTTGATGTTGTATGATTGTGTATCTTCATCATTGTTGCATACATAAGTGTCTTGAATGTCTACTTTAGTGTGAGTTTGACATGGGGTCATCCTCTCACTAAAGTGGGGGACAAATGTAGTGTAGAAAAAAGTATCCTTTTTCACACTTAATTTGGGAATAATTAATAATAAAATGAGCCTAATGTTGCCTTAATTTAGTGTTGTAATATATTTTGCATATTCACATTAAGTTTAAGGCCCTTTTAAACTAAATGCACTTAATTGTGCCTTATTTAGGGTGTTGTAAGGTGTATCTTTACACTTTCAAACTAATCTAGGGTTTCATTAATTGAATAAGGTTAATTTTCCTTAATTGGCCCCTTTAATTGAAATCTAAACCTAAATAAATGCATATTTTGAGGGATAAAACCCGACATTCATAAATGCCATTTCACAACACTTAACTTTGGAAAATGTGTGTCATAGGTAAGTGACCTAGGACCCATTCACCATAGGGTGAATGGGTCCTCACTTAGTTCTATGACCCTATTTTTACGTAAAATTTCACATTGTCTGATGTGTGTCCTAGGTAATGGCCTAGGAACCATTTTCCCTATGGCGAATGGGTCCTCACTTAGACCTAGGACCCCTCTTTTGGATATGTTTTTGGTGGTATTTTAATGATTTCAAATTTTTAATTCAATATCAACTTGTGTTATTTGAATTTTGGGAATTAATATTAAGATATGTATAAATACAAGGTTATTTCACTAAGTTTCATCTAAGCAATCTAGATCTTCCTAAGCAATCAAGAGTACTTTTACAAGAGCACTTCAAGAGAATTCAATATCATTTCTAAGGCATTCAAGGGTAGCTTTGCAGAAGAATATTGCAACAATCAAGATTCCATTGTCATGTCAAAGGTTTATTACATCATGCATGTTGTTTGAGCTCATATGTTGATGTAGTGTTCAATATAAATTCAAGTATATTCAAGGCATTATCTCTAATCAAGTTTCATGATCAAGATCTACATTCATTGAGGCCACTTCATGCAAGTTTTTAGATTTGTAATCCAAGGTTTCAATTGAGGTTTGGTGAGTTGTTACATATTGTTGTTCATTCATCATTCCTTTCATGCTTTTATTCATTTCAAGGTTTAATTACCAATATAGGGTTTGACCAAGGAAAACCCCCATTTTCTAACAAACAACATTTTTCTCTCTTTGATGTGTGATTGCAAATTTTAGGTTGAAGATCAATTGAAGAGAAAAATTGGAGAAAGTTGAAAAGTTGTCAAAGTTGCAAGAAAAGTTGTCAAATCATGGAAATTGAGCTATAGGTTTCATTTTTGGCTTTCTAATAGTGACTGATAGGAATCTAGGAGTACAGACATAGAATAACATAACCCAAAAACTATTTTTTAGGATCCCTAGCCAAAACCCATTTGCCATAGGGCGAATGAGTTCTTAGTGAGGTTTGAAAAAGTACTTTTGGTGAAAGGTACATAGCATTTGACCCTTTCCAGATTTTCCTTTTGACTATTAGTTGGGTTAGATTTGGTTACTATTTCTCATTTGCACATTATAGCACACATTTGAATGAAATTAGGTGAAATAGGTGAATCATTTTGTTTCATTTTGATTAAAACCCTTAATTTTCCCCTTCATTTCACATGTGTTCTCACCTATCCCTACCATGATTGGTTATTGGAAAGGAGTATATAGATTAGATTCAAGTTTAAGTTGTCATTCATTATTTAAATAAATGGTAGTAGTTCATTTATTCTTAAGTTCAATATCTATTATATAAATTGTTATGAAATATTATTTGTGAAACAATTTTATGTTGTGTAATGGTCTCTTAAGGAAAATCTAGGCATACTCCAAGTAGGGGACATTACAATTGGTATCTGAGCCTTAATCTTGTCGACCTGTGGGACAAACTGGCTTTAACCACCATTTTATTAGGATTAACTATTGTGCCCTCTTCTTAATTAGGCCAATAGTGCATTTCTATATGTGAGTGTATTTCACATGTATATTTCATGTATTATGTGTATTTATGTGTATAATTTGTGTCTTATGTGTATACTCCATGTATTATGTGTATTTATGTGTATACTTCATGTATTGCATGTATTTGTGTGTGCTTCATGTCTTACGTATATCTATATGTTGTTTCGTGCCTAATGTGTCTTCAATAAGTTTACTCCACGTGTATTTATAATTAATTTATGCTTAAAATTATGAAAATGCCAAACCTATAAAAGATTTATCTGTCAAATGCTTCTTGGGTTGAGAAGCACTAACAAATTAACTTATTTAAAAGTAAATTATTATTAGTCTCCCAATGCAATAATGCAGAGTCGTAACTATTGAAGTGAAAAAGTGTGACTCCCTCAAAATTGAGATATGAAAGGGAGATAATTTCATTTGAGAAAGACATCCATAACATCATTGAAGAATTCAATTGAGAATAAAACCTTAAGTGATTTTTTATGCAAATTAAATTAGGCTCTCAAGAATAGTGATGAGGTGAGAAAGGATGTGACTCCTAATGTGAAAGGTTGTGACCCTTCAAATGTGAAAGGTTGCGACCCTTCAAATATGAAAGGTTGTGACTCTTCAAATGAAAAGTTGTGACCCTTCAAATGTGAAAGACTATGACTCCAACAATAAGCTATAAAAAGGGGAATAATTTCCTTGTTAAGAAATCATTGATAGGAAATAAATCTATCAATCAACTTGGAAGTATTATTCTCAAAAGGCAGCCATAAAGGGGTTGTGACTCCTTTATAATGAAGGGTGATGAATCTTTCATTGTGAAGAGTGGTGACCCCTTCAAGAAATGGATATAAGGGATAATTAAATTCATTAGCATTCAATAAACAATCATCACTCATCTATCCCTTAAGAAATCAAGCAATCATCACTCATCTATTCATCAATAAATCAAGAAATCAAAATATCAAAAGTTTCCCAAGGAAGGAATAATCAATCATAACAACTCAACATAGTTAATCTAATGATATAACCTAATTTTTAATAGAAATCCATATGCTTCCATCACTATCTTTCACAAAAATTTAAGCATACCTAAGACACAAAGACTGATTAGGGTTATCTTACTTTCAAACATCAAAATATAAGTGCACCGAGATATCATTTGTTGTTATATGGAGCCTAATTAGACTCGGAGGTTAATTTTTCCACACTTTTATTGGCACGGTTTCCCCCCAAATTATTTAATGGGGGTTTGGGGCTAGAATCCCCAAGATGGGGTCAAGGGGCAGTGCCCCTGGTGCGCTCCCTGTCATGATACAAGGCGAGGTCAAGGGGTAGCGCTCCTATGGGGGCTCGAAGGAAGTGCCCTGAAACCTGAAACGACTTTTATTATTTTATAAAGGTGTCCAGAGTTATTTTTCTATTGCCCGACATAAAAAAACCCTATTTTGTAATTGACATAAGTCTTGATAAAACAACTAAGGGTTAAGGTTTCTGTTGATATTATTGTATTGTAGCATTTGCAGTGGCATTGAATTGCAAGGATTGTTGGTTGTAATCGATTTGATTTGTTGGATAATAATATTGGAATCTTTGTTGGTGGATGTAGCCCAACTTTGATTGAACTACGTTAAAAATTCTCTCGCTGTTATTATTTCTATGTATTTTCATTCCTCTATTTAATCTTTATTTGCATTTAATTGATATTTTCTGCATGCGATTCCTAACAAGTGGTATCAAAGTGGGTTGTGTTCGATTATTGTCTACAAGAAGGTCTCAAGATTGAGTGGGAGTCTCATGGTTAAGTGGGAGCAATGGTGGATGAGGGTAAATTGAAGGTAGATAAATTCAATGGGAAGAACTATTAGTTATGGAAGATGCAGATGGAGGATTATCTCTATCAGAAGGACTTATGGAGGCCGTTGGAAGGAATAGCCAAGAAACCGACAACAATGACTGATGAGGATTGGAATCTTCTGGACAGAAAGGCACTGGGAACCATTCATTTATGCAATTAGTGGCGTTCAATATTACAATAGAAAAGACAACTCAAGAGTTGATGGAAACCCTGACAAAGTTATATGAAAAGCCTTCTGCTTCAAATAAGGTATTTCTTATGAAGCGTTTATTTAATATGAAAATGGTAGAAGGTGGGTTAGTTGCTGATCATTTAAATGAGTTTAATACGGTTACCAGTCAATTAACTTCTATAAATGTAAACTTTGATGAAGAATTTATGGCTCTTTTGATTCTATGTTCTTTGCTTGAAAGCTAGAATAGCTTGGTAATGACTATTAGAAATTTTGTTTTTGGTTCAAATACATTGAAATTCGATGATGTTGTTGGTATTATTTTGAGCAAGGAAATTCGTAGGAAAAGCTCAGGTGGAACATCCACATCAGGCAATGTTTTGAATGCAGAAAGCAGGGGCATAATAAATGAGAGAGGAAACAATTCTGGAAGTCATGGGAAGTCATGAGGAAAATCAAAGGACAAAAGGTCCCAATCCAGAGGACAAAAGGATTGGTGGTACTGTGGGAAACCGGGTCATCTGAAAAAAGATTGTTGGTCTCGAAAAAATAAAGGAGACAAAAAGGAAGGATGTAAAGAGGAAAATGTGGTAAGTAAAAAATCTGATGAGGATGTTTTGATTCTTTCCCTTGATAATGCTAATGATTCATGGGTTTTAGATTTAGGGGCCTCATTTCATGCTACGCTCCATAGAAGTTATTTTCTTGATTATGTCCAAGGGGATTTTGGGCTGGTTTATTTGGGAGATAACGAACCATGTCAGATTGTTGGAAAGGGAAGAATTAAGATTAAGTTGTAGAATGGGAATCATTTGCTACTACAAGAGGTAAGGCGTGTTCCAAGGCTGAGAGGAATTTAATTTCAGCAGGGCAACTAGGTGATGAAGGTTGCACAATTACTTTTAATGGTAAAAATTGGAAGGTTTCAAGAGGTGCCCTAATAGTAGCAAAATGTATGAAAGTAGGCGCCTTATATCTTTGTACAAGTCGTACTGTTCCTTCTACTTTAGTTGTTGTATAAAAACACAAACAATTTCAAGAACAGTTACTGCGGGTTCGTAGGAAGAGACTAAAACAGTTGTTGTAGGTTCTTAGACAACACTATGGCATAACAAAGTTGGGCATATGAGTGGAAAAGGTATGAAGGTACTTCATTCTAAGAAATTTTTACCAAGTCTGAAATACATTAATATGGATTTTTGTGAAATTTGTATGGAAAACAAAAGAGAGTTAGTTTTCTCAAGGATGGGAAGCAAAAGAAAGATGAAAAGTTGGAGCTTGTGAATATAGATGTATGGGGACTTGCTCAGGTATCTTCTCTCGGTGGCTCTCGGTATTATGCTACATTCATAGATGATGCAACTAGGAAGCTTTGGATTTATTTCCTTAGGAAAAAATCTGATGTATTTGAAACATTTAAGAAATCCATGATAAACTTGGTTGACAATGAGATAGGTAAAAGATTAAAATGTCTCAGATCTGATAATGGTGGTGAGTATTGTAGAAAAGAATTTGAGGATTATTGTTCCTTTAATGAAATTTTTACAAAAAAAATGGTTCCAAGGACTCCAAAGAAAAATGAAGTGGTTGAACGCATGAATAAGACAATAATGGAGCGTGCAAGGAGTATGAGGTTGCATGTTGGGCTGTCCTTAAACATGTGGGTAGAGACTGTAAACATTGTTGTTTATTTAATTAATAGAGGTCCTTCAGTTCCTTTGGGTTGTGGTATTCTAGAGGAAGCATGGACAGGTAAGAAGGTGAGTTATTCTTTTCTCAAAATCTTCGGATGTGAAGCATTTGCACATGTATATTCTAAAAATAGAACCAAGCTGGATGCAAAATCAAAAAAGTGTATCTTCGTTGGATATGGCATTGACGAATTTGGTTATAGGCTTTAGGATGTTGAAAATCTGAAAATTGTGAGAAGCAGAGATGTTGTATTCAATGAGGTGTTGTACAAAGATTAGTTCTAGTAGCATGAGAAGAAAGAAAAGGATTTCATGGTGCTGGATGACACTCCAGATAGTGATGTTTCAATGGTTCCTCATGCTCTGCAACAACAACAACAAGAAATACCACAAACTCAAGTGAATGCTAGATAGTTAACAAGGCTAAGTAGACCTCTTGAAAGGTTTTCTCCCTCTTTGTATTCTATTTTGTTAACAGATGCTGGTGAACCAGAAGGGTATGATGAATCCATGTAGGTGGATACAAAGGTTCAGTGGGAGCTTGCAATGAGAGAAGAAATGGACTCCTTGCGGAAAAATCAGACTTGGGAATTATGTAAGTTGCCTACAAGTAAAAAGGTTTTACCAAACAAATGGGTTTATAGGCTGAAAGAGGAAGTTGGAAGTAAAAATAGATTTAAAGCTAGGTTAGTTGTCAAAGGATTTGCACAAAAAAGGAATTGATTTTGCTGAAATTTTTTCTCCAGTTGTTAAGATGACTTCTATTCATACTATTGTAAGTATTGTGGATGTTGAAGATTTGCATTTGGAACAGTTAGATGTGAAAACCGCCTTTCTCCATGGTGATTTGGAGGAGATATATATGAAACAACCCCAAGGATTTGAGGTCAAAGGTAAGGAGAAATTTTTGTGCAAATTGAAGAAGAGTTTATATGGCTTGAAAAAAGCACCTTGACAATGGTACTTGAATTTGATAGTTTTATGGCTGAGCAAGGCTATAACAAGTGTAATTTTGACCATTGTGTTTATTTTAAGAGGTTGGATAATGACAACTACATTATTTTAGGTTTATATGTTGATGGCATGCTTGTAGTGGGGTCTAACATGGATCACATAAGTGAGTTAAAACAACAATTAGAAAAATCATTTTCTATGAAGGATTTGGGGGCAACAAAATAAATCCTTGGTATGAAAATTTGTAGAGATAGGAAGAACAGAAAATTGAATCTATTTCAAGCTAATTATGTTGAAAAGGTGTTGCAGAGACTCCATATGGAGAATACAAAAGCTGTTAGCACACCTTTTCCTAGTCATTTGAAATTGACTAGGAGATGTGTCCAAAGACACAAGAGGAGGAAGAAAAAATGTCCAAGGTACCATATGCTTCAACTGTAGGAAGTTTAAGGTATGCCATGGTATGCACAAGATTAGATATTGCACATGCTATTGGAATTGTAAGTAGGTAAATGAGTAATCCTAGATTGGAGCATTGGAATGCAGTAAAATGGGTTCTCAGGTATTTGAGTGGTACATCCAATAAAGATTTATGTTTTTGGGGCTCTAATACCGATTTAGTAGGTTATATAGACTTAGATTTGGTAGGGGATATTCATACCAGGAAGAGTACTATAGGTTATGTCTTTACTATAGGTGGGATAGGGGTGAGTTGGATCTCTAGGTTGCAAAAGGTGGTTGCTTTATCCACCACAGAGGCAGAGTATGTAGCTGCAATAGAGGCAAGTAAGGAGATTCTATGGCTGCAATCTTTCATGGAAGAATTGGGCAAATGATAGGCTAACAGTTATTTGTTTATGAATAACCAGAGTGCCATACATCTTACAAAGAATTCTACCTTGCATTCAAAGACCAAACACATACAGTTGCGGTATCACTTCATTCGGTCAATGTTGGATGATGGACAATTAAGGCTAGAAAAGATACATATAGATGAAAATAAAACGGAAATGTTTACAAAGGCAGTGACAAGGGAGAAGCTGAGCTCCTCTGTAGCTTCGGTTGGTCTTCAAGACTAAAAACAATAAAAATAGAATAGTAGGGTCCAGGGTGTTTATTTCCAGTGGGAGCTATAGGGTTAGCAGTGTTATGATCAGTCTCCAAGTGGTAGATGATATGTTTTGGAGCCTGATCAGTCTCCAAGTGGGAGATTGTAGTTATATGGAGCCTAATCAGAGGCGGAGGTTAAATTTTCCCCACTTTTATTGGCTTAGTTTCCCCCCAAACTATTCAAAGGGGGTTTGGAGGAAGTGCCCCCAAGATGGGGTCAAGGGGCAGTTCCTCTTGCAGGGTCGAGGGGTAGCGCCCTTGGCACGCTCCTTATCGCGATACAGGGCGGGGTCGAGGGGCAATGCCCCAAAAACCTCAAACAAATTTTATTATTTTATAAAGGCGTCAACATTTATTTTTCTATTGGCCAACATAAAAAACCCTATTTTGTAACTGACATAAGTCTTGATAAAATGACTAACGGTTAGGGTTTCCATTGATATATTGTATTGTAGTGTTTGCAACAGTATTGAGTTGCAAGGATTGTTGGTTGTGATCGTTTGAATTTGCTGGATAATAATATTGGACTCTCTGTTGGTGGATGTAGCCCGAGTTTGGGTGAACCATGTTAAAAATTGTCTCTTGTTATTATTTCTATGTATTTTCATTCCTATGTTTAGTCTTTATTTGCATTTAATTGATATTTTTTGCATGCAATTCCTAACATCATCTTGACCTAGGATGGACAATCTCTTAAAATCCAAACAATAACATTAAAATCCACAAAATTAATCTTGTAAACTTTGTTTGTGGACCAAGTTTACTTCTATATTTGATATCTAGAGTACACATGATTTCATCCTAGCCCTGTCAAGTATTCTCCTAATTCATCATTTTTGATAAGAGTAGCTTTACATTTATGATTAAAAATCAAAGAAATCAATATTAGGCATATACATGTGCCTTAGATAAATTTGATCCAAGCAAGTTACATCCAAATTTTTTACATAAGTATTTTTTAATTGCATTGTGGTCCCATAACCCACAAATCCCAAGATCATTTTCACCTCTTAAACTTTGGAAAAAACTGATGTTGTTTTGAACTAGGTAGAATAAAACAATACTTTTCTAAGATAGGAAAATCATCCTAGTGTTAAATAGGGGAATATGTCAAAACTTTACAAGAGGAGTCACAACCTCCCATTGATATGGAGATTGAATGTTAGTGCCAATCTATAAATTTAAGTTCTATGAAGTGTTCATGGGTGATAACTATTTTCTAAGATTTTTGTACATCCTTTGTACTTGTTATTGAACTCAATCAATCCAATAGTTTTTCACTTGAGTATTATTTAGGAGATTATAAGATGTTATTAACCACCTATGAGTCTATGACAAGATATGTGTTGAAAGATGTTTTCCTAGGTTAAGTGTTACATAAACCCTATAAGCTATTTTACACTCTCACTAGAAATGAACTTGCCTCAAAACTTGGTTTGATGATACTTTCTCTAAAAACTATCATTCGATTGTTAGAGAGAAGGGATACAACATGTAGTAAAGGATGTCTAGATCCTTTTACTCAAATGTAAAGGTGGTTTTGTACAAAGGAGTGAGATCTTGATATTCACAACATGATCAATCATGATGAAAGATGCAACATTTTCTTATCATTCTGGATTTCAACAAGGGTAATGAAGAAATTGTATCATTTCCTAGGATCTTTGTGGTAATGAAATAAGAGAAAACTTGTCTTAAGTAACAAGTCTTTCCAGTTTCCAACTCTTGGTTTTGTTTTTGGGAGTTATAGGGAAATAATAGTACATGAGTCAAAAGAGTATTGGATAATAAATTGTTCATATGGTATTAACCTTACTGGTAGTCAAGGAAAACATACTAGCAACCACTCTCCAAGGACATCATTGCAGTATTAAGTCATACTTAACCAAGAAAATCATGATTAACTATAGAGTTTTCAATTCCTAAATACATCAAAGTATCACAACAAAAGCTAATTACATCATAAAAAGAGCAATACAAATCTACAAGATTGATTTGGGATCTTGGTAACTTCAAGAGCATCCTAGATTGTGATTCCTTGCGGATAAGCAATCTTGGGAAGGGCCGACTATCATGCACCACCATGATAAAATTGCAACACTAAAGTATATACAATAAATAACAATATAAATATTAAAAATACAAATATAAATATTAACAATTTAAATGTTAATATAATTATAATTATTATAATATAATACTATAAATATTAAAAAAAAATATAACTAGTATAAGAATAAATATATTAACAATAAATTCAATTTATAAATATAGTAAAATAAGAAACATATATAATATATTAATATAAAATATGTAAACATAAAATAATATATCTATTGAAGAAATATCTACAACAATCATGTTTCCTTGAACAATGATTAATAAGTATAAGGCGATTATTGATAATGAACAAAAAATGTATTTCCTAAAAGCAACAATTAAAATTATTAAAAGGAGGCAACAATTAATTGCAGCAATTGAAGTTATTATTAAGATAACAATTGACAATTAAGAACAATGATTATAAGAACATCAATTAAGAGTCTTTGAAAGGGCAATGGTTAATAACAAAGGCAGAGATTCACATGAAGCATACATTAACATTAATGAGCATTAATTATATTGGTAAAAGGAAAGCATTTAAGGAGTGCTTCTAAGGGCACCGATCCCTTGGAGCTAAGGATATTTAAAATTAAATTAAATTAATGTTTAAGACCAAGGGATTAAGGGAATAGTTGTGACTCCTCTAAAAAGGAAAATCTAGGCATACTCTAAGTAGGGGACATTACACAATAAACCTATCAAAAAAATGACAATGAAGGCCTTATGTGACACCTAGGTAGACACATTTGGAGTTGTGTATGAAGTTTCATGTTTAAATAAGAATTTTCCAATGATTTATCTGCTTTCCCTTATCCTTGGCATCCAAACAAACTTGGGCACAAAAAGATTTTCTAATGCTTTTTTTTCTTTCTCTTATCCTTGAAAGAAACTTTTGGAGTTGTGATTTATGAAGTGAAGCTTCATGTTTAAATAAGAACTTTTTCAATGCTTTTTATGCTTTCCCTTATCCTTGGCTTCCAAACAAACTTGGGCACTCAAATTTCTTTCATTCTATTTTGATCTTAGCTATCAAAACTTTCTAATTTGATCCTTGGTAAAACTTTTCTTACATGGGCACCAAATTGGAGCCTTTGATGTTGGCATCAAGTGGAACTTTCTCCATTTGATGTAAGATGGGGATATTGATCACTTAACACCAAGAAGTGGAACTTTTGGGTATGGAAAGCATTTAGGAAAACTCCACAACTTGGCGAGTAGTGTAGAAGTCTCCACTTGATGTCAATCTAAAATAATTTTTGAAGGATATACTCAAAAATTTCTTCCATTACTTGTTTTTGAACACTAACTTTGATAAATTTGTTATTTCTCATTACTTTTCTTCCTTTTGAACTCTACTTTTAAATGATGAAGCCTAAATATGTAATAATGATCATCTACATTGCTATTCACTACCATTTTTTGGAAAAAGAAAGAAAAAACAACTTTCTAAAAATAGAAAGTTTTAATTTTTGAGTTTTTCTCCTCAATTCGAGGATCAAAAAAATATTTTCTAAAAATAAAATTTTTCTAAAATTAGAAAGTTTGATTTCTAGGTTTCACTAAATCTTTTGACTTAAAATTGATATTTTTTGCAGTGGAATATTTATTCTTGAAAAATAACCTTGCTATACCCTCTTATTTTAGTGTGCTCTAGAGGAGATTTACTTGGCATAAATCCTTTCCCTTAACCTTATCCTTTTGTTTTGGCCTCTATCGTAGCATTCTCTTCTCACTCTACCTATGTTGGAGCCTCTTTGGAATTTATATCTTTGATATTTTTCATAACAAACATTTTGTATATATTCTCATGGGAACAAGACAATTCCAACACTTAGAGACTTGGCTTTCAATGAGAAAAATAAGTTCAAATTGACAATATAACAAGAAAAACTTCACTTTTGGTTAAACACATAATTATGAACATTTTTTTCTAGGGGCATTGAAATTGGTACCAAAAATATCAACCTACTTGTAAACATAAACTTATCCTATCTTAAGTGCATATGATACAATAAAATAGTTAACTAAAATGCAAGGAAAATAAAATGCATCAAGAGTTCCCATTGAGACATAATAGATCATATTATACTAATTTTTGCTAAGTACAACCACTAAAACTATGTCACCAATGAATATGTCACACACATATCCCTCCAATCCTTATTCACAATTGTTATTTTCCCAATAACTTGTGGGTGAGAGATGAAGTGGTATCAGTGAACTTAAAATTCCCTTCCAAATTTTTTTTATTATATTTTGGATCCCTATCATTTACAATTATTTTGTGAAGCCCATGTAATTTATAAATGTTTTCCATAAACATAATTGCAATTTTATGGGCTTTGTATGTGTTAGTAGTGGAAATAAAATTGGTATACTTGGTGAATTGAAAAAACGTCGCTTGAAATATCCTTACCACTTGCTTTAGGAACTTCTATGATGAAGTGCATTCTGATAGTCTCCCATTTCTTACTGGGAATGAATGGGTAATGGCTGAAAGAACTCTTGTATGAAATACCATACAAAAAATATTTGGTCTTTGGTAGAGCTTTGAATCTTAAAAATTTCTAAAATTGTAATTGTTATCTTAGAAAAATCAAATGCTTGCTTGAGATAAGTGCCAAGATTGCAATCAAATTCAATGATTGAAATTTTTTTGACAGATAGGGATGACGGTCCCAATGCTCCTTGTGCTTTTAAGCATTTGAAATTGCCAAATTTTTGTGATCATGGGGATTTCAATCAAAATTAATTCTGATAATGATCTAATAAATATCAATTGTTGTTTATCTAAAAAATAATTTTTTATCCAAATGATTGTAGTCCACATAAGCTCCAAAAGAAAAATTATGTTTCACAAAAATGAGATCCTTGATCACTGATTTACAAACCACAATAATATCTTGTGCAGGATGAAAATAAAGATAAATAAACAACTGATGCAGGAGCATCTATGAGTACTAGCAATCTGCATCACCAAAAATATTGCTAATTTACTTTTGTTGTTTTCAATAAGGGCTAAGGTGTGTGGAAAATAAATATTTTAATTTGCAATAATGTGATTTTCCCTTGTGGTGATATGTAAATGTAATTTTTGGAGGAAATATGTTAATGTAAATGTTTCTGACATTTAAATTGGAAAATTCTCTTTGGGGCATCCATTTCAAGGTGGGGACAACTTGGTGTGCATGTTCATGCATGATCAATAGCATGCTTTGCATGCATTTACATGTTTGAGCCACCAACTTTGCATGTTGGTGCATGTTCATTTTTGGAGCCATCAGGGCCATCAGAGATCAATGAAGATGCTAGAATGCCATGGTTTAGGTGCCCGTGTGAAGGCCATGTAAGCATTGAATAATTTTATTATTTTATGATTATTTCTCCAAATGGGGTGTGGATTTTCCAAGGAGGCATTTTTCTTGTGGTTTTGGAAAACCATAGTGGTTTTTTTCATTCACAAATCTATATAGTCAGGTCTTGTCATTTGGGAAGATGGATTTGGGAGTTTTTGTAGGTGAGATGAGGAGATGTTGTTAGATTAAAGAGAGGATTTGATTAATCGATTGTTGTAGATTTATATTTTCATATAAACCCATTTTTTTGGGAGCTAATGGGATCCACATTTTGAGAGACAGTGAGCTAGTGAAGTCCATGTGAAGGGAGCTTGAGAGATTTAGTAGAATGAAGGTTGAAGGAAACTAAGAATACATTTATGTTGTAGGTTTGGAGGTGTGCTACAACAACAAGAAGATTGATGATTTCATGGTTTTTTTGTAGCAGCGATTTCTAATGATGAATGTAGGTTGAAGTAGCTAGAATCAAGTAAAAGAAGAGAGATTGAGTGAAACCATCTTGTATTTGATTTTCACTATCATATTTCAGTCTCACATCATATTTGTAATGTTTTTCATCAGCCCATATGGCTGAAAAACAATGTATTTTCATAAATTATTTCTTGTTATGTAATTGAAGGAGATTTTGAATGAACAAAGAAGAATAATTTTTGCATATTTTAGTGTTGTTTCAAACTATTCCTAAGTTAAATTTTCAGATTGTTGTGAGTATATGAATGAGGGTTGGTTTCATACTTCATCAGTGGTATCATAGCGAGAGTTACTAAGTGTGTAGGAAGAAGCGCCGATGTGAGGTATTTTCCATCAGGACTTGTGATGGTGTGTGTGATTTACGTGTAGACAAATCACTGGATGTTAGACAGTCTATACTAGAGAGGATGGGATGGGTCATGAGGAGTCCCATAAGAATTTTATTTTGGGAACAATATTGGGAAAAAAGTGGAAAATCGGAAGTACCGTGAAGAATTTGAAAATCTCCAAGCTAAAGTAAATGTATTGGAAAGGAAGATTAAAGAGAAAGTGAGAATGTGGGATGAGAGATATGGGAAGAATAATGTTCTCATGAAAGAGGACAACAAAGAGAAGAAAAAAAAGAAAAAATATTGCAACCCTTTGGTAGGGATTGAATGCAAGGAAGAACATGTGGGGACAACCCACACAAATGGGGAAGATAATGAGGTGCAAGTTTCAATGATAATGTGTATGGAATGCATTATGTAAAGTGGATGAAGAAGGTTTGCAATTAGAAATTATCAACATGGATGGTCTTAAGTTTGATGAGCAGGTTAGAGAGAAAGAGGAAGATCTCTTGTTGAAAGAAGAGATGGAAAGAATCAACAAGTTGTTGGAAGGAAAAATGATGGAAAAACATGAAGAGGAGTCTACAAAAATTGTCGTTGGAGGTGAGAAGATGGATGTTGCAATGAAGAATGAGGAAAATGATGTTGGGAAAATGAACAAGATTGAGGTAAATTTTAATTGTAAATTCAGTTGTGATGATTCTATACTTTCTTTGGTGAAAGTAGAAGAGGATGTCAAGCAAGAAGAGAGTATGCATATGGAAATCTTTAATTTCCATGGAGTAGTAATTGCAGATTTGTATAAGGATATAGTAAATTTTGATTGTTGTTTGGATAATACATATCTGGATGTAGATTTGTAGAGGATGTTGTAGGTGAGACTTGGTGGAGGTGGTCAGTTTTTGGTGGGTTAAATCCAACAAGAGTAGACAGGAGAATGTATGGTATTAGGAGGAGGATGATACATAGTGAATACAAGTCCACGAGATGAGAGAATAATGGAGTGAAGAGTTGTTAGAGGAGGAGGTTGCTTGTTCTAGCTTAGTGTTTGAAGAGGAGAAAGAAGACTTAATTACAGGTACCAAATTCAGTGATGGAGTTTGTTGAGGATTTCTTGCAATCCAAAAGGGTGGTACTACCACTCAACTCCATTTTGTGAATCCATATTCATAAAATTCTTTTCCTACCCTAGGTGTTTGATGTAGGAGCATCTAGGGGTACTAGCTGTAGATGGTGGGATTTTCATTTTGCTCAAAACAAAACAATGCACATTAGCATGTTAGTTTAAAACAAATCAAATAACAACATCCATATGAAATGATACATCAATGCTTTCAAATGCAAACAAATGACAAAAGCATGCTAAATAAGCACATAAAAAACATGAATTAAGTCATCTCATATTGGATTGGTGCTTCTATGGAAAGAAGCCCTTTCCCAATCCTTGCTTAAGCTAAGCTAAATGATATAATGCCAATGATGATGATGGAGTAAGATGGGAAAAATCAGTTCTCAAGGAGAGTGACTTTGCAAGAGATTGTGGAGATTTTGTGGAGATGAAATGATAGAATTGTGGAGTTGTGGAGGATTTGATCAAACATGAAGCTTTCATTTATAGATTTTCACATGCCAAGAGTGCTTAAGAGGGGGCAATGTGGGACTAAAAACAAGCCAATGAAAAGAGGCCACTTGTCAACTTGTGAGTGGTTGAGGAGCAAGATTTGGGAAATGTGCCCAAGAGGGGGAAATTTGAAATTTGAAATGAGAGTTAATGTTGAGTTTGACTTGTGCAAGGGACATGTAAGAGACATGTAAGACCTATTAAATGCCCTGTTGGATGTACAATTCAACTTTCCTTTTGAATTCAAACCTAATAGAATATTCCTCATGGATGCCATGTTGAGTGAAAATGCTGATTTAAATAAATCAATAAATTGATTTATTTGTGCAAGTGGCAAAATCTAGAGAATCTAGGTGATTAGGATTAGCATTTAATCATGGTTAGACTAGCTTAATGCTGATTAGGTGAGTTTGACCTCTTTGACTTAGATATTTGATTTATTTAAATTAGAAAAGGAGAAATATGAATTTTGAGACTTAATTAAATAAAATCCTGGTTTATTTAATTAAATGGATGATGCAAGATAAAGGTTGAATGATTTATGAGAGATGAAATGTTATTATTTGATTAAACCATTGGATTTACCTGTATGCATATTTTATGTGTCTACATTTTTCCCTTCTTTGAAGCAATGTGCTTGTTGCATTGTTTCAAAGAATAAACTTGCCGTGATCAAAATTAAAAAATTCTTGATTTTTCGGATGCCCCAACGGAAAGTACATTGGTACATTGCCCCCTCGAGAGATCGAGCGAAAAAGATTCGATTTGAGGGTCAATCTCAAGATAAATATGTTCAAAATGGATGGTTATGGATGATGATGCAAATGAGATGGTTTTAAGATGCTTAGAATAACAAATCTATATTATCCTAAACAACTTAAATGATGATATGATGTGAGATGGATGAGATGGATGATGTGATATGCTATGATTATGCAACAGATGATTTATGCAGATACTTAGACTAATAGATCTATATTATGAAGATGATGCAAATGTAATGCATGTGAAGTGATTGATGTTTTGTATTATGTATGATATGAATGATATGTGGTATGCTGACGGTTTGTAGATGCAGGATGGATGCATGATGGATGCATTGGTGATGTTATGTTAGCGCAGAAATGAGATGATGACAAGAGGATCCCACAAGTCCATGATCTGATGAGACTTTATTAGAGATGATGATGATGATAGATGATGATGATGATGATGATTCGCTTATCAAGGATTGAGATTTTAAAAGGGCTACTTACCTTATGTTTGATAACACATAGATACAATGCATCAAGGTATAAAGAACCAGGATAGCATTGTACCTAGTGCGATGGACTTTGACTCAAAAAATAGATAGGAGTACTCTTGTTCACACTTGACATACGGAAACCTTGCTAGGACATACCTAACAAAGCAAGTATTCACCAAGTTATTTTACAAGAACATCCAACAAACACATCAGACAAAAACATAATGATTGTTGCCCCATTCCTATCTCTCTAAATCCTTCATTCAGATATCATCGAGAGGTCCTCAGAATGAGCACAATAAGATAAATCAAAAGAAAAAGATCAAGTATTCAAACAAGCCAATGTTCTTCATATCTTCAGCCAAAGGGATGTGTTTTGATAGGATAAGAATCCAAGTGATATCCAAAATGATGCCCATTGTCGGAACGATATATCCTAGGACATGCATTGTGGAGGATGATGATGGTTGATAAGTTGATTGATAGGCTGTTGATATAAGGTTGATTGACATGTTTGAAAATGATCAAGAATTTGATTTTGTTTTAAAGGTTTGTTGTTTCAATTTTGATTATTGCATTTGGAGTTTGATTTTTGTTGACTGTTATGATTGTTTCTATTTGTGTTGCCAAAGTATGAAGGTGGTGATTAGTTTATTATGGATGATTGATTATTGTGGGTGAAAGCAAGATGAGGAAGATGGATTTTTTTCAAATATTTGGATGTTTTTGACGTTTTGAAATGTTTTGAGGCTGTTTTTAGTATTTTCAAGATTTTAGAAATGTTTTGATTTTGGTTTTTTCAAATGTTTTTTTTGGGGTTTTCTGAGATTTTATGAATATTTTTGGATTTTTGATGTCTCGGGGGCTGATCAAAGATTAGCCTTGCCTACGTTTAAGCTCGGAGATGGCGTAGTTCAGATTCTAATGTTTTTGATATTTTTCTAATTTTTTGAGTGTTTTTGGATTTTGATGTTTTGAATGTTTTTGGATTTTGTGTTTTGAATGTTTTTGGATTTTGTGTCTCAGGGGCTAATCAAAGATGAGCCTTTCCTACGTTTAAGCTCAGAGATGACATAGTTCGGATTCCATTTTTTTTGATGTTTTTTGATTTTTTGAGTGTTTTTGGATTTTCTAATTTTCTGATGTTTTTGGATTTTTCGCACAATTTTGACGATTTTGATGATTTTGTTGAAGACCAAGCTAAGGTTGATTGATCAAATCGATGGATTGATGATGATGATAACATTGTTGAGGATACACAACAATGTAAGGATTGGATTGATTAGGATTGATTAGGATTGATGATGATGACATTGTTGAGGATGCACAACAATGCAAGGATAGCACTTGTTAAGCAACACAAGGATATCCTGATGATTTCTTGATTGGATTTGATTGATCATGATTGATGAAGCTTGGTTTGAAACAAAATATGTTTGAATGATTTGATGTAACTGATATTGATTGTTTGGATCGATGTTCGATTGGAGATAAAACTTGATAAGGAACATCTTTTCATCAAAATGTGCCATGAGCTAGTGATTTGGATTTTTGATCACAAATGCTTGACCAATTTGATTTCACATTTGCCAATGTTCGGATCGCCACATAAGTTGGAGGATATAAATCAAGATTTATTCCTGAAGCAAGATGTAAATATCTGCCCCCAGTGTCTAGCAATGTATGAAATGTGACGGGTGGATGCTTGGATAGGTGTATGGATGAATGGATATAGCAAGCATGCAAAGGATGCCAAGGATTATCTTGCGATAAGATAAGGTGTACAGATAATGAAAGCTCATTGGATAATGCTTCATGGCTTAGATAATGCTGCATAGGATAGGATCAATGAAAATGACCCATGTCAAGATATTTACCATAAGCAAGCGTAAGGTGTGCCCCAAACTTTCATCAAGATCAAGATAACTTGGATGATGGATGCAGATGGATAAAAATGGATTGGATCAATGGTTTATGGATGAATGGATTTATTATGGATAAGGTGGATGGAATGTTGGATTTATTATGGATGGGATGAGATGCTTCCTCCTGGAGTGGTGCACATAAAATGCTCGATTCCACAAATGACGCCTATTTGCCAGGTTTTCATCATGGTCTTTCCCAAAGCGCTGCACATGCGGTTTTCACTAGAGGACAATTTTTTTCTTTACTGTTTTCAATCATTTTTCTAATTTTTTTGGATTTTTATATTTTATGATTTTTTTGATTTTTTTGAAGGATTTTAAGCTCATGCTAAATCTCAAGGTGTTGCTGATGTAGATGCACTTGTCATAATGTTCCATCGATATCTTGCTTAAAGGAGCTACTTTGCTAAGATACGTGCACTTGAATGCAACTTTTGGGATTCTTGATCTGCTTCGTCGATACCAAAGTTGACTGTCTTTGTGCAAACACCACGATAGAGTGCCTTTTAAATCCTTATGATGAAGGGTCGTTGCCAATACATGGTCAATGTGAGAACTGGATATCATGCATGGAGGCATGGATGGAGTGTGTTTAGGGATAAGAGATAGATTGGTTGATAGCTTGGAACCTTTGACTTTCCAAACTTCGAAAGATGAGCAATGATGGGTGGATACGAAAGTATGCATGGAATTAGGACCAACTGTTTGGTATACTTTGTACGTCGATTGAAAAGCCTAATTTTTCTTTTGTGGACTTCTTTGATGGATACCTTTCCCCTTTTCATTTTTCCCCATAGTTTCTTTGACTAATGGAGTTTGATAGGGATAATCTTTCTTTGTATTTTTTGGTATCCATGCATATTTGATTTGTCCATTATGCTTCTTGGCTTCTTTTTCTTTGATAACATTCTTTCTTTTGACATTGGTCCCAATTCGTTGATGGGGTGATGGGTGGATGAAGATTCGTGACATGGCTGGTTGTAGTATTAGCATCGGTTTCACCATAAAGATTCTTCGTGCTCCCTATGTTGACATTTTCTTGAGACAAAGTTTCCCCCAATATGGTGGTAGTAACACCTTCATGCTTTGATTTTTCTTGTTCTGAGAGCTCTTGTTTATAATGCATTCTTTGATAAATGACTGCCATAGGTGACATTTCAATTTGTTGCTTCACTAACTCTGAATTATACTGTTCTGTTTGACTTGTTTCCTTGAGCGTAAAATATTGGATATCTACATACTCGATGTCCTCTGTCTGAATTCAGGATATATCTGATCTTGCTGTTGATAACTCAATTTGACTGTAGGAATTAAGAATCTGCTCTTTTTGTGTAATATAATTTTGTTCTAGATGAAGATCATCTATGTGTCCATCCACAGAAAACATCTCATGGGTAGATGGAGGAGTATGTGCATCTTGCATAGATAGGAGAGTGTCCATTAGATCATTGTAGTATCTTTGAGATACAAATTCTTGATCTTGAATGATTTCGGGGTGGCTTTCGACATGCTCTGGATCAAGTTCCTGACATGGGTCAGTTTCAAAGGATGGATTGCTTACAAAGGGTTCTTGGATGGGAAATGGCTCAATATCCTCTTGATCTTTGAATGGACTTGGATCAAGTGTCGAGTTGAAGATTCCTTTAGTATTTGTAACCATGAGGTCAAAGGGGGTCAACATGTCTTGGAAAGGACCATTGCTAGACCTTGGTGAAAGATGTTGATCATGTTTTGGGATGCATTCTTGAGATATGTCCTCTAACTCATAAGGCGATGTAGAGACATTTTAAACATGATCATAAGTCAATGGATCGTGCATTATGTCAATATGATAAAATAATCCTAACACTCCTTGAAATAGATCACTAAAAAGTGACTCTTGATGTATGGTGAGTTGATCATCAGATGGGGTGGAAACATCTTCAAGGTGCTCATCGATGGAGAGATATTGATCATTGTTTTCAACAATTGTGGTGGAGAGATTGTGAATGTCTTCAAACATAGAGTCAAGTGATGTTGATACTTCTTGAATTGGATCATTATCGAGTATTGTTGGTGGATTTTGATCGTGATTCAAAAGTGTCTCTTGACCTATATTGATTTGATCTTTGGATGAAGTAGACATAGCTTCAAGGTGCTCAGTGATGGATTGATCTTGATCCTTGTTCTCAATAGTTGTCATTTTTTGTGTTTGTGCTTGTGTTTGTTGGGTAGCTTGAGAGGCTTGTTGCACTTGTTGAGCTTGTCTTTCTTGTTGTGTGGCTATATATTGTTGGATGGCCCTTTGGTAGGCTTGGAGAGCTTTTAGTGCAATGTCATATTGTCTTGCTAAGTTTGGTTTTGGTGGTAGCGGTGGTGGATTCGGAATTGTGTTGGATGTAGTGACAAGTGGTTGAGATACACTTGGAGCGATCATGGTAGTGAGGGGTTGAGATATGATGGGTGTGATGGGGGTGGTTGGAGTGATCGAGGTGATAGGAATGGTCGGAATGACCAAGGTGATAGGTCCTTGGGAGACCACATTTTTATTTTTCGGCATCAACGTTGTTGTTTGATTAGATACCATCTGTTGGTACGATGTCGATGGTATATTCAAAGGTTTTGATGTTCTAGCTTGATTGGTGTTAGGTGGATTGATTTGGATGGAGTGATTGGTGCTAGGTAAAGGGGGAAGCCCTAAACCAAGGAATGATGTTGATATGGGTAATGGTGGTGGAGATGTCTCTTGGTGCAATGAATCAACTATTTTGGTAAGTGTAGCAATTTGATCTAGCCAAATTTGTTCTTGATTTCGATCTTGACTCCCTTGATATAGTTGATTTGGATTGTGTTTAAGTAGATTTGGAGTGTGTACTTGTGTTTGATTTTGGACAATGTTCTGATTTGGGATGACACTCAGATTTGGCATGATAGGTTGAAATTGACCATTGTTCATGTTTGGAATATTCATATGATTTGCAAATGTATCCATCCCAAAGTTTTCTAGATTCGTGTTTTGAAAACTTGTGCTTGGTACATTCTCATTTGGCTTGTAGGGATTTGGTGGGATGACGCTGTTCATTTGAAGGCTCATGCTTTGATTGTTTGGTTGATAGACTTGTAGATTTGGATTTAGATCTACCATCGAGAAATGTGTTCAAATCTTTTGACTAGGCATACTCACATTTTTTGTATCATTGAGATTTACGGGAGATAATGATCCCATGCACAGTTTGTATAGATGTGAGTGTTGATAATCAATCGACTTTGTAAGACTTTGATAGCTTAGTTGATTTGGATTACTCATGATGTATGGATCAAGTTTGTATTCCATGTTCTCCTTGTGTTTTGACCTTGTTGCAAAAGTGACCTCTAAGGTTCTTAGGACCAATGACGAGATGAAGGATGAAAGGGGTGAATGATATGAGTGTTGAATGTTTTAGGAACTTTGGATCAATGCTAGACTTAGGGTTCGATTTTGATTGTTTGACTTGGATAGTGAATTTGTAAACCCTAAGATGTAAGATGTTATCTTAGGATGATCTTGTTCAAAGGATTGCTGATTTAATTAAATGTATGAGAAAGGATGCATTCCCACACACCTAATTAAACAAATGATTTTGGTTTGATGACTTACCCAAGTCTTAGAATAATGTTTCCAAAGCTCTAAAGTTGTTTGCGGGATGAAGATGATAAGTGTTTGGGGTGGGTGAAATGTTTGATTTGATCCTAAATGAACCTAGGAAGGACTTGTTTACTAGGCCAAGATAATGAAGAACATGCCTTTCTCTAAGAGTAATTCAAAATCAAAAGACCAATGTTTGCATGAAAACCATATGACCAAAAGATGACAAGCACATGTGTGGGGTCCAATTGATTTAATATTTTCTTAATGGATTCTTTTTATCATAAAAACTTCTTGATTAGGTTTTCAATTGAATGTCCAATGTCCTAATTCCTTTCATCCCAAAAAATGCATTATGCAGAAATTGAGGAAATCAAGGCAAAGGTTTCCTAGTGTTGACTTTAGTAGGAGCAAATTGAGATGAAATCCAAATGCTTAGATGCCTCTAAGGACATGAATCCAAAGGGAAAGCAATAACATGTGAATTTTTTTAAGGATATTTGCTTCTCCTAAAGGGTTTGCAATTTTTGATGATTCGTTGAATGTTGGTTTTCCAATGTTTTCGATTAAAGCACTGTGTTTTCAAACCACAAGCAATATGACGTCCTAGCTCAATTGGTACATTTTTCTTAGTGGGCTTGCCTCATGCCCTTCGTAGAAGAGATTATTTTACATGCAACCAAGAAAAGAGTATAAAGGTATGTTAAGAATGAAGTCTTAACCTCTATACTTTAACCAAGATCGGACATGGCAAGTAACTTCTTGGAATCTAAGTTCCAATGCACCACTTCGATAAAATCGCTCAATGGATTAATAGGCCACTACAAACAAGGGTATTATTTCAGACTTTCTGTTCGTGGAGATTGACCCATATAGCAAGAGTACCCTTTCAGATCCATTTTGTCAGAATCAACCACGTGATATTGGCATTTCTTCCAATATCCACATTTATATCTCGGCTGGAAATACTATTGGCTTTAGAGTGTTATCGGTTGAGTCGTTCCCTTGGGTGAGTACTTTTCCCCCAAGGCAGGCCCTCTAGGATAAACAAAAGCAAGCAAAGACAAAATATATAACTCGATCAATCTTTGACGACTCAAAGAAAGAGAATATACACGATGATGCTCTACTCACACTTGCACAAGATGTTCAATTTTAAACCCAAATCGAAGTGTGTATGGGGAATTATTTACGCAACTTAATGTCACCAAAATCCTTTTGATTCTCAAGATCACCATGAGGCACAAGAGAAGTGCATATGTCTTTTGATGATATTACTTTGTGTAAATAATTACAAAACAATAAAGGCACACATTCATTTTATCCTTCAAAGCAATGATTTGATTCGTTTTAAAACACCAAAGGAAAGATGAAGATTGCTTGTCCAATTTTAGCCCAAATTGAAATCTAGTAGGTGTCTAAGTTTCAATTTTAACCCTTTGCAAATGAAAAATCAAAGTGTTCTTTTTAAACCCAAACGAAAATTAGTGTCCTAAAATGAAGAGATAAACAATTTCGTGAAAAGTGTTTTAAACAAACATTAAAGTGTTAAAAAACACTTTAATCTTCCCCAAAAAGTCATCTTCATTCTCTTCCTTTTGTTTTTCTTCTTCGTTTCACCTTCGCTTTCCTCATTTTTTTGTTGTACCTTTGTTTTCCCTCATTTTTACCTTCCTTTCTTTCCTTTTGCTTTCCTTTGTATCTCGTTTTTGTTGTACCTATTAAGAAATAAAACCAGTTTATTAACTTTAAATGATAGGGAATGCCAAATACTAATGATTTTAAACTAATGAGATGAATCATTAATTGGAACCATAATTTGTAAATAGATAAATATCTACAACAAATTTGAGTAAGATTAGAAATCCCTTTTACCCAACACCAATTAATAAGGATGCTTGTAATCTTAGGTTTCTGATTTTCAATTATCTGTTCTAGAGGACACTACTCCTATCTAAAGATATTCACAATAAAAACAAGAGTAAGGTAGCTAGACAACAATGACTTCAAATCTATATTTAATGTTTTTTATTCCTGAAGATCAAACACAGAAAGCTACAATTTTATTCTAGATTTTAGGTATTCACTATTCAAATGTCTTTTAATGCTAAGGTACTCTAGGCTGACCCTTATTGGTTTGCTGGCAAAGAATACTAAGTGATTCAATGATAAAAGGTTAGCATCTTTAAAGTCCATTCAGCTAACTCCTACGCTTGCCATTTCACATGCTGACACCGATTAGAGCCCAGGACAGGAAGTGACTAGCAGCAAGGGTGCGGGAGAATGGGGTAATACCAGGGACAACTAGCAATGACTCCTGTCAATTTGCTTTTAGCCAGTGAGAGAAAAAAAAAGAATCCATTCGATACAGTCATTACCATAGAGGATCTTCGTTTTCACTAGCCTCAGGTCATCAGCCAAAATAAGGTAAGACTTTTAATCTAGTGCGTATAATCTACGTACGGAGAAGACAATAGATAAGACAATCTTTAAGTAAATGCATTTGATAGTCGAATAGAAAGGAAGCACAAAGAGGACATGATAGACTTTCTAATAGATGTGATATTATGGCTATAATGATTACAAGGTACATTCAAAATGGATTCACTAAAAAGGCTTCAAAAACCTCCAAGTAAATGTGTCTAGCTGGAAAGAACGTTTACACCAAATCTATCACACCAATAATAAATAAATCAGGATTTTGGATGGTACCCATGGACAAAGCTCAAGAAATATTTGGCCCCTAATTTACACCTTTACTTCTTATATCCATGCCACAAATATAGCAGATTGGAATGGAGATTTGTATGATAGCGTCACCCCAGAATGAGATTAGACAAGTAGAGTTCCAGTGTCAAAAATTATTGCTTGAATAACCAAAAAGGATATTTCAAGTTGGTGCGCTGGATGTATTAAAGCAGATTTAAGAGTCTTTTAATGATTTTGACTGTCAGGCAAAATGAATGTAGCTGGTAGATGAAATGTCTGTTTCAACTGCAAAATGAATGATCACCCTTGACCTACATTGTTTTATTAACACTGTGTCCTCCCTTAGAGTTATGATGAGGGCAATAGGAGCAAAAAATCATGATATTTCTCCTTATTGCAAATCATTATTTCCATCAGCACTTAAACAGATTTACATATCCTACAAGGACCACAGTCAGTATGCAAAGAACCACGATTCAATGACACAGGGAGTTATGATGAAGGCGACAGGAGCAACAAATGCCAACAACAACATTTATTTGAAGAGTTCATAAAGTTTTTAGCTCATGAGAGTGATTTTTAATAGAGGCAATACCACATACATGGTGTCATGTTTTAAAGAACAAGACACAGCTTCACTTGGACAATGACACAACTATTCCATATCGCCGTTTACCTCAATAGCTTCACTACCCATTAATGTTTCATGACAAGAAATATGAGTTCCTTTATTTGCCATGTTTCCATTGCGGGCTAAAGAATTTTAATCTTTCACCCTCTATTGGAATTAGCCTAAAAGATTTGTATCTATTCCATAATCAGGCTTAATGCAGTCTAAAGTCTTTGTGAGACAAATACGCAACCTAAGGTTGGTAAAACTAATGTTGTCTTCCTTTATCAATGCACCAGCCAATCTTTTTCCTTTGGAGAGAAACACACAGTTTACTAATGCGCCTAGTATGAGCAGAATAAAAGATTCTCTAGTGAGGGATTACTGACCTTGCGCGTTGTGCTAAGAAGGAACATGAAAGATTTATCAACTCTTCAAAAATTCTTATTCAAGATAGATCTAATTTTGGCATGAGATTTGGAAACAGTCAGTCAATATGAACGCATGAATCTGCTACAGGAGATCTAATAGATCTAATAAATAAATTAGTCAATATGATTAATGCAAGCCAACATCTAACTCCATTCTGACCTACTCTGATGCAGAAGCATTTATCCAACATTCAAAAATAATTCAAAGTATGAACCAAGCATGTTAGAAAAAGTTGCAGCCTTTGTACAACATTGATCAACATTCATCTCAAGTTTCTTTGCTTACGCAGATCCACCACATCCGGCAATAAATTTAAAATTTTGAAAGACATGCTTAAGTTTGAAAAAGGTATTTCAAATTAATGTGAGATTTAGTGAATGCAAAGAACATCAATTTGAAATAGGCTTAATTATTGAAGTCAACGCATAGATTTTTCTCCTTAAAATAGTGATTTAAAAAGATCTAAGATATAGCATTTTAAGGAATGAAATATTGTGAAATTTATTAAGATAACAAACAAGTTGGTGTGAGGTTGGGCCCTCCTTCTAGTGCCAGTATGTAGATGGTGAAATTTGGATTTTTCTCAAAACAAACAATGCACATTAGCATGTTAGTTTAAAACAAATCAAATAACAACATCCATATGAAATGATACATCAATGCTTTCAAATGCAAGCAAATGACAAAAGCATGCTAAATAAGCACATGAAAAACATGAAGTGAGTCATCTAATATTGGATTGGTGCTTCTATGGAAAGAAGCCCTTTCCCAATCCTTGCTTAAGCTAAGCTAAATGATATAATGCCAATGATGATGATGGAGTAAGATGGGCAAAATCAGTTCTCAAGGAGAGTGACTTTGCAAGAGATTGTGGAGATTTTGTGGAGATGAAATGATAGAATTGTGGAGTTGTGGAGGATTTGATCAAACATGAAGCTTTCATTTATAGATTTTCACATGCCAAGAGTGCTCAAGAGGGGGCAATGTGGGACTAAAAACAAGCCAATGAAAAGAGGCCACTTGTCAACTTGTGAGTGGTTGAGGAGTGTGCAAGATTTGGGAAATGTGCCCAAGAGGGGGAAATTTGAAATTTGAAATGAGAGTTAATGTTGAGTTTGACTTGTGCAAGAGACATATAAGAGACATGTAAGACCTATTAAATGCCCTATTGGATGTACAATTCAACTTTCCTTTTGAATTCAAACCTGATAGAATATTCCTCATGGATGCCATGTTGAGTGAAAATGCTGATTTAAATAAATCAATAAATTGATTTATTTATGCAAGTGGCAAAATCTAGAGAATCCAAGTGATTAGGATTAGCATTTAATCATGGTTAGACTAGCTTAATGCTGATTAGGTGAGTTTGACCTCTTTGACTTAGATATTTGATTTATTTAAATCAGAAAAGTAGAAATATGAATTTTGAGACTTAATTAAATAAAATCCTCGTTTATTTAATTAAATAGATGATGCAAGATAAAGGTTGAATGATTTATGAGAGATGAAATGTTATTATTTGATTAAACCATTGTATTTACCTGTATGCATATTTTCTGTGTCTACACTAGCAATATTGCATCACCAAAAATATGGCTAATTTATTTTTGTTGTTTTCAATAAGGGCTAAGGTATGTGGAAAATAAATATTTTAATTTGCAATAATGTGATTTTCCCTTCTGGTGATATATAAATGCAATTTTTGGAGGAAATATGTTGACGTAAATGTTTCCAAGGCATTTAAATTGGAATATTCTCTTTGGGGTGTCCATTCAAGGTGTGGACAACTTGGAGTGCATGTTCATGCATGATCAATTGCATAATTTTGCATGCATTTGCATGTTTGAGCCACCAACTTTGTATGTTGGTGCATGTTCATATTTGGAGCCATCAGGGCCATCAAGGATCAATGAATACGCTAGAATTGACCAAATTTGATTGGCCATGGTTTAGGTGCCCATGTGAAGGCCATGTGAGCATTGAACAATTTTATTATTTTATGATTATTTCTCCGAATGGGGCATGGATTTTCCAAGGAGGTGTTTTTCTTATGGTTTTGGAAAACCATAGTGGTTTTTTTCATTCACAAATCTATATTTTCAGGCCTTGTCATTTGGGAAGATGGGTTTGGGAGTTTTTGTAGGTGATATGGGGAGATGCTGCCGGATTAAAGAGAGGATTTGACGAATCCATTGTTGCAGATTTATATTTGCATATAAGCCCATGTTTTTGGGAGCTGGTGAACTCCACATTTTGAGAGATTGTGAGCTAGTGAAGTCCATGCGAAGGGAGCTTGAGAGATTCAGTAGAAATAAGGTTGAAGGAAACCAAGAAGACATTTTTGTTGCAGGTTTGGAGGTGTGCTAGAACAACAAGAAGATAGATTGAGTGAAACTATTTTGTATTTTATTTTTGTTGTCATATTTTAGTCTCACATTAGATTTGTAATATTTTTCATTAGCTCATATGGCTGTGAAACAATGTATTTTCAAAAATTCTTTCTTGTTATGTAATTGAAGGAGATTTTGAATGAACAAAGAAGAAAACTTCTTGTGGATTTTTATGTTGTTTCAAACTATTTCTAAGTTTAATTTTTCATATTGTTGTATGTGAATGAGGGTTGGTTTCTTACTTCATCAACAAGTGACTTGCAAATGAAGATAAAAACAGTTGCCAGATGCTTAAGAGAGGATTGACAGATAATCTAGAAAATCAACAAAGCAGATAAAATACTTTGGTTTACTGTGTCGAGAAATCATGGTATGACATGTTTTAAAAATAAATAAATTGAATTTCTTCCACTTAAAGTAATTAGTTTTTTTATTTAAAAAAATTAAGAGGAGCTGAATTGAGTTTCTATTTCCTAAGGGCTTTGGCGGATCATCCACCATTATGAAACTTAGGTTTCTTTTGATGAACACTACTTGAAAATATCAAGGATAGGTCAATTGCATAGGACTTGGGGTGATCCCACAATAGTGGTTTATAATTTTTGGCCAAACTGGTCACTGAAATTATTATTTTTAACTAAATCTTCACTTTCAAGCACCTATAGCGGCTAAACCGTGAGGAATTTGAAGATGATGCAAACTAGAGTTTCATAAAATTTTGTCTATAGATTCTAAATATATTTTTTTCAAAAATTTTGGACTCAAATTTCACTTATTTTTTCATCTCCCTCAAAAACTTGTTTTTTTCAAAAATCAACATTTTTAAAAAGTGACTCTCACTGTATAATACATAATTTTTTTTCCATGAAGGATAAAATTCTAATTCTTTCAAATTTAGATTTGTAACTTTGATATCTATTGCTTCCACTTTTTTAGATAGTTTTTTATTGAATATGTTTTATTTAATCAAGTTTCAAAGGCAAACCAGTTACAATTTAGACATAGTGTGATCGTATAACACGTAACTTTTTTTGGTATGTATCAAAATTAAATTTATTTATTTTTGTTGGATCAAGGACTCCAATATCTGGTGCACTCATATTTTTCAAATTTTTTTTTGATAATCTTCTATTTTTCCACAAGTGTAGAACAGAGAGCTTGATTTTCGATAAAAAACCTATATTCACAAGAAATAAAAAATAAATATAATAATCAAATTAAATTTAATTAAAATTATACTTTTTTAAAAGCTTATAATAAGGACTATATCATTACGATTTTTATTTTTTTTAAATGAATTCATTTGATCCCCCAAAAGGTAAATCAAAAGTGGTTTTTTATCAACATTTTGATAGGTGTAAAGGAGACTACATTACAAGTATGGTTTAAAATTAGCGAGGATCTATCCAAGGGGGCTTGGTCTAAGGTGGTTTGATGAAACCATATTCAACTGGAGTCCTTTAAATAGAAGTTTTCAAGGCTTAAATCATTATAGTTTCTAAAAATATGTGATTTCAGCAAAAATCAGGATCTCCCAAAAAGTGTAAACCACTATTGTGGCAACACCCGAAGCTAAATGCCAATGCTTAAGTGCACTTGGAAAGTGTCTAATTATACTTATAATTTTCGCTTTTAACCTTTTTTGGAATCTCAATTTTTTTTTTTTTTTTTTTTTTGTTTTAGCCTTCTAACATGTTTTGTAATAGGGATGGGGTCTTTGTTTCTCCTTTTATCTAATAAAAACATTTCATTTTGGTAATAATTCAAGCCTTTAAAGTTGGGTGTAATTGTCTATGTATTGAGATACTTAATGATATGATTTATCTTTTATCTTAATTGACAATTTTGTTTTTACAATTAAAGTTCTAAATTTTTAGTAGACCTATAATAACATAGAATACATTTAAATAATATAATGCCATTCTAGATGTTATTAAAATATTAAGATTCAAGATATAATTATGATAACATCAAATTCAAATTTTATTAATTAAAATAAAATTAACTATTTCAAAAGCATATTTTATTATATCCATTCTTTAACTAGTCAAAGGAGCTTCATCCTTTTAGCTCGCTCTTAACTTATATTCAAAAACCTAAATTTAAAGATTATTTCTTTTGAGAAGTTTTGACTCTTCATCTGCATGTTGACTCTTTGCATCCATGTCGACTCTTTTCCTTCATCCCACTTCTTTGGGATGAAATTTTTGTGATACTTCATATTCCAAAAAAGATGATGGAATAGCTATATCTTTAGGGAATTGACTCTAACAATGATGGAATAGATATATTGTTAGGGAATTGACTCTAATGATGATGTCCAAGTGGTTGAAATCAAATGGAAGAAAATTGTCACATCTTTCCAAATCTACAAATGCTCTTTTCTCCAAGATGGCATCTTAGTTTCATATTCTATCCATTTGTTTTCATATGATTGTAATCTCTAGGACAACATAACATTTCCATCTTCCTTCCCTCTTAAGTGTGATCTAGCTAATAAATTTTTTTGGAAGTCTATAGAAAATATAGTTAAAAACTAGAATGTACTTGTAGGTTGAAATGCACCCCTAGATAACTACTTATGTTTAGGATTAGGGTTGAATAACTTAAGATTTATCAAATAATTTTTCTATAATAACAACAAAAAGGTCAAAATTATTTGAAAAGATAACAATAACTTTAAAGTAAAACCTACATTTTTTTTTAGACTGCAAGAATCGGTCAGGTATCCGTCCCCCTATAAACCGCAATATGCTTGGTAAAAAAAATTCACGTGACTAGTGACGCTGGCACAACACACCCTCCAGTACCATGGGGATGATGGGGAGACTAGACCTCGTGACCTCTTTCCTGCAATAGGATGCTTTAGCCAATCAAGCTAGGCCCACTGCCCCAAAGTAAAACCTACATTAACAATATTACTCTATATCATTTTTTCAAAGAAAACATAAAAGATGACAAGGTTAAGAAGAAAGTATCTCACTCTACAAAAATTATTAAATTATAATTTTTACTTTGTATATCCATTTATCAACAAACAACTAGTCATGTAATCATTTAATGTTTTTTATTGTTCAATTTTAGGCCAATCTTTATTATTCCATATTTCATGAGTAGTAGTTCACAAAAACCCCTATCCCTTATGAGCAAGAATGGTCCACACATAACTCATTACATCTATTTGATGCTCACATGAATGAAAATAATATAAAGAAATCATGTATTCATTAGCTAATATACAAGGGAATACATAACAATGCGTAAAATTGTTAGAGAACACATGGTGCTCTTGACCACCACTCTTGGTTTGCATGCCTTGTCAAAGGAGAAATTTCTACTCCTTGGGATTAGAAATGGCATGCTTGATGTGTCACCCTATGTGGATGTGGGTTTTGTCCCTACTATCACAAATCTTGTTGATTCAAGTTTTAGTGCAAAAGGTGTGACACCTTTTGTGGTAATGGGTTCTATCCTCGTTGCCACAAATCTTGACTCTATTCATGTTGATTGTGTTGTCATGCAATCTACTGACATTCATGCCTCCTCTCCTATGCCTAGTATGGTGATGAATCATGCGAATGTTAGTGCTCCCATTTTACACCATTTGATGAGATTTTCTCATTCATCTCTATAATGTAAACAGGTGGGTGCAAAACGATGGGGGGCCAAAATGTGGCCAATTTTTTTTTTTTTTTTTTAAATCCATAACATGAGTGCGTTATAATGTGCTCACATTATGGCTTAGAGTGATTGAGCCTTAGGCTAGAATACTATGAGACCAAAATGTGCTCACGTTATAACACAAGCGTGTTTTAGTCTGTTAAAACAAGAAAAAAGCAACATTCCTCATTTTATTTTATGTTGTTCCCAAATCCCTCCATGACCTACAAACCCTCAAAAATGCAGTGTCATTCCAAGAAGGGTCAAAATGCTCTTAATATTAATCAAATATTCACCAAAATTCCATCACAATGTCGGGGAAGTCAAAGGAGTGAGTTTTTATTATTTTTTGTGTGAATTTGTTATTAAATAGGAAGATTTAATATGTTTTTTGATGTAAATTTATTTAATTTTTAGGAAATGATAATGCACCTCCAAACCCTCATGAAATTCCTCTTCAAAATCCTGATTCTCCTCAACCCAAAATCTCCGTTGAAGAACAAGCCCAACAAACACCTCCAACAATTCCTCAATATGCTCTAGGAACTTAAGAAAATTTAATGGAGAAAATTGAAAACAACAAAAAAAAAATTGAGAATATAATTCCAAGGTTGAAAGATCTTGCGAGATCACCCTTATATAGAACCACGCTTGCTCAATCACTTGAATTGATATCAAATGTAGATTCAATTAGTAAGAAAATAACTAGTTGGTAAGATAAGAGATGAGAGTGTAGACAATTTTATGCAAATAAATTATCTTATAAACAAGTGAAAGTTGAAAATATTACAAAATTTGACTTGTGTTCCCTATTCAAAAAACCATAGAACAAATCAAACTTTACACCCTTCAAGAAAGAGCTTCCCTATCCATTGGTGCAACTACCAAGTGATAAAGAACCATTTTTGGCAGAGGTGGTGGATGATTTTTGACCATCCTCCATGCAAAAACAACGAGAAGCTACAATATTTTTTGATGAAACTCTATTGTGAGTTTGTCCTCAATAAAATCTCAAACTATTTTGATATGCAAGACTTCTAGGGTAGAGGTGGGGGCTCTACATAGGACAGAGTGGGGGCATGTATTGAACCACAATGACCAGTGAGACAAGCACTCGCTAGACTAGCATATAAGCTTGTGGCTATCCCTTCCATTGTGAACGAGAGTGTTGAGGTCAAGACACTGCAATTGATTAGTTCCCCGACCCAAAGCCTCATACAACATGCCAATCCTAGAGAATGGGGTGATTCAGGCGAGTCTTAAAAAAGTAGAGTTCCACCTCATATTTTTTAGGCTTGCAGGACACCTTGTGGTTATGACCCTACTAATAGTCAGGACATAGGTGTGTAGGGTACATCTGCAACTAATCAGATGGTGATGACATATGCCATCCTTCATGAGGCATTCAACCTTGATAGTTAGGTAAATGTTAGAAAGTTCATTGAATTGAATTTGAAATGCAAGATTAACTAAATTAGTTTAATGATTATAATGAAATTTAAGGGTTATAGCACTCATTCTATTTTCAATGGTCCTCTACCTCCCTATTACATGACAACATGTATTGTGGAGGTATTGTTATATGAATGGTATTCTTATATCTCATTTTGGATGTTGAATAGGTTAATCTTGGACCTTCAACAACAACACCTCCCAGTGGAGGTGGACATCAAAGTTTCACTCAGGTAATATAGACTATACATTGTATTTCGTAATTGAATAATGTTTAATGATAGTTTGAAAGTTCTAGATAGTTTGTAAGTATGCATTGTATTTTTAATTAATTTTATTTTAGGTTGTTATGCACTTCATGCTTCTATGAGTTTCATTTTTTCATGTTGTTGACCTCAAAAAATATAGGCTAGTGGCATCACTAGCTTGTAGCTGTAGTGATGGAAACAATACCCCTTTTCCTCAATTAATTTGGGAATAATTGATAAGATGAGCTAAGTGATGCCTTAATTTGGTGTTGTAACATGTTTTACATATTCACATTAAGTTTTGGGCCCTTTTCATTAAAATGTGGCTTCTTTATCCCTTATTTGGTCCTATTTTGCATCCACAAGCCTAATTAAATGCATTTTTCTCAGGATAATCCTGACACTTATCAAATAACCAATCATAATTCAATGTTTTTGGTTATTTGTTCTATATCTAGTGATCTAGGACTCATACGCCCAAGGGTGCATACAAGTCCCACCTAGGTCTCGGGACTCGATTTTAAACATTACATTAAATAAGATACTTCTCAGAGTTTGTGTCCCAGTTTTAAGCCATTGGGACTCATATGCCCTGTTAGTTCTCAAAAACTCTGGTTGAAACCACAAGAGGTTTCCAAGCTCCTGGTATATTTTAGGCTAACGAACAAGGCCAAATGGTGTATTTGAGCCTTCTTCTCTTCAGGCTCTGCCAAACCTAGGCGGGTGTACCTATGCAAATGAAGTAGACTTAGAATATATGTTTCCTACTTGATAAATCTATCTGGAAAATGGAAATTGGGAGTGGGATAGATGAAAGATTAATAACTACTCCTACTGAAATTTGAGATGTGAATGTTTGAATAAGATTTTATAAAATTTTAAAATGGAATTGGTATGACCAGTGCCTACTTTTGTTGGGCTAATGGAATCAAGAGGTAAATGATATGTGCGTCCTATTTTTGGATAAAATTTGAATTGTTTGGCACTTTTATGAGTTTATGCTTGGCATAAACATGTAAGGGTGCAATTATCAAGTTCGTATTGATCCAAATGACCTTTTCCAGATTACTGTGATTAATTTAAAGAATTTAACCCTTCCTTGAAGGAGCCAATTAATGGAACCACATAAGAGCAAAAAATGTGCTTTGATAAATTGAAAATATCCTTGATACATTAATTTAAATAATAAGGAAATGTCAACCTTGGAGACAACCGGATAATATTCTCAATTATTTCAACAAACAACTGACACCATAATTGGACCACCAAATTTATGGATTCTTCTCCATTATATAATTTTAAAAGATTTTACAATATATAGCATAATGTGTTGTTTCAAAAAATGATTTACCTACTGATAATTTTCTAACCTATTTTCTAATTCCTATCTCTAATCTTTGATAATTTTATTTCATCTTACATATATACATTGTTCTTTTAGGGAACTCAACCTTTCACATCTGTCTGGTGTAACTCTTCTTTTTGGTGCAACCCTTCGTTTAATTATCTTTGGTAAAATAAAAAATTAAAAGTTCTCAAAAATGCTAGTTGAAAAACCACAAGAGGTTTCCAAGCTCTTGGTACATTTCAAGCTAACGAACAAGGCCAAATGGTGTATTTGAGCCTTCTTCTCTTCAGACTCTACCAAACCTAGGCGGGTGTACCTATGCAAATGAAGCAGACTTAGACTATATGTTTCTTACTTGAGCAATCTATCCACAATGGCAATTGGGAGTGGGATAGATGAAAGCTTAATAACTACTCCTACTAAAATTTGAGATGTGAATGTTTGAATAAGATTTTATAAAATTCTAAAATGGAATTGGTATGACCAGTGCCTACTTCTGTTGGGCTAATGGAGTCAAGAGGTAAATGATATGTGTGTCCTATTTCTGGATAAAATTTGAATTGTTTGGCACTTTTATGAGTTTATGCCTGGCATAAAGGTGCAAGGATGCAATTATCAAGTTCTTCTTATTGATCCAAATGACCTTTACTAGATTAGTGTGATTAATTAAAAGAATTTAATCCTTCCTTGAAAGAGCTAGTTAATGGAACCACACAAGAGCAACAAATATGCTTTGATAAATTGAAAAGATCCTTGATACACCAATTTAAATAATAAGGAAATGTCAACCTTGGAGACAACTGGATAATATTTTCAATTATTTTAACAAACAATTGACACCATAATTGGATCACCAAATTTATGTATTCTTCTCCATTATATAATTTTAAAAGATTTTACAATATACAACATAATGTTATGTTGAGGTGACTGACCAACCTATCCAACTACCTCACCTACTGCTTCTATCTCTAATGATTTTATTTCATCTTACATATATACATTGTATTTTTCAGGGTTACAACTCTTCACAACATCCGTCTGGTGCAACTCTTCTTTGTGGTGCAACTCTTCATTTAAAATTATTCTCAGAAAAATAAAATATTTAATTAGTTTCCTTTGACAAACTAGATATTTTAACTTTATTCTTCATTTTGCATCTTCATGAAAATTAATTTAATAATAATCTTCTTTTGCTGGAAACTTCACATTCATTCTTTCACCCTTTAAATATATAATTTGGGTAAAAATAATTACCCACCTTTTAACTCCCTTTGTTTTTTCCTCTTCATGGAGACTAATTTGATTTATTATTTTCATTCTTCGTTGTTTGGAGATTTGCACTTCATTTTTACCCGTATGCATTTTCACCCCATTAATAAAAATCCTTTGGGTAAAATAATTACCCACTCCCTATTTCAATTGGTGAAAACATTTTACAAAGTTTATATTTACACTCTTCAAAAATATCTTACCCTGCACACTTTCATTTTCAATAAATTAGTTTCTATTTTTACCGCTCATTGAATCCACCACACATTTCATTTCACGGAACGCTTATAAATTTGAGACCCTTTGCGGTAACACGAGAATGCTCACCGCTCACCCACATACTCTTCAAATTACACCTGGTAAACTTTATATTCCTCAAAATAATTATCTTTTCCCACGTGCTTGCAAATATATTTTGAGCTTCCATATTAAAATATTTTATATTTCATTTCTTGCTATATCCCGCACAAACTATTTCTAGGAGCATTTTATGTCTAATTATTTTTTACTTCCACCGCTATCCCACATTATTTCATGGAGCATTTTATGTCTAATTAATTTTTACTTCCACCACTGTCCCGCATTATTTCATGGGAGCATCCGCGGTAATGCGGGAAGGGTCATCGCTCCAAATCTATTCAAATCTGCTCACTGTTCTCTTTATTTCAATCTTATTAACTATAACCTCTATTTGGAAGAATCTTTCCCTTTATTCGCACCTCATTACAAATAATATATCTTCAGTAAAAATCTACCTTTCACCATGTTGATAGTTTTCTCCTTTCAAACTAGTATGGAGAAATTTGGAAAAATGTTGAATCTAGATTTATATTTGCTAATTTTATTTTCTTTCTAGAGATTTAAAAAAAATCCACCCTATGTGCAATCATAAATTATTGTGTTCTATGAGAGTTAGTCTCTTTGAGCATTTCCCAATGCCTGTAGTTGCCATACGTTTCATGCATGAATTCCTTCATATATCCCTGTACCTTCAATTTCTTCATTACTTATTTATTTTCCAAATATTTTACAAAGTTTAAATTTTATAAAACACTAAAATATTTAGGGTTTTGAAAGCAGCCATATTCATTTTAAAACATATTTAATGTTTCAAGATATATGTCATTTGAACTTTAGAATTTAAGAAAGAAATTTTCAATTTCGGTTGGGGGCAAACAAAATAATTTCACTGTGGGCACATGGAGCATCCTGGAGCCATAAAAATTTGTTAGGTACAGTGATCAATTATTTTGGAAGTGGTTTCTTGACAGATTTTGAATAGCTCGCCAAATTGAGGTACTTCCTTTGTAAACTGGCCTTGCCGGAGCATGTAGTGAGAAAAATGAATTTTTAAATAGTGTGCCAAATGACCACAAAATCCAACAAAATTGAAATTGGAGACATCTGAGGCCAAAATACCAACTGGGTCATCCTTAGAATTTCAAAATTTGCAACTTTTTCGGAGTGCCCAATCTAGCTAAGGAGCAGTTGCAAAACAATTAAAAAGCATACCATAACTCTTCTGACGATCATGAAAATGAATAGACGTATTGAGTTGTGATAGGAGAGTATGCTTGTGAAACATTTTGGCATGAAGTTGTTAGAATTGAAAACTGTGAATGCCCAAAGTTGCTTACTCAACATTTTCTGAAAAAATTACCACTGTCAAGCTCAATTGAAACCCTCCACTTGCCTTCTTGGAAAAAATATCAAATCACTTCTTGTGAAGCTATAACTTGGGGGGTTGGTTCATTTTGGATCCATGATAATGTGTACACAATTATTTTTCATCAATCTTCTTCTTTTGCAAAATATGAGGTGTCAAAGTTGACCCTTTTGTAGCTTTATAGAAGTGCAATCACAAAAAACTATGGAAAACCCATTCGGATTTGATTTTGAAAAAAATACCAAACGATGTCTTGAAGATCTGAAAATTCATATGGATGTAGATTTTGGTGGGGATAATTTGATATAACAATTGGTTTTTCATGAAACTCTTTTAGTTGCTTAATATTGTTCTCCAAAGTTAGTCATTTTAACAGATTTTACTGTGTAGACAACAAACTTTTGCAAAACCCTTCAACTTGGCATTTTTAAATCTTGTCAAAACTGATCGCACGAAGCTGAAAATTCACATGAACACTCATGTATGGTAGATAAACATCTGTGTAATGTGATTTGAAATGAAAATGAATATATCCAAAGTTATGATTTTTCAAAATATGCTCCTTGGGTTGATTTTACAACTGAGCTTTTTGAGTGCCAAAATCAATTTTTCACACATGGGATCCTAAAATTTGCATGAAATTTTAGGCTCCAACATGCCCCAACTGGCATATGAGTCCCACTTTAGCTTGGACCTATTTCAAATCAAATTCTTGGTGAAATTTTATTACCGTAGATCTGATGTCGGCTTGTATTGTAATTTCAGAAAATTTGGCATAAACTAGTATAAATACAAGGTTATTTCACATAATTTCTCCTAGCAAGTTTGAGTCAAGCATCCTAATATTTCACAAGAGAATTATAGAGTATTTAAGAGCATTCAAGGGTAGATTTGTAGAGGATTATTGCAGAAATCAAGGTCCATTGTCATGTCAAAGGCTTGATGCATCATTCATGTGGTTTTGAGCTAATATTGTGATGTATTGTTCAAGCTCAATTCAAGTATTCAAAGGAATCATCTTTCATCAATAATCATGATTGAGATCTACATCCATTAATGCCACTTCATGCTTGTTTGTAGATCTACAAGGTTTTAAACAAGGTTCTATTGTTTCATCTTATGTTTCATGTTTGATTTCATTCATGCTTCATTTCTCATTAAGGTTTGATTACAAAAATGAGGTTTGACAAAGGAAAACCCCCATTCCCTAAAAAAACAACATTTTCCCCCTCTCTTTGTATATTTTAGGTTTATAGGTTGAAGGAAACTTGGTGGATTTGAAGCCTTCAAAAGTACGAAAGAGGAAAAGTTGCAAAAGTTGTAATAAGAAGTTGTCAAGGATCAGAAAAACTTAGATCTAGGTCAAGATATCCAACTTGTTTACATGAAACTAGTGGGATAGTGCTTATTTAATCCATATTCAAAGGCTCATAAAGTTTCAGTTCAAAATTCTACTCGTAGGACACTTTTCAAATTTTCAGGACACTTTGTAACTATCTAGGCATATGCATCCCAATACAACCTTTTTGCTAGATTTTTCCATATTTAGACTAGTCACCAGGAGATTCCAGATTCTTCCCAAAAACCCTATACTAGGAATAAATCACTCATCCTAGCATATCAGTCCTAGTGAGCTTCAAACAATAGATTTTTAGGGTTGCAGACCTTGTTTTGACCTCTCCATTGTTCCAGGTTATTTTCTATTTCATTCCTATTTATCAATTTAATTTAATTCTTTCATGTCTTCAAGTTTATAGGGTTTTATGCATTAGAGTTTGTATTTCTCCTTCGAAGCTTCATTTTAATGGTGAACCCCCATTTAATCACACCTAAGGAAACCACCCTAGTTCTCCTTCCCTCAAATGAGTCACTTGGTTGAGGGATCTTGGTTTCCTAATGAACTAAGAGTGAAATCAGTCCTAAACCCCTAGGTTCCATCTCGTAAAAGGTGGAGCCCCAATTTCCCTTATGTTTAGTAACATACCATTTCACTCTTATCTTCCTAAATGTCATCACTAGCATTCCATTTCAATAATTTATGATTGTTTTTTTAATTTTTTAGATGTTATAAGTAGACACTCCTCCCGATGTTGATAGGGTAATGGAGCATGGTTTGTCTACTACAATAGATAGCTCGATGCCTTTGATGGGGGTATGAGGAAAATTGGTAAATTCTAAATTGCATTCGTTGTTATATAGCTCTTTATTATTGAAAAATCAAATGATTATTGATTTGTAGTTTAATTTCTATCTGTATGGTTTCTATATGACTTTGGAATACCACAACCTGAGCATGTTGATGTTTCGAATGAAGAGAGAGATCATCTGGCAGCGGTAAGTGATTACTTTGTTAAATATTTCATTTTTTATAATGTAATTTATATATATTAATGTATATACTTTTTATTGTAATAGGTAGAATGCCATGAAGAACTAAATAGGAGGAGCAACCCTTGAGTTCGAAGTAGATATGTGTCATACACATCTCCATCCCCTCGACAATCAAAGGTCACCCATGATCTATTTTCTTCACTTGGAGGGGAATGTGTTTTTATTGGGGTCCTTTGTTGTATGCCTATGTGACATTTTTGGACATATATTTTGTATTGCATATACTTGACATTGTATGCCTATATGGCATTCTTGTAAGCCTATATGGCTATTTTGTATATAGGTTATACTTATATCGACATAAATTGATGTATGCCTATATGGCTATTTGGTTAATACACATCTTTTTTATTGATTGTTTCCATATTTTCATTATAAATCCATGCTTCAATGGATATTTGTAGATGGTTTACTTCAAATATTTAAAATCCAAGTGTATTCTATGCAATCTTCTTTTATATAATTGTAAATATATAAAGTTTGAACATTTTTTTCCTCTAAGATTATTTTAGGAAGTGTTTTTGCATACCTTTCTTGCTTTCATTCCATGTTCTCAAAAGCACTAGTGAACCTTCCATATTTTCTAAACTAGAGTTATTAACATTAATAACCTTGAGAAAAATAATATCATGATCATCACATTGACTCTCAAGATGACACTAACTCTATTGAGGATACTAATCAAGAGATGCAATACCATAACAATACTATTGTGATCACTAATTATTTCAAGGAATATATCTCTTCCACATGATCTATTGGGTGAATTGAAAACCTAGCCATGTCATCATTGACATCATCAATCATATGAATATAATAATTTGCATGATGCAATCTAACACCTAGGTCTATCTACCACTACACATGTAAGCCCATACTCTCTAGGATCATTGTAGCATGGTAAGGAAATTCAGGTAATTATACAATGCACTTTCAAGTATGAAACTAAAAATGATCAAGACATTATTACATGTGACATCATACCTCTAGAAGTTTGTGATATAATTCTTGAAAGATATCTACCATTCCAAACCCCAATAGTGGATGCTATGAATCAAAAGATAATATTTTGACCTCAACAAGTCTAAATTATAAGACAAAATAACATGCTTCATGCGTATACTTCATGTATTATGTGTATTCATGTGTATGCTTCATGCTTCCTATGTATACTTCACGTATTATGTGTATTTACATGTATTCTTCACGCTTCCTACGTATACTTCATGTATTCACATATATGCTTCATGCTTCTTGTGTATACTTCATGTATTACGTGTATTCACTTGCATGCTTCATGCTTCTTGTGTATACTTCATGTATGATGTGTATTCACATGTATGCTTCATGTTTCTTGTGTATACTTCCTGTGTTCACGCGTATGCTTCATGCTTCCTATGTATTCTTCATGTATTATGTGTATTCACCTATATACTTCATGCTTCCCATGTATACTTCATGTATTCACGTGTATGCTTCATGCTTCTTGTGCATACTTCATGTATTATGTGTATTCACGTGTATGCTTCAGGCTTCCTATGTATACTTCATATATTATGTGTATTCATGTGTATGCTTCATGCTTCTTGTGTATACTTCATGTGTTCACATGTATGATTCATGCTTACTATGTATACTTCACTTATTACGTGTATTCACGTGTATGCTTCATGCTTCTTGTGTATTCTTCATGTGTTCACATGTATGCTTCATGCTTCATGTGTATACTTCACATATTACATGTATTCACATGTATGCTTCATGCTTCTTGTGTATACTTCACATATTACATGTATTCATGTGTATGCCTCATGCTTCCTATGTATACTTCATGTGTTCATGTGTATGCTTCATGCTTCTCGTGCATGCTTCATGTATTACATATATTCACATGTATGCTTCATGCTTCCTTTGTATACTTCATGTATTATGTGTATTCATGTGTATGCTTCATGCTTCCCATGTATATTTCATGTGTTCACATGTATGCTTCATGCTTCCTGTGTATACTTCATGTATTACGTGTATTCACATGTATGATTCATGCTTCCTATGTATACTTCACATATTACATGTATTCACATGTATGCTTCATGCTTCTGGTGTATACTTTATGTGTTCACATGTATGCTTCATGCTTCTTATGTATACTTCATGTGTTCGCATGTATGCTTCATGCCTCCTATGTATACTTCATGTATTATGTGTACTTGTATGCTTCATGCTTCCAGTGTATACTTCATGTGTTCACATGTATGCTTCATGCTTCTTATGTATACTTCATGTGTTCACATGTATGCTTCATGCCTCCTATGTTATCTTCACGTATTATGTGTACTCACTTGTATGCTTCATGCTTCCTGTGTATACTTCATGTGTTCATGTGTATGCTTCATGCTTCCTGTGTATACTTCACGTATTACATGTATTCAATGTATGTTTCATGATTCTTGTGTATACTTCATGTATTACGTGTATTCACATGTATCCCTCATACTTCATGTATTACATATATCTATTTTTATGATTCATTCAATTGGATGTATCTTCAACAAGATTACTCCATGTGTATTTATGATTACCTTATGCTTTTAAATTGTGAAAATATTAAAAAATGTTGATTATCGAAATGCTTTCTAGTTTGATAAGCACTAACATAAAAAGGAGAGAATTTCATTTGAGAAAGAAATCCATAACATCATTGAAGAATTCAATTAAGAATAGAACCTTAGGCAATATTGCAAATAAATTAATTTATGTTCTCACGGATAGTGCAATGATATGATTTAGGTTGTGACTTTTCGAAGGCGAAAAATTGTGACCCTTCAAATAGGAAAGACTACATGACCCTTTTATAATGAAGGGCGGTGACCATGCCTAGCATAGATGTGCCCACTTAGATGTGTTGGTGCTAATGGTTTGGCCCCATGAAGAACAAAACAAAAAGTAGCCTACCTTACATGCATTTGACAGTTTTTGGGGCATCAGAAAAAATTTCACCACAACCAAAAAGCTTGGAGATATGAAAATCTGAGAGAGGTTATTATAGACAGACCCAATATGATCCTGTACTTTTAGAAAAAATGTTTCTAAGTTCCATGGTTTTTGAGTAACAACTCATCAAAGTTTGCTACCTTTTTGCACTTTGGTCTCTTAAGAGATGTCATTGGTGCAATGTAGCTCAAACTATTCCAAAATGTTTGGGTGCAAAACATGACCTTTCCTAGCATAAACCTACCCATCTAAATGTGTTGGAGTTATCGATTTGATCACACAATGAACATAACAAAAATCACACTACCTTGCAACTTTACACTGCATGCATTTGATGCTTTTTCCATCAATTGAAAACTCAACACCACAGGAAAATGACTCCAAGATATCGAAAACCAAGAGGGGTTATTGAAGAGGGGCCCTACATGATCCCATACCTTTAGAGAAATTTTTTCTAAGTGCCATAGTTTTTGAGTAACACCTCATCAAATTTTGTTGCCTTTTTGCACTTAGGTCTCTTAGGAGATATCGCTAGTGCAATGTAGCTCAGATTGTTTCAACACGTTTGGGTGTGAAAAAGGACCTTTCCTAGCATAAAACTACCCATCTAAACATGTTGGAACTATCAGTTTGGTCGCACAACAAATGAAATGAAAATTACACCACCTTGCAACTTTACACTGCATGCATTTGATAATTTTTCCATCAATTGAAACTTCAACACCACGAGAAAATGACTTGGAGATATTGAAAAAAGAGATTATTGTAGAGGGGAGCTACATGATCTCATACCTTCAGAAAAAATGTTTCTAAGTGCGATGGTTTTCATGTAACACCTCGTCAAAGTTTGTTGCCTTTTTGCACTTGGTCTCTTAAGAGATATCACCAGTGCAATGTAGCTCAGACTATTCTGATATGTGTTGGGTGTGAAACAAGATATTTACTATCATAAACCTACCTATTTAGATGTGTTGGAACTATCAGTTTAGTCACACAACAAACAAACAAAAATTACACCACCTTGCAACTTTACACTATATGTATTTGACACTTTTTCCATCAACTAAAAACTTGACACCATGGGAAAACAACTTAGAGATATTAAAAGTTGAGAGGTTATTGTAGAGGGGACCTACATGATCCTGTAACTTTAGAAAAAATGTTTCTAAGTGCCACAGTTTTTGAGAAACACCTCGTCAAAGTTTGCTACCTTTTTGCACTTTGGTCTTTTAAGAGATATCACTGGTGCAATGTAGCTTAAACTGGTTTGGTAAGATTTGGTGTGAAAAGGACCTTTCGTAGCATAAACTTACCCATCTAGACATGTTGGAGCTGTCGGTTTGGTCACATGATGAACAAAACGAAAATTACACCACCTTACAACTTTACACTGCATGCATTTGACGCTTTTTCTATCAATTGAAAACTCAATACCGTGGGTAAATAGATTAGAGATATCAAAACTCGAGAGAGGTTATTATAGAGAGGCCCTACATTATCCCATACCTTCAAATGAAATGCTTCTAAGTGCTATGGTTTTTGAGTAACACCTCATCAAAGTTTTCTACCTTTTTGCTTTTGGTCTCTTAACAAATATTACCAATGCAATGTAGCTCAGACTATTTCGGCATGTTTGGGTGTGAAAAAGGACCTTTCCTAGCATAAACCTACTCATCCAAACATTTTGGAACTATCAGTTTGGTCGCACGACAAATAGAATGAAAATTACACCACCTTGTAACTTTACACTACATGCATTTGATACTTTTTCCATCAACTAAAAACTCGACACCATGTGAAAAAGACTTCGAGATATAAAAAAATGAGAGAATTTATCATAGAGGTGCCCTATATGATTCCGTACTTTTAGATGAAATATTTCTAAGTGCCACAATTTTTGAGTAACACCTCGTTAAATTTTGCTGCCTTTTTGCACTTTGGTCTCTTAAGAGATCGTCAACGCAATGTAGTTCAAATTGTTCCAACATATTTGGGTGTAAAAAAGGACCTTTCCTAGCATAAAACTATGCATCTAGACATTTTTGAACTGTTGGTTTGGTTGCACGATGAACATAATGAAAATTACACCACCTTGCAACTTTACACTGAATGCATTTGACACTTTTTCCATCAACTGAAACCTTGACACCATAGGAAAATGGCTTCAAGATATCAAAAACCAAGAGATTTTATTGTAGAGGGTACCTACATGATATTTTACCTTTAGACTAAATATTTCTAAGTGCCACAGTTTCTGAATAACACCTTGTCATTTTTTTTTCCCTTTTGAACTTTGGTCTCTTAAGAGATATCGTCAGTGCAATGTAGCTCAGAATGTTCCAACATGCAGGGGTATGAAATAGAATCTTTGAGCTGGTTGGAGAGTATGGAGAGCGGTGAAGGATTTGGAAGAATGGTTATTTAATTAAATTTCTTCTGTGAATTCCAATAAGAAGTTCAAATCCATGGCTTACAGATTCTAACTAGTTTCTGTAAATGAAAGCTTAAATGACTTAGTCATTGAAGATTATGATTTGATTTTCTATTTTTGATCAACTTGGCCATAACCTAAATATGAACCTTACAACTGAAACTAAATAAATAGAATCACATGATTATCCTATCTTAGGGTAGAATCTTAAAAATATCAAGAATAAAATGAAGACATAAAATAATATGGTCATTGCAAATGATCATCTTTTTCTAGAAATGTGAATGTACCTTGATGCTAATCTCCTATGTACCTACACATTATATCATACTTGTTTACCCTTACTGGGAGCAATCTCTTATGTCTTGATGATTATCTATTGTCTATATTATTTTCATAGTTATCATTCAATATATATTTGTTGGTACATGATTCTTTTTTCATTACTTTTTATGAGTACATCAAAGTGTAGATCATACTTACCACACAAATTTGAACAAAATTACATGATCATATTAAATATGTCATATCAAATTGTTACGCCTACGAAGATGGTCCATTTACCACCACTAAGGGAACCATATCATGTCATTTTGACTTGATAGTGAAACACAACAAAAGACAGTGAATGTAATTTTCATTGCAACATATAGTCCACTATGTGCCATTTTAAGTAGATCTACCATAAATATGAATATAATCTACCCAATATTCACTGTGTATGTGTAAAAATTAAGTAGCAAAAAAAAGAGAAACTTTAAGTTAAATAGGGGTAGTAAGTCCTTCCTATGCCATATGAAATTTGGAACCAAAACATAAGTAGAGTTGTAATGTGACAACGAAAGGTCTAACTATCAACTGCAATACATTAATATCAATAACATGACTTTACAAATTCAATTTTCATACTTAAAAATTAATCCAACGAACCATCTGAGTCTTCTCTACTCTTTATTATGTCAAGTATTGCTTCATGGTCTGACTTACACACCTTCTACAAGTTATTGTTCAAAGGTCTACCTCTATATTGTATCAAATCAACATTGGATGCAATGACAAGGTTTGAATGATGAAGAACCTTTCGATGCATGTCAAAGTCTTGAAACAACCAAACATTAACACTCTTATGTGGGTACCTTCTAAGCCATGTTCTAGTAACAACCATCGAGCCTATAGGGTATTTGATGTTTTCTCCATCTATAACTAGGTCCTCCAATTTCTTTTTGGCCTCAACACAATGACACAAGTAATAATCTATTCCCTCTTCATTGGATTCATCTATAATAATTGCATAACATGCCATGCATTGATATGTGCATCAAATTAGATGAATTTACTCAACATTACAAAACACTACAAAGTAAGATAACATTAGGAATTTCAAAAACTATGCAAGTAGATATATTACCTAGTTGAGCTAGATCTGATATGTGATCAAAGTCAACTAATGATTTTATCTATGTCAGTTCCAGTGCCATCAAGAGATGACACTTTTCAAGTGGGCTAAGAAAATTTAAACACCATTTGTCAAACCACTCCTTTGAATCACACTCATTCTAGGCTTGAATTGCACATGAAGAACAAAAGCATGCCATCTTTTGTGTATGGATACTCCATGAACTTGCATTAGAGCTTCTGAAAGACTGTAGCTTACTTGATCTTGTCAGTGTACAACAAGCCTCATATTGTGCAATGTTATTATCATCTATCAACCAAAAAAATATATGAACTGAAGACCTACCTTCATTCCCTGGACCCATTGAAGCATTACACCACTTGATGATTGATTTTGCATCTATAAACTTTGGATTATCTTTATACTTTAACTCTTCTCGTGCTATGACTCTTTTGATACATGCTTTTGCACCATTATGCTCCCCCTTTCCATTCCTGACCTCACAAAAGTTCCACATATGCTGAACACCTATAATATTATGCATCTTTCTCAACCAATAGAAAATTTGTGACTTCTTGAATTGTGATGCATAGTTATCTGACCATATGATATGTTGAATGAATGATATACCCCTTCTAGCCAAATCATGGTAGAACACCTAATAGAAACCTTGCACGAACTCTGTAGAATGCGTGTGATCATCATTGATATAAAAATGATACTCCCTTATGATCTTTTTGTCATCCTTTGTACTATCATTGGCATGAATGAATGGTATGTGCACAAATATAGAAACTTGTGTGGAGTTGTAATATTGTGATTTCACCTCATGTTGTGGTTGTAGACTATAGTTCTCTATAAAGGTGACAAGTGAAACAATGCTACCAAGTGGAAATGTGTCCTTGCATAACTTGAATTGCAAGTCCAACCATCGAGCTTTATGGGTATGCCTTGCATACTCATGCACTATAATATCATGAAATGTAGACATAAACTAATACGCTAGAATCTTTTGAATAACCAAATCACACCTTTTTTCTTCTTTACCATCTTTTGTATTGTAGGCTACTATTTTATACTTTCCTAACTCTACTAGTTCATTTCCAACCGCATGTGTTCTTTCCATATGTTCACATATTGAAATACATTGCAAGCCATCACAATGCTGACATGTGCCATCCAAGCATAATCTCCTATAGAATAATTGACCTTCCTCTCTTTCACATACAATTGTTGATATGAAGTCTCTTGAAGATGTAGGTGGGGAATGTATGCCACAGTCTTGCAAAACATTGTTAGTATACAAATCTAAACATATAGATTGATAAACATCAAAATGGTTAGAAAATTGAATATATACTCTACAACAACAAGTAGTGTGTGTGTGTGTGATTATTTTGACATAGAAATGCTTTAGAGTTTTAAAATATCTTTGAAAATTTTTAACTTGAGGATACATCTCTAGAAATTTACCAAAAAATTGTGTTTGAGTCATAGCCAAAAAATACTTTGGATGTGGCTCATGGTTTCGAATATCAACTCTCCTTCTTACCACATCCCTTTGATTCAAAGATGCCCTTGTGTAATTATTCCAAAAGTCTTCAATTATTGATCTCAATGCTTCAAAAAATGGTTTATCTTTTTGTGGTAATCTCCTCGAGAATGCCCATAATTCATTGTTATCGGTGTCCACAATTCTTTGGTGCCTTCCAATGGCTCTTGATAAAGTTTTTTTGTTTATTCTCAATTCTTGACTTGTCTTTATAATTAGACGATCTTTCTTCATTTGGCTACTTACTATTGTTGATGTAATGACATGTCATGTGACATTACTATCTTTTATTCGTGAGGTGTTACCCACACTTTCATATGCACTGATTAGATTCTTTATTTAATACATTTTTCACTTGAAGCCTTCGATGTTCTCAACCCAAGAATCTTTATGATGGACCTATACTTTATACTTCACATCATTTCAATAAATAGTTCACATCTTTTGATCTCATTTATTTTTTCAAAGAATACTCTCCAAATATTATGCGCATATCTTATACAAGTGCGTTTTGGAATCTTATCTTCCATTGGTTACAATTTTTTTAATCAATATCAATCAAATACTTGGGATTTCTATACAAAATTATAGGTTGTTTTCTCAAAGGTAAATTCATCTCAACATTTGGAATTTCATCAATATTTAAATGAGATGGGATAGATTGCATACCTTCAATCGAAGATGGAATATATGACATACTTTGAACTTAAGATGGAAAATATGGTGTACCTCCTTCACATGTGAGTGATGTACTTTCAACTCAAGATGTGGTAGATGGTGTCCTTCTAGCTTGACTTGCAGTAGAGGATGTGTATCCAACTTGAGGTAGAGGAGGTTCATGTTCCTCTTCAATTGACACATCTTCGACTATCCTGTTCAATCTTATATTTTCATGAAGTTGCCTCATTTGTTCTCTTTTCTTAGTATTCCTATCTTATTTTTCCTCTTCAATTCGCACATCTTCTTCTATCGTGTTCAATTTCCCCTTTTCACAAATTTTACTCATTTTTTCTTTTTTCTTTGCATTCTTAGCTGCTTACTCCTCTTGTGTTAGAGGAATATTTGATCGTTTCCTCGACATGATGAAGAATTGTACTCATGGAATGAAAAAGAGATAAATATTAGTTCCACCATAGTACTAATCAAGTAAAGAAATATCTTACACAAATCTGAAATTACAATAGTCACAATATATGACAGCCCAAAAGGGGCAGCAATGAATATGAAACTAAGGCAATTTTTATTGATTCTCAAGTTTGTGCATGAAGAGGGTAGAAAAGGGGGAGGGTCAAGAAGGAATATGAAACTATTAGTTAAGGATTGTTGATGAAGCTATAGAAGAGAAGATGATTGTTGAGAATATCCTTAGGATTTTTCTTACAATATTTGACCCATTAGTCATTGCAATAGAAGACATTAAAGAACTCTTAAAGATACCAATAGATGAGTTGATGATTTCACATTAAACCCACAAGTATTTCCTAAATAAGGTTAGCCCTTCTTCCCAAAAGATCAAACCAACATAAGAGGTGTGGATTTCAATGAAATAATTCTACAAGAAAAAATGTACAAGGGAAAGGTGTCATTGCAATAGAATGATCAAAGGGATATATGTTTGATTCTTGAGGAGATTTTGATTGGTTTTTAATTTCTCCTTGTGATGTAGGATTAATATTTTCAAGGGAATTCCTATTGTGAAAGTATTTGAGTCCATTAGTATTCTAGTTTTGGACCTTGTAAGTGGAATTCAAGGGTGGACTTAGCTAGTTTTGGTTTTGACATAAGATAAGAAAGTTATTAAGCAATATGTAAGCTACTAGATAAAGATTAAAGGATCTAGATTTGAATCATTGAAAATTTTGATTTTTTTGAATGATGGTTTGGATTTTTTCTTACTATGGTTGAAAATGGAGGTTTAAGTTGAGTGGTAAAAATGTGGATGTCATATTAAGGATGTTATTTATGGTTCTAATTTGAAAGTGAAAGAAATATGGTTATTTCGTTGCAAGTTGGTGAAGGTTTAATCTAAGTCCAAATCAGATAATGGTTGATGGAAAAGTATAAGTGAGATGGATGAAATGGTGGCTTGGATGGGTTTATGACTATTGTAAGGTTGACTATGTTTTGGATGAAATATGTCAAGAGTGGTTTAACAATTGTACTAGGTCTATCTATGGTTACCATTATCAAGACTTTGGTCCACAAGGTATAATTTTTTGGCCTCGCGGATTTGTTGATATGATTTTTTTATAAAAGAATGCAATTTTTGAAACATAGAGTGAAATCATTAAGATACACATGCATGAAATGAGAAATAAAAATCTGATATGCAAAGGAATTAAAAGGGAAGTGCAAGAAAAAAACTAGTGATGATGCTAAAGGTAGAGTGGAAGTGTTAAATAACACAAGCACTAAGAGACTAAATAAAAAGTTTGAAATATTGGAAGAGAAGATGAAAATTACTAAAGTATTTAACTAGAAATCCCAATTATGTTCAAAGTTAAATACTTTAGTAATTTTCATCTTCTCTTCATATTTTATGTCCTAAAATCCTCATGAATATTGAGCACTCATAATTTTGAATACTTAGAAAAATCTAATCCTACATGATAAAAAAATCAAAGCATTATATTAATCATGTATGATAGGAAGTAATAAAGAAACATGCATAAAGACTTGACATACTTTAAAATAGGAGGCTCGATTTAAGAAACTACCCAATCATGTGTAGTTTATTTTTCTTCTTGCATCAAAATACTTAAGAATTTGATATTTTCATGACCTTGCTTCCTTTTCAACATTCAATTATATGTAACTAGATAATAGAACTACTAAAAACTATTGAATTAACCATTGTATAATGTGAAATTATAAAAATAAAATCATAATTAACATTGCAACACCACAAATATGAAAATTTTAATTCATATAATCAAATTTTATGTAAAAAATTTGTTATTTCCTCCTTCCTAAGTTGGAAAAATAGGAAAACATGGTGCAAAGGTGGTACAAAGGTGGTACAAAGGTGGTGAAAAGGTGATGAAAAGGTGGTGGAGTGTGTAAAATTTGCATGTGTTTTCCCCAAAAACATGAAAAGGCATTTTTTGTCAGAGCACGAGCAAGACCACAAGAATAACAAAGAATGTGGGCTTGGATCATGGGTGTCCTACCTGTTTTACCATTTTTAGACCAAGAAAAAATGCACTCTTGTTATAACACAAGTGCATTTTGGCTTGCTCTATAAATGACCAAATTTCAACTTTTCCAAAGCGCGCTTGTGTTTTGAAATAGTTGATTTTGTAAAGGTTTTCAAATATCATCATGTGTCAGTAGGGGGTTGGGTTGAGTTGCATCTATGAGACATTTCTTAGAGTAATTATGACATCATGTAAGTGCTATGTATGTCTTTTTTCGCATGTGATATGAAGTTTCACCACGTTTCTCTATACCCTCAAGCCTATACATTAACCCTAAACCCTATCCCTTAAACCATCAACCCTTAAACCCTAATCCATTAAACCCTCAACCTTTAATCCCTCAACCCTTAAATCCTCAAACGTCAACCCTTAAACCCTAATCCCTTAAACCCTCAGCCCTATACCTTAAACACTAATCCCTCAACCCTAATTTATCAACTCTCAACCGTAATCCCTATCCCTAAATGCTCAACCCTATACCTTGTTGGATGTTATGGTTGTGTTTTTTATGTGGTTTTCATTTATGTCAACACTATTAGCATTATTGCATTAGAAGCTGCATATGTCAAAGATATTGAGAAAATTGTAATAAGAAGTGCTATAGGTTGTCAGTGGTGGAGTGAAGTTCTTTCTGTCGGTGTGATCAGTACGTTGATGTTCTGAGGTTGTGGACTAAAGGGTTTCTTGTTGAGTATGTCTAGTTTATCCATGGTGATTTTCAGACATCCGCATGAAGAGTTGATCGAGTTATGGAGATTTTCATTTTGAAAGTTTTTTTGTCACTTCAACTAGTGTTCTTGATTGAAGATTATGTGATTTTAGTAATTTTAGTTGTTGTGGATGCCTCTTTGATGTTTCATGATGCTTGTGGATGTTTCTAGTTCATGATCTATCTATGTTCCATGCTAGCATTGATTGTTGTGCTCGTGATCCAATATTTTCTCTTGTATGTTCATGTTTTTCATGTTCTTGGTTAACAAGGTGTTGAAGTGTGTTGTGGATCTTCGACGAGTAATTAATTAAAGCGGTTCATGTTTGAGGATGTTATTTTCGGTATTCAATATGTTGTGGCTGACCTTAGTGGATTCACATGGTTAATCTTTATTTGTTTTGGGCTGACTATTTGTAATTATTTTATTATCTCTTTATGGCCAACTTATAGCGATGTAATTTCTTTCTGCAGATATATAAGAGTGATTGTTTATTCAAATTGTGTGGTGTGAATGTGAAGTGTATGAGTTTTGTGTGTGAATAAAGTTTATATCATTCCAAGGTAGAGCAGAGTGTGAAGAAAGTGAAGAAGAGTGAAGAAGTATACATGTGCTTAACCAGAACTGTAACCAAGCATTAGCATATGCTATTTTCTCAGTTCAAATCCAGATAGTTTTAATCCGAATCTTTTTGTAAGATAGTGTGTCTTCCTTTGTAATTGAGTAGTGAGCTCTAGGCAGTGTTCCTGAATGCATGTGCATTCCCCATTCATATTTCATTATAGTTTTAATAGGGTATAATCTTGTGGATTGACCTCCATTGTGGTTTTTCCCCTAATAGGGTTTCCACATAAAAAAATCTTTGTGTTATGTGTGCTTCTGATGTGTTGTTCATTTATGATTTCATGATTAATGATTATATATGATAATGAGGTTAATAAGTTGAATAAGTTTGAAATTCGGTGATAACTAATTCACCCCCCCCCCTCTTAGTTGTTTTCCCTTAAGTTGCCAACAATTGGTATTAGAGCTCGTAGTTCCTTAGAAGAAGTTTAACAACTTGAGGTGATCTGGGATGGTGACTTATAAGAAGGATAGTCCTAGATTTGATGGAAAAAATTATTCTTTGTGGAAGACTCGAATGGAATGCCATATGAGATGCATTGGTGAATCCTACTGGAGCATTACATGTAATAGGTATGTTATACCTATGAATACTACTTATGTTGAATATAATATCAGGGCTAAGGAGGTGTTGTTGAGTGCTTTGACTGATACTGAGATGAAAAATGTGATGGATCTAAAGACTGCTTATGAGATCTAGAAAAAGTTGGAGACCTTGTATGAAGGTGATGCAAATGTGAAGATTTCTAAACTACAAAGTTTGAAAGGAAAAGTTGAAAAGTTGAAAATGGGTGATGATGAAAATGTTGCTACTTTCACACAAAGAGTGAATGAAATCGTGTGTGGTATCAGACATTCTGGTGGACAGATAGATGAATCAGAGATTGCTGATAAAGTGCTTAGATCCTTGTCTGATTCTTACAAAGTCAAGGCTAGTGCTAGTGAAGAGCTTTGAACTTTGACAACTGTTACCAGAGATATGTTGATTAGTAAGCTGACTGCTTTTGAGTTGAGTGAATTTGGTGATGCCCTTAGTAAGGTTGAATTTGTATTCAAGGCCACTACTTCTAGAAGAGATAGATAGAGATATAATCTAGGTGAAAGTTCATCAAGAAAAACATTCAAGTATGAGGATGAAATGAAATAGCTGGATGAAGATGAAAGAGAGCTTGAAGAACTTGAAGCTTTGATTGTGAAAAGAGAAGCCAGAGGACAAGGTAAGTATAAGGGGAAATTTCCTATTAAATGTTTCTCTTGCAATAAGATAGGTCATTTTGCATCAAGGTGTCTTAAGAGAGTTTCCAAGCAAAGAGTTAACAAGCCTAAATTCCAAAAGAAGTGTTACTATGCTATGATGAAGGCATGAAAAATGATGAATCTAACAAAGGAAATGCAAGTGAAGATGAATTTGTGTTTATTACTATCAAGGAAAATAATCCTGTGTCTACTAAATCTTCTAGTTGTACAAATGTGGAGAAGGCCCTATCTGTTCAAGTTGAAGAGAAAGATGAATAGGTAATTGATAGTGGTTGTTCTCATCATATGATAGGAGATAAAGTAAGTTTATGAATTTGGAGAAGTATGATGGTGGTGTTGTGAGATTTGGTGATAATACAATTGGTGTGATTCATGGAAGAGGATGCATTTCTCTTGATGGTAAGCATAACACTGATGATGCCTTGTATGTTGAAGGTTTGAAGCATAATATTTTAAGTGTTGGACAGATGGTTGATAAGGGATACAATCTTCAGTTAATGGATGGTAAGTGCAAAATATTGGGAAATTATGGAAATGTGATTGCATCAAGTACACAAACAAAAGGTAATATCTTTCATCTGAATGCTGCTAGTAAAAGTTGTTTGATTGCTCAAGTTGATGAGAGTTGGTTATGGCATAGGAGAATGTGTCATGTTAACTTTGATAACATTGTCAAGATAAGTGTAGACATCTAAATTTATTCACTCCCATATGATTAAATTTACTCCATTTTTGTCTATCATATTAAATATTAATTTATTAAATTAATATTACACCTTTTATCTCATATCTGTAAAGTATTTAATTTAATCATTAAATGCTTTATCTTTCACCTTCTTCCTCTCTAAATTAAATAAATACACCAATTTATTTAATTACTCTTTTTTTTACCCTTTTGATTTAAAAATCAATTTAAAATTCTTCATTTTCTCTCTCCTTGTCACATCCTCCATGATCTTGCTCTAATCTGAATTAATTTAATTAATTCATGATTATGATGTGCATCCTCTTAATCAAAGATTAATGTCACATCCTCCTACATTTGCCACTTGCCTCTAATCTTCCATTAATTAGTCTAATCCAATATTTGCACAACCTTAACCAAGGTCATTAGCCATATTTAGCACCACTTTTTAGCCAACCTTTGCATTTACCTCCTTTTAGCATTGACCCTCTTTCCCATGTGAATTTTTAATTCACATTTATTTATCCTAGATCCTAAGGCTTCTAGAACCTTGGACTTGTCACATCTTCCACATGTGACCAAGTCCCACCCTTTTGGAGCTACCCTTTTATCCTTTAGATCCTCCTAAGAATATGAATTTTTAATTCACATTTATATCCCCAACCACCTCTCCTTTTCCCATGTAGATTTTTGAGGAATTCCAAAATTTCTCAAATGTCCCTTTCACTCTCACTTGGGGACAAGAAATCCCTTTTTGAGGAAATCTTCACAAATTCCCATAAGATGTTTGGAAGGTACTTGTCCTTTCCTCCCCATAAAACTTTTGGCCACCCTACCCTACACCTCATCTCCTCTTATTAATCTCACTCAGTCCACACATGTCAAGATGTGAGGGCTTGTGAGTTCTCAACTCACCATAGCCCTTCATCTTGACCTTGTTGGATGAATCTCAACTGTTGAATTATCTAGAGAATTCAAATTCTCCTATAAATACCCCTCCTCAAGGGCATTTTCAACACTTTTTGACTTGAGTAACCTTATGCTGCCAATTTTCATTCTCAAGCACTTGTTATCATTTAGCCATCCACTTTGATCATTTTGCACATTCAATCTTGCATCTAGCTACATCACAAGCCATCCAAGGAGCACACAAATCCATCAAAATCAAGGGCCAACCAAAGAGTCTTCAACAACAAAGAAGGTATAATCATTTGCATCTCGTTTCATCTATTTTCCTTCTTGTTTTATCACTCTTTAGGCTAATCTTGAAGTGTCCTTAGTCTTTTATCATTCACATTTTTAGTTATTTCGCACATTAGAGTAGGGTAAAATTTCAAGGTACAAATTTTTGGCATGCCCGGTGGGACCCACAAATGGGTTCTTACATTTAACCTTCGTTTTAGCTAAGAATTTTGCAGGAAAATGTCGCAGAAAGGCGGAAGCGCCCTTTGTTTTACCACAGAAAGGCGGAAGCACCCTCTACTTTACCACAAAAAGGAAAAAGTGCCCTCTGTCCTACTGTAGAAAGGAAGAAGTGCCCTCTGCTTTACTGTAGAAAGGCGGAAGCGCCCTCTTGTCTGCTGTAGAAAGGCAGAAGCACCCTATATCTGACAATTTCATTTTCTTCTAACAGTTTGCTGCAGTTAGGTGTATACTTAGAAGTTTGTTTCTAACACTTTCTTGTAGTGGGGAGTACAACTTTCCTTTTTAAAAATCTGATAAAATTTCCTGCAGAGGGGTGGATACACCCTTTCATTTTGAAAGGTTCTTTTCCTCTAACCTTTTGCTACAGAACGACGAAAGCACCCATGTTTTACTGTAGAAAGGCAGAAGCGCCCCTGTTTTGCTACAGAAAGGTAGAAGCGCCCATATTTTTGCTATAGAAAGGCGGAAGTGCCCCTGTTTTGCTATAGAAAGGTGGAAGCGCCCCAAAACAACACAATTTGGAAGGTAAAACAGTCATTTTAGCATCATTT
>VDFB02373365.1:93933061-93945267 GCA_007258455.2 Sequoia sempervirens
AAAGCTTGGTGTGACTAGAATGGCTCACATCCTTCTTCATTATCCCTCTTAGGAGAAGTCCCATTGGTTGGGGACTAAAGCACACAAGAGGGGCTTAAAACATTAAGTTGAAGCACCTCACACCTATCCTTGATGGCTATAATTTGATCTCTACCATCTAACTTTGAGACCTACACACCAAAGTTGTCTACTATAACAATAATATCTAGAAATGGCACCACATCACAATAAGGGTGACAAGGTGCCATGCAATCTTTTTCTTCCCATTTTTTGTGACCACTTGTTGACCAAGAAAATGAAGGAGTGGCTAGACATATGATAATTTGTACACATTTCCACAAAGCCCTCATAAATAATATGTTGCACCTAATTTGGATGAAAAGGTAATAGAAGAAGAAATCACCTTATCCATATCCACATAAACACAAAGTCTAGCAAACAACAATAGTTTCCTAGAGATGGTAACCGAATCAAAGGAAAATAGATGACTGACTGAAGAAGTTATACCTTTATGAACATCCTCCTCTCAATACCCTAAAGTTAGGATAAATTTTCACCCAAATAGGAACTTTGTTGATGAACTCCTCAAGACCAAAGCTTAAAAAATGCAAATTTATTCATTGGTTAGAAATATATATATATATATATGGTTGTTATTTAGAACTAAATTTCTACTTTGAATTAAAAGGGAAAGTAATTTAATAGATTGAATTGTGCACACCATTGTAGTGCTTCAATTAAATTGAACTATCTTCATATTTTAGTTTTATAGATTTTTTTAGTAAAGTGGTAGAATAACAAGGTTTGAAGTGACCCTAGAAACCCAAAACAACTTGTGAAATGTCAATGAAAGCACAATTGACCCATAGACAAGAAAGTTTTGAAAGCACCTGGAACCTCTACATCATTTAGCTAAGCTACCAACATAAAGATGGTTTGGAAGGGACCATGAACCTTGTATAATGAGGTTGTAGCATAGTTGTCAAATAAAACAAACCTGAATGGCTAGCTACACAACCCTAAGCCTCATTATATTGTTCTAAGCACCCTTGACCTAGGTGCAAGAAACAAAATAATATTTAGGAAGATGTTTATTCCTTCTTTAAAAAATCTTCCATGAGACACCTTCCTCAAAAGACTCAAAATGGGGGGTACGAAGAGGAGACGGTTAGCCTCTACTAAAGACCCAAACAAAGCCCTCATAGATGCAAAATGAGGAGCTAAATTTTGAGCCAAAGTCTCCTATGGAACAAGATAATTAGACTCAATAGACAACAACAAGAGTTCCAAAGGTGGAGTGGCCAAAAATAGGCCTTAAGAAGAAGACCCATTGGGATAAATCTTTGAAGTCTCATGAACCCTAGGGGATAGGGCCACCAAAGAATTATCATCCTTAATATTAGAATCACCAATAGTCAAATGATCATGGAGGGAATTCCTCCACCAAGGCATCTCACCCTTCTTCCAGTGAGAATGAGAGCACTCAAAGCAAGGTATCTAGTATCAAAGAATCACCTATAATGAAAGGGAAGACCCTCATAGTCAAGTGTCTAAGTCCATGGTCTATTCCTAACAAGCAGGACAACATCCCTAAGTAGGTCCTTAGATATCTATGTCAATGTCAATGAGAATGTAAAGGTAGTATGGCTAAATTTTGATGATATTGCATCCTGCTTTAAAAAGTGATCAAGAGCATTGTCAATAGATTCAAAACATAAAAATTACTAAAATTGGCAAGGGAGATTGGGTTGTTTGACCCATATAGACATGATAGTCAAGGATATTTTTAAATGGTTGAAGGAGGGAGGGGAACCATGGTTTGATTGAGAGAGAGTGTTGTCCCTACATCTAAATCCTACCATCCAATGCATGCTTCTTATCATATTCTAATTGGAAGGATGCAATGAAAAATCTCCTAGCACAAGGATTTAGTCCAATCCCAACCTCAATGAGAGGCCTCTAGGATTCCAAAAACAATTTATTTAGTTAAGAAATGGAGGGATAAAATATGATTGAAATTGCAAATAATTTTTAGTTATTAAAAATATTATTTATTATCCATCACCTCCTATCTACAAATGATGAAAGGAGATGAAGGAGAATAGGAAATGAGCTAAGGTTTGGGTAAGTGCAAGAAGATGGGAGCCAAAAAGGGTCTTAAGTGGCCACTTTTTTTTGAAATCAAGAAATACTAACCTTGGATGAGAAATTGAGGATAGTTACACTAAAAAAAGTTAGATGCAACAATTTAAATAAGGATTGTAGTGCTCGGAGTCTACTTTCTAAACTACTAATTTTTTTTTTTAAATGGTAGAGATTAAGGGGTTCAAAAAAGGGAGCCACATAAATTGTTATTGTTTTTGTCAAAAAGCATAACATAGCATATGTTGTGGCTCCCTCAAAAGCTGGTTACCTTATTTTTGGTATTTTTTAAAATCGCTTCGGTGAGAAATTAGCCAACATCATGTAGTTTATGCCTATTTTTTCTGATAATTTTTTAATGAATATATGATTTTTTACTAATCTTCAAAGAGGACACATCCTGAAAAATAGAAATTTGGTTGTGGCACTCCTATAATTTTTGAAAACTAATCAAAACTCAATTTTTATTTTTGAATATGTGTAGAATGGAGTCTAGTTTATAAAACTATAATTTATTGAAATTTCAATGAATGGTTAAAAAATAAAGTGAAAAATACCAAACATTGGTTTTTGACAAAATACGAACACACAAACAAAAGAAATTAAAGATGAAAGCCTTAACATAGTCAAAATATGAGAAAATTTACATCATTAAATAGCTAAGAGAGAGTCTAACATTACCCAGGTATTTGATTTAATTGACCTTGAAACACGTGCAAACTTGATGGTTTCCACAAATGAGATTATGTAGAATTTTGTAGAATATGCAAAAACATGTCTTTGGATGTTGGGAAGGAATTCCAAGCCTTTAGTTTGGTATACCAAAGAAAATCCAAAGCCCAAGGCTTGGGGATTCCAAAAGCAAGAAACAACGGGCTCATGTTATGTCTTGTTTTGTATTTTGCTCCCTTTTGCAAATTTTGTTTGTATGTTTCTCAAGCTTGACATAACAAAAGTGTGTTATAACATGCTCGCGTTATGTCTCACTTGAAATTTATTCTGTTCAAGTTTGTTAAATTTATGTTTGATGTATGTATGCTTGTATATATATTTTAATGTATGTATGTATTTGTGTGCTTAAATGTATATGTATGTATGTATGTATGCCTGGATGTATGTACCTATGTATGTATGAATGTATGTGTTTATATATGTATGTATGTATGTATGTATGTATGTATGCTTGTATATATGTATGTATGTATGTGTAGTGTCAAAAAATGTCATCAGGGACAGTTTCACACTTGTTTGGGCCCTCCTTGTGAAATTAAGCTTAATGTTGCCTTGATTTAGTGTTGTAATGTGGTTGACACATTCACATTAGGTCTTGGGCCCTTGTGAACTAATGGATTTAAATTGTACCTTGCTAAAGTGTTGTGAAGTGTTGTAATTCGCTTTCACACTTTTCTAAGGTCTTATTAATTAATTACACCTAATAAATCCCTTTCTAATCAAAATAAACATTAATCTTTCCTTGCTTGAAGTGTTGTAATGTGTTGTGACCCTTTTTCACACTTCTCTAGGCTTGTCATTAATGATTGGGCTCTCTTATGCTTTAATTGGCCCTATTGTGCATCCACAAGCCTCATTTATTGCATCTTTTCAAGGATAATCCTGACACCAATCAGTATCCAATCATAATTCAGGTGTTTTTGGCCCGTGTGGTCCAGATTTAGTGATCTAGGACTCATTCACCATTTTGGAAGAATGGGTCCCACCTAGGTCTTTTGATCCCGAATCGGATTTCACACATTTCTAAGAACTTTTGATTTTTAGTCCCATACATTATTCCATATGGGACTCATTCACTATCTTGGGTGAATGAGTCCTATGTGGCCCAAAATTAAAATTAATTCAAATTTTTGGTGAGATTTTTTTCTCCTAGATTAGATGTCCGCTTGTAGTATTGTAATTTAGGGAATTCTTGCATAATTGAGTAAATACAAGGTTCTTTCTCTCATATTTTCACCTAGTAATCTAATAAGCAATCAAGTGTTCACAAGACTATTCAAGAGCATTCAAGTGTCTTCAAGAGAAGATTTTCAAGCATTCTAGAGTAGCATTCAAGCATCAATCATTATGTCAAATATTTCATGCATCATGTTGTTTTATAGCTAACAATTGTGGTGTAGGATTGTGTGATTGAAGCAAGCATTACATTCAAGATCAACATCATTCAAGCAAGAATCAAAGTCTACATCCATTGGAGCCATTGCTTACATGTTTGTAGCACCTTATTACTAGGGTTTGGTGAGTTGCAATATTGTTATTTGTTCATTTATCATTCTCCATTCATATTTACTTTCATTTCAAGGTTTAATTACCAACAAGGGGTTTGACCAAGGAAAACCCATATCCAGTAACCCCAAAACATTTTCCCCTCTCCTTTGTGTGTGATTTGCAGGTCTAAGTTACATATTTCATAAGGATTAAGATTGGAGAAAAGTTGTCAAAGTTGTCATCAAGCCTTGGAGAAGACCTACAGGTTGCAATTTGGGGATTCAGATCTAGAAATAAATCAAGAAGTATAGAGCAGACAAAGAAGAGCAGAATTAGCTTTTGAAGTTGCAAAAAAGTCCAATTGGAATGATTCACCACTTCTGGCGAATAAGTCCCAGTACCAGTCAATTTTTAGGATTTTATAGATTTGGATACCCTTTTGGTAGATTTTTGTTCTTGTATAGTTTCCCAGAAATAGGACTGATTCACCTAGCTTCCAAGATGAATGAATCCAAGTCAACAGTAAAATTAGATTTTTTAGTGATCCAAACCTCCATTTAGCCATCTCCAATTTCCCAGGTGCACACATTATGTTTTATAATTTCCTATTTCATTTCATTTACTTTTCTAGGTCATTACATAGTGCATTAGATTGAATTAGGTTTTTGCATTTCATCTTGCATTTAATTGTCTTTTCCAAGTTTACACCTAGTGGTGAACCTCTCATTAGATCATATTCAGACCATAGAACAACCTTCTTGCAATATTTCTATCTCTTTTGCATTGAAATCTCAAGGGTTTGTTCTTGAGTGAAAGTTAGTGAAAATTTCCCTTTTAGGTCTTAAACCCTAGAAGGGAAGCAAAACAATTTTCCACGTTTCAGTATGTATATATGTATGTATGTATGTATGTATGTATGCATGTATGTATGTATGCATGTATGTATGCATGTATGTATGTATGCATGTATGTATGTGTGTGTGTGTATGCTTGTATGCATGTATGCATGCTTGTATGTATGTATGTAAGGGTTTTGGGTTTAGGGTGTATAAGATTGATGGTATAGGGTTTAGAGATGAGGGTTCATGTTGTATGGTATATAAGGTTGATGGTATAGGGTATAGAGATTAGGGTTCATGTATGTATGTATGTTTTATGGTTTAGGGATAGGGTTTTGGGTTGAGGATTAAAGGATAGGGTTTAGGGTTGAAGGTTAAGGGATTAGGGTTTAAGGGTTGAAGGTTTAAGGTTTAGAATTTAAGGGTTAAGGGTTTAGGTTTTAAGGGTTGAGGGTTTAAGGGATTAGGGTTCAATGGTTAAGGGTTAAGAGATTAGGGTTTAAGGTATAGGGTTGAGGGATTAGGCTTTAGGTTTAATGTATAAGATAGAGGGGTGAGGGTTGAGGTTTGATGGTTTAAGGGTTGAGCTATTGAGGGATTAGGGTCAAGGGTTTAGGGATAGGGATTAGGGTTTAAGGGTTCAAGGTTTAGGGATATGGATTGGGATTCAGAGTTGAGGGATTAGGGAACTGAGGGTTGAGGATTTAAGGGTTGAGGGTTTAAGGGATTACGGTTTAAGGGTTGAGGGTTTAAGAGATTAGGGATTGAGGGTTGAGGGTTTAAGGGTTGAGGGATTAAGCTTTAAGGGTATAGGTTTTAAGGTTTGAGGATTGATGGATTAAGGGTTTAAGGAATAGGGTAGAGGGTTTAAGGGATTAGGGATTAAGGGTTGAGGGATTAGCCTTGAAGGGTTGAGGGATTAGGCTTGAAGGTATAGGGTAGAGGGTTTAAAGGATTAGGGATTAAGGGTTGAGGGATTAGGCTTTAAGGGTATAGGGTTTAGGGTTCAAGGTTGATGGTTTAGGGTTGAGGGTTTAAGGATTTAAGGGTTGAGGGTTGAGCATTAGGGTTGAGCATTTAGGGATAGGGATTAGGGTTGAGGGTTGATAGACCAGGCTTGGAGGGTATAGGGTTGAGGGATTAGGGTTTAAGGTATAGGGTTGAGGGTTGAGGTTTTAAGGGATTAGGGTTTAAGGGTTGAGGGTTTAGGGATAGGGATTAGGGCTCAAGGTTGAGGCTTGAGGATTTAAGGGTTGAGGGTTTAATGGATAGGATTTTGTTGGAAACTCAAGGGCAGACAACTGAGAGGTGGGGTGAATTAGTTGTCCCAAAATTTAAAACTTATTCAACTTATTGACCTTATTATTAGATCTGATCATTAATCATGAAAGCGTAAATGAACAACACATCAGAAGCACACATAACACCAAGATTTTTTTACATGGAAACCTTGTTAGGGGAAAAACCACGGTGGAGGTCAATCCACAAGATTATACTCTATTAAAACTATAATGAAATATGAATGGAGAATGCACATGCATTCAAGTACACTACTTAGAGCTCACTGCTCAATTACAAAGGAATACACACTATCTTACATAAATATTTGGATTAAAACCATTTGGATTTGAATTGAGAAAATAGCATATGCTAATGCTTGGTTACATTTTCGGTTAAGCACATGTATACTTCTTCACTCTTCTTCACTCTTCTTCACACTCTACTTTTCCTTTGAATTATCTAAAATTTATTCGCACACAAGACTCATACACTTCACATTCACACCACACAATTTCAATAAACAATCACTCTTATATATCCACAGCAAGAAATTACATCACTATAAGTCGGCCATAAAGAGATAATAAAATAATTACAGTTGGCCCAAAACAAATAAAGATTAACCATTCAAATCAACCAAGGTTAGCCACAACATAGTGAAGACTAAAAATAACATCCTCAAACATGACCACTTCAATTAGTTACTCCTCGAAGATCCACAACATGCTTCAACACCTTGTCAGCCAAGAACATGAAAAACATGAACACGCAAGAGAATATTGGATCACGAGCACAACGATCAATTCAGACATGCAACATAAATAGAGCATGAACTAGAAACATCCACAAGAATCATGAAAAATCAGAGAGGCATCCGCAGCAACTGAACTTACTAAAATCACATAATCTTCAATCAAGAACACCAATTGAAGTGACAGAAAAATTGTCATAATGAAAATCTCCATAACTCAATCAACTCTTCATGCAGATCTCTGAAAATCAATGTGGATAAACTATACATACTCAACAAGAAACCCTTTAGTCCACAACCTCAAAACATCAATGTATTGATCACACCGACAGAAATAACTTCACTCCACCACTGACAACCTATAGCAGTTCTTATTAAAATTTTCTCAATATCCTTGACATATACAGCTTATAATGCAACAATTCTAATAGTGTTGACATCAATAACAACCACATATCAACAACATCCAACAATCTCCCCCTTTGGCATTGATGGCAACACATGATGTGAAAAATACCTTCAACAAAACAACACTTACTCCTCCTTTGGTTTTGACTCTTCTTCTCAACTCTTGCACATGATCTTCTCCCCACAAGGCTCTTTCCCCCACAAGGATATTCTCCCTAGATAATTAAAAGTTTTTGACATTACTCTTCTCCCCCTTTGACATCAATGGAAAGATATCTTCTATACAAGCTCTGAACCACATATATGAACTTATGAACATCTGACTACTCCCCCTGAGTAGCAGCCACCACAACATCAATCTGGATCAAAATATGATCATGAAATGCATGGATTGATGCAAATCAATGCATCCTTAGTTCTGATTAGGAGGGGTAATCACCCCTGACTTCCCTTTGAGATACTCAAAAGTATCCTTGGGAAACAACTTGGTAAATATGTCTGCAATCTGCTCCTTAGTAGGCACATACTCCAATCTGACTTCCTTTTCACTTACTTTCTCTCTCAAAAAGTGAAATTTGATAGATATATGCTTGGTCTTTGAATGTAGCACTGAATTCTTAGAAATGTCAATAGCACTTGAGTTATCACTAAATATAACAATAGGCTTATCATAAACAACTTTGATATCCTTTAGCATCTGCTTCATCCACAGTACTTGAGTACAATTATTAGCGGCAACAATGTATTCTGCCTCTACAATAGATAAGGAAATAACATTCTACTTTTTGGTTAGCCATGGAATCAACTTCTTTCCCAAGAAAAATGCTCCACCACTAGTACTTTTCCTTTCATTCACATCTCCTTCCCAATCAGCATCAGTAAAGGCATTCAAAGTAAGATCATCATCTTTAGGATACCATAGACCAAAATCAACTATCCCCTTCAAGTATTTGAAAATCCTCTTCACAAGTCACATGAGATTCTTTATGATCGGCTTGAAATCTAGAAATAATACATACAACATTCATGATATCAGGTCTAGTTTGAGTCAAATAAAGTAATCCACCAATTATTGATCTTTATCTAGTCTGATTTTCCTTTGTAGAATCATCATCAGTTGTCAACTTGCATCCGTTCACCATGGGTGTACCAACAGGCTTCGAAACTTCCATACCAAATTTTTTCAGCCATTCCTTCACATAATTGGACTAAGATATAAAGATCCCTTTATCTCATTGAGTAATTTTCAATACCAAGAAGAATTTCATCTCACCAATCATTGACATCTTGAATTCATTTAGCATCTCATTAGAAAACTTCATGCACAAGCTATCATCTCCTCCAAATATGATATCATCAACAAAAACTTCCACAATCAAATCTTTATCATCATTCTTGAAATACAGATTACTATCAACAATACCTTTGTTAAATCCAAGTTTTACCAAGTACTTATCCAATCTGGCATACCATGCTCTAGAGGCTTGCTTGAGTCCATACAATGCTTTCTTCAATCGGAAAACCATATCTCCCTGATCAGTCAACTAGAATCCATCAGGTTGCTCAACATATACCTCTTCTTCCAATTTTCCATTTAGAAAAGTAGACTTGTCATCCATTTGATAAACTGTGTAGTCTTTGTAAGTAGCATAAGCAAGAAACAATCTCATAGCTTCAATTCTAGCAACGGGGGCAGAGGTTTCTTCAAAATTAATGACTTCCATTTGAGAATATCCCTTACAAACTAGTCTTGCTTTATTTCTAACCACTTCACCTTGTTCATTCATTTTTTTTCTAAAGACCCATTTAGTTCCAATCACATTCTTATCCTTAGGTTTGGCAACAAGAATCCATGTATTATTCTTTTCAATTTGTTGCAGTTCTTTCATTGCTTCAACCCAATGTTCATCTTTGCATTCTTCATTTCACATTGTTAGTACCGGTCTTTGAAATCGGCTTAATATTCTTCTGCAATTCTTTTCCTAGTCTAAACACCTTTATTCTTATCACCTATTATATGATCCTCTAAATGATTCAATCTTACATACCTCAGAGTCTTCTTAGAATTTTCTTCAACTTCAGGCTCTTCTAATCTCTCTTCTGTTCTTACATCAGTTTCTCCTTCCTCTTGATTTTCTTGATTCATTGAAATGATTTGAACTTGACTTCGCGTTCACGGCGCTTTCTTCCAGCGCCGTTTGTAACCATTTCTGATCATCAGAATCATATCCACAGGTTCTGGATAGTGCAGCTATGTCTTCATCAACCTTAACATTTGCACTTTCAACCATTTTCTTCAATCTCTTATTATAACATTGGTAGGCCTTAATTTTAGTAGCATAACCCATAAGTATTCCTTCATTATTCCTAGCATCAAACTTTCCTATATCTTCTTCTCTTTTCATATAACACTTGCTTCCAAAAATCTTGAAATATATAACAGTAGGCTTTTGACCTGTCCATAGCTCAAAAGGAGTCTTACCAGTATCACCTTTGATTTGTATCCAGTTAAGTGTGTACACAACAGTACTCACAACTTCTCTCCAATAAATATGAGGTACATTTCATTCCAACATCATCATTCTCGTAGCATCTAGAATTTTTTGTTCTTCCTTTCCAAAACTCCATTTTGTTGAGGGGTCTACAGTGCAGATAACTGTCTCTTTATTCCCTACTCTTTGCAAAAAGAATTAAACTTACCAGAAGTGAATTCACCACCTCTATCTGATCTCATACACTTAATCTTAAAACCAGTCTCTATCTCAACCATAGTCTTAAAGATCTTGAAATTTTCTAGAGCTTCATATTTCTCCCTTAAGAAAGTATCCCACATCCTCCTTGAATAATCATCAATAAGAAACATGAAGTATATGTAACCTTGTAAACTTCTAGTTCTAGCAGGACCACACAAACTAGTATGCACAAGTTCCAACAATCCATTTGAATTTTGTTTACTTCAAAATTAAATTCTTATTTTCTTTCCTAATTGACATTCTTTGCATATGGCATTAGTAGGTTTCAACAACTTAGGTAGATCTCTCACAGCCTTAGTAGACTTTATTGTGTACCTTGGAATTTTACCCTACTCTAATGTGCAAAATAACTAAAAATGTGAATGATAAAAGACTAAGGACACTTCAAGATTAGCCTAAAGAGTGATAAAACAAGAAGGAAAATAAATGAAATGAGATGCAAATGATTATACCTTCTTTGCTATTGAAGAATCCTTGGTTGGCCCTTGATTTTGATGGATTTGTGTGCTCCTTGGATAGCTTATGATGTAGCTAGATGCAAGATTGAATGTGCAAAATGATCAAAGTGGATGGCTAAATGATAACAAGTGCTTGAGAATGCAAATTGGCAGCATAAGGTTACTCAAGTCAAAAAGTGTTGAAAATTCCCTTGAGGATGGGGTATTTATAGGAGAATTTGAATTGTCTAGAGAATTCAACAGTTGAGATTCATCCAACAAGGTCAAGATGAAGGGCTACGGTGAGTTGAGAACTCACAAGCCCTCACATCTTTACATGTGGATGGTGAAGTGGTTAAGAGGAGATGAGGTGTAAGTGAGGTGGCCAAAAGGTACATAAGGGGGAGGAAGGACAAGTACCTTCCAAGCATGTTAGGGGGTGAGAAGATTTTCTCAAAAATGGATTCCTTGTCCCCAAGTGGGAGTGAAAGGGACATTTGAGAAATTTTGGAATTCCTCAAAAATCTACATGGAAAAAGGAGAGGTGGTTAAAAGATATAAATGTGAATTAAAAATTCACATTCTTAAGAGAATCTAAAGGATAAAAGGTGAGCTCTAAAAAGGTGGGACTTGGTCACATGTGGAAGATGTGACAAGTCCAAGGTTCTAAAAGCCTTAGGATCTAGGATAAATAAATGTGAGTTAAAAATTCACATGGGAAAGAGGGTCAATGCTAAAAGGAGGTAAATGCAAAGGTTGGCTAAAAAGTGGTGCTAAATATGGCTAATGACCTTGGTTAAGGTTGTGCAAATATTGGATTAGACTAATTAATGAAAGATTAGAGGAAAGTGGCAAATGTAGAAGGATGTGACATTAATATTTGATTAAGAGGATGTACATCATAATCATGAATTAATTAAATTAATTTAGATTAGAGCAAGATCATGGAGGATGTGACAAGGAGAGAGAAAATGAAGAATTTTAAATTAATTTTTAAATCAAAAAGGTAAAAAAAAGACTAAAATAAATTAGTGTATTTATTTAATTTAGAGAGGAAAAAGGTGAAAGATAAAGCATTTAATGATTAAATTAAATACTTTACAGATATGGGATAAAAGGTGTAATATTAATTTAATAAATTAATATTTAATATGATAGACGAAAAGGGAGTAAATTTAATCATATGGGAGTGATTAAATTTAGATGTCTACATTTTGCCCCTCTTCAAAATATTGCTATGATAACAATGTTTTGAAAAAAAATAAAATGCAAATGAGGGAGGAAATGAAAGATGGTGATGCCCCTAGCATGGAAAAGGTTAATGATGCCCCAATGACCAAGCTGAAGGAATGAAGGAATGGTAGGAGGGTATGCC
>VDFB02373365.1:93945367-93985145 GCA_007258455.2 Sequoia sempervirens
CAAGACACATCTTCACTCCAAAATCAATACACTCTTCCATTGGTTGAACTGTGTCATCAAAGAATTAAGTTGTGTCCACAACCACATCAAGAACAATATCTCCAAAGTCAAGAAGTTGGATATCAAGATCAAAAACATCAACAATATCTCAAAGATCAATCACCACATCTTGAAGATCAGTCCTCACATCTCCAAGATCAATCATGACAAGAATCATCTCAACGAAATCAAATCTCACAAGGTAACAAACAAAAATACACACCACTTGGGAAACCAATCAAATCAGTCATGCAACAGTTGGTGCAGGAAAATCTCATTAAAATACCTATCTATGAGAACTATCAAGAACCCTTAGCGAAATTTCCATGGTACAATGAAATTCATCTTTGTGATTTTCACACAAAATAAAGGGACACACAACATCAAATTGTATTCTACTCAAAAATATCATCCAAGACCTGATTGATCAAAGAGTAATAACTATTGGGGACAATAATCAAAATTCAACCACTGACGATAGCATTAACAATCTCTCTGCCACAATTGTTGAAAACAATGATCAAGATCTCTCCATTAATGAGCACATTGAAGATGTTTTTACCCCACCTGATGATCAACTCACCATACATCAAGAGCCACTTTTTAGTGATCTATTTCAAGGAGTTTTAGAATTATTTGATCTCATTGACATAATCTACAATCCATCGACCAATAATCATATCAAAAATGTCTCTACATCGCCTTATGAGTTAGAGGACATATCTCAAGAATTTATTCCAAAGCATGATCAAAATATTTCACCAAGGTCTAGCAATAGTCCTTTCCAAGACATGTTGACCCCCTTTGACCTCATGATTACAGATACTGAAGGAATCCTCAACTTGACACTTGATCCAAGTCCACTCAAATATCAAGAGGATATTGAACCACTTCCCAGGCCTAATGAAGATATCCAAGAACCCTTTGTAAGCAATCTGTCCTTTGAAACTAACCCATGTCAAGAACTTGATCTAAAGCATGTCAAAAGCAATTCAAAAATCATTCAAGATCAAGAATTCATATCTGCAAGATACTACAATGATCTAATGGAAACTCTCCTATCTATACATGATAATCACATCCACATAGCACATACTTCTTCATCTACCCATGAGATGCTTTCTTTGGATGGACACATAGATGATCTTCATTTAGAACATGATTCCTTTACTCCTAACATTATTACACAGAAAGAGAAGGTTATTGATTACTACAGTCAAATTGAGTTGTCAACATAAGGATCAAATATATCCCAAATTCAAATTGAGAAAATCATGTATGGAGATATCCAACATTATCCACTCAAGGAAAAAATTTAGACATAATAGGATAATTTGGAGTTAGCAGAGCAACAAATTGAAACATCATCAATAGTGGTCATTTGTCAGAGCATGCTTATTGAACAAGACATCTCAAAACAAGAAGAATTAAGGAATGAAGGTGCCACTACCACCATACTAGGGGTAACTATGTCTCAGGAAAATGTCAACATAGGGAGCATGAAGAATCCTTATATGATAAAACCAATGTCAATACTACAACCAGCCACATCATGAATCTTCATCCACCTATCATCCCATCCACGAATCGGGACCAACATCAAAAGAAAGATTTGAATCAAAGCACAAGGAATGTTATCAAAACAATAGAAGCAAGTAAGCATAATGGACAAATCAAATACACGTGGATACCAAAAAATACAAAGAAAGATTATCCCTATCAAACTCCATCAGTCAAAGAAACTATGGGGAAAAATAAAAAAGGGAAAAGTATCCATCAAAGATGCCCACAAAGGAAAAAGCAAGATTTTCAAGCAACGTACAAAGTGTATCAAGCAGTTGGTCTTAATTCCATGCACACTTTTGTATCTACCCATCATTACTCATCTTCCAAATTTTGGAGAGTCAAAGGTTCCAAACTAGCAACCAATCCACCTTTTATCCCTAAACACACTCCATCCACACCTCCATGCATGATATCCAATTCTCACATTAACCATATATTGTCAACAACCCTTCATCAAAACGATTCAGAAGGCACTCTATCATGATATACACACAAAGAAAAAGTTTTAAGTGCACGTATCTTGGCAAAGCAACTTCTTCAAGTAGGATATCGATGGCACATTATGACAGAAGCATCTACATCAAAACCACCAGGTGGTTCAACATGAGCTTAAAATCTTTCAAAAAAAAAATCCAAAAAAAAAAAAGAAAAAAAATTGAAAACAGTAAAGAAAAAAAATTGTCCTCTAGTGAAAATCACTTCGATGGCACTTTGGACAGGTACCACGATGAAGACCTAGAAAACAAACATCATGTGTAGAATCAAGCATATGTGTGCACTAGTTCAGATGAAAGCATCTCATCCCATACCTAATAAATCCACCATTCCATCCATCTTATCCATAATAATTCCATTTCATCCATGAACCATTTATCCAATCCATTTTCATCCAACCCATTTCCATCTATCTACAGTATCTTGGTCTTGAAAATTTTTGGTGTACACTTTACACTTGCTTATGGTAGACATCTTGAAATGAGTCATTTTCATTATCCTACCCCACATTATCTAAGCCATGAAGCATTTTCCAATGAGCATCCTCTGTCCAAACACCTTATCTTATCATAATATAATCCATATCCATCCATCCATACACCTATCCAGGCATCCACCCATGGTAGTCCATACATTGCTAGAAATTGGGGGCAGATATTTACATCTTGCTTTAGGAATAAATCTTGAAATATATCTTCCAACTTATGCGGTGATCTAAACATTGGAAAACATAAAATCAAATTGGTTAAGCAATTGTGATCCAAAATCCAAATCACTAGCCCATGGCATATTTTGACAAGAAGATGTTCCTTATCAAGCTTTATCTTTAATCAAAAATCAATCCAAACAATCAATATTAGTTGCATCTAATGTGCATGTCAACGTCACATCAAATCGTTCAAAACAATTTTGTTCCAAAATCGAGCTTCAAAATCTTGATCAATCAAATCCAATCAATCCATCATCATCTTGGGAGATCCTTCCCAATCCTTGTGTTACTTGACACTATCCTTGCATTATTGTGCATCCTCAACTATGTTATCATCATCAATCCTGATCAATCAAAATCCTTGCATTTTTGTGTATCCTCAACAATGTTATCAACATCAATCCCTTATCATCTTGGGATATCCATCATAATCCTTGTGTTTCTTAGCACTATCCTTGCATTGTTGTGCATCCTCAACAATGTTATCATCATCAATCCATCAATTTGGTCAATCAACCTTAGCTTGGCTTTCAAAAAAATCCCAAAACAGATCACTGATATCATATCCATATCCAAATCATCAAAATCATGCGAAAATCCAAAAAATTAGAAAATCAGAAAAATCCAAAAACATCCAAAAAAACAAAAAATCCAAAAACATTCATAAAATCTCATAAAACCACAAAACATTAGAAAATGTGAAAATCAAAACAATTGCAAAATCTTGAAAATACCAAAAACAACCTCAAAACATTTCAAAAACATCAAAAACATCCAAATATTTGAAAAAAAAATCCATACCATCCCATCTCGCTTTCACCTAGAATAAACATCACTCATAATAAATCAATAATCACCCTCAACCTTTGGTGAAATAGTCGGAAACAATTCTAGCAAGTCAAAAGTGAAAACTTGAATCGTCAAAGTCTCAAGTCTAGGACAATATGTAAACAAGTTAGTCAATTCTTTGTGTCAAATAGCCTATCATCCAATCAATCCCATATCAAATCATTTGATATCATCATGTCCTAGGATGCATCCTTCCTACAATGGACATCAACATCAGGCATCACCATAGTTTAGTCTTGGCTAGCGATATGAAGAACATTAACTTGTTTTTTTACTTTATCTTTGTCTTTTGACTTATCTTTTTGCGCTCATTTCGATGACCTCTCAATGATGTCCCAAATGAAGGGATTTAGAGAGATAGGAATGGGGCATTGATCATTATCTTTTTTTCTGTTGTGCTTGTTGGATGTTCTTGTAATATAACTTGGCAAATACTTGCTTTGTTAGGTGCATCCTAGCAAGGTTTTCGTATGTCAAGTGTGAACAAGAATACTCCTATATGTTTTTCGGGTCAAATTCCATCACACTAGGCACAACGCCATCCTGGTTCTTTATACCTTGATGCATCATGCCTACATATGTTATCAAACAAAAGGTAAGTAGCCCTTTTAAAGTCCTAATTCCTGATAAGCAAATCATCCATCTCTCATCATCATCTCTAATAAAGTTGGCTTGTTGAATCCTCTTTTCCATGCTAATATCATATCGGGATAGTTAATCATCATCACCAATGCATCCATCCTGCATCCATAAATCATCAACATGTTGCATATCATTCTCATGAATTTTCATCGCATAATATAGATTTGTTAGTCTAAGCATCTCATAAACCATACATTTGCATAAAACACCCATTGCATAATCATATAGGCATCGTCACATCGTCCATGATCTCAAATGCATTGCATCATCATTTTAAGTTGTTTAGGATAATATAGATTGGTTATTCTAAGCATCTTGAAACCATCTTATTTGCATCATCATCATAACCATCCATGTGTCCATCTTGAACCTCTTTGTCACAAGATCAACCCTCAAATCAAATATTTTCACTCGTCCTCTTGAGGGGGCAATGTACCAGTGTACTTTTCACCAAGGCATTTGAAAAAATTAGAAAATTTTTAAAATTTGATCGCGGCAGGTTTATTCTTTGAACCAATGCAACAAGTACATTGCTTCAAAGAGGAGAAAAATGTAGACATGCAAAATTGGCATCATTCATTTAATTAAGTCATATTCATCCATTCATCAAATAAATCAAGTTTATTTGATTAATCTCTAAAGTCCTCCATTTAAATTAAATAAATTCATCTTTAATACTAACATTATCTCCTTTAGCTAAATAAATCAAAATATTTATTTAACTAAATCTTTATCATTTTCCATCTCCTTTTGATTTAGTTTAATCCATAAATCTAAGTCAAAAAGTCAAATCATCTAATCTTCACTTAAGTTAACCAAATCATGGTTAATGTTAATCTTAATTCATGTCACATCCTCTAGCTTTTCCCACTTGCACAAATAAATCAATTTAATTCATTTATTAAATCTTCATTTTCCATCAACATGGCATAAAAGTGGAATATTCCCCCATTTCAAATCTCACTCTCAAATGACTTGTCCCTTCCAACATAGCATTAACTCCCCTCTTACATGCCCCTCACCATGCATTTAAGACACCTTCTCCCTCCAACAAGCCAAATTTCAAAATTGAAAAGGCCACCTAATGTCATTTATTGGCACATTCATCAAAACTTGCACATCCTTCACCCATCCATCTCTTGACAAGTGGAACCTTTCCATTGGTTGAAAGTTAGTCCCACATTCATACCTATTGCCTCTTCTCTCATCAAAATCTTCTATATTTGGAGAGGCTATCCTTCATTCAATAATCCACAATCTACAACTTCATGCAAAGTTACTCTCTTCACATTGAGAGCTAATTTTGTCCATTGTCATAGCATTACATCTTTATCATGAGCTTATCAAGGATTGGAAAAGGGCTTCTTTCCACATAAAAGAAGCACCAATCCACTATGGGATAAATAAGTATCATGCTTTTTATGCTCTCAATTAGTTTATTTGATATTTTATTATTTTGATTGCATTATGAAGCATGATTCAGTATTTCATAGGAGTGCTTAGTTTAGTTTACTTCATTTGCTAATAACACTAATGTTCATTGATATTTGAAGTAAGTGCATAAAAGGTGCTCACAATCCTTTCAGAGCCAGCCTGGTAATTACACCAAGTGTGCCAGAGGGAATGAGAATGGCAGCGACCAGTATTGGGATCAAAAAGCCCCAATTTGTTATGCATGTAAAGCCACACCTCTTGTTCACTAGTTGCCCATTTGAATTGCAGAGTACCATCTTTATCATGTATGCCATCTCAACCATATTGAAATCCCCACACAAAAGCTATGTAGCAACTGACAATGAATCAACAATCTAACGCCAAAGCAGAGAGTGTTCCACAACATCATTAGAAGCATACACATTAATAATCCAAAATGAATGATTATCCATGTTAAGGAGAATCTAGACGAGCTGATGTGTGGGGTTAGACCCATGGTCAACCACATAAGTGTGCCATTGTGGGGAAAAAAGGATGATAGCTCCACCACATCCAGCTTCATGATCAGTACAAAACATTTTACTAGCTGGCCAAATAGAGTGACAAGATGACGCAAGAAGAAAACTAGGGATTTTAACTTCTTGGAGACAAAGCACTTCAATACTAGCATACTTCTGCAAAGTATCCCTAACAAAATACTTCTTAGATAGGTCTGTTAGACCTTGAACATTTCATGAGAGGAAATTCATGAGTGAAACTCATCCATATCGTCAGATTCAGGCTCCTCATTCAAAGTAGAGAAGTGATTCTACAAAAATCTGTCAGAACTAACCCAATTTGAACATTTGAAGAAGAAAATCTCCATTTCTCATACACATATTCTCTTTCTTCTAGAGGTGAAGAAGGGTTGTGAGATTTCCTTTGAGCTCCTGACATGGGAGGAGATGCAATCGATTGTGCTATCATGAAGACAGTAGGTTGAGGCGTAGCCTTAGGCCTAGGCCGTGTCAGAATATTGTCAGACCCTACCTAGGCCTCTTTCCCCTTTGCTAAAGGGTTTGAAACATTTTTAGCTAGCTTAGGGACTTTGGAAACTGTCATAGAGCCACTGGACTTGTTTTTACGATTCATAATCGTAGTCCATTTCTCATCAAGTTTGGCAATAAAATTATCTACCTGGTGGGGCTTCTTAGACTCCTATAGTGGAGGAGTACGAGGAATTGCCAAAGGGCAGTCCTTAATCTTATGGTTTGCGGAATGACCTCTATAACACGTGTTTGACATATTAAAATAAGTGACCTTCTAGGTATGCCAAAGAGCTCCAATTTGAATATCAATGGACTCCTTCAAATCATGTGAAAGGTCCACTTCAACACAGACCTGTTTCTAGGGTCGAGCTTGAAAAAACCTATTTGGCTCAATATAAATGACCTTCCCCAGAGAGGACGCAATATGGTTCAGAAAAGGCACAGAAGGAAAAGGAAAACCTAGAAACTCAATCCATACCGAGACTCGTAACTTGGTGTCATCCAAAACAATGAAGTCCCAGGTCCATGACTGAAAAACCAACAGAGAATACTAGACATACCAGGGACCATGATTTAGGATTGCCTAAACATGATTGACCTTCACAAAGCGGAAAAGGAAAAAACCCTTGGTTAACTTTTGGACCATATCAAGACGGACCCCATGAGGAACCTAGGCCTTGTGGATCCATTCTTTAAGTACAATTTCAGGGGGAGTCCTCCCAACAAAGTATCCAGTAAGAGTATGTTGCTCAAGCCATTAACAAGCATAATCAAAATCAGGCAAAGGTAAAACCACATTAGCTGAGGAGTTAAAATACTTACCTCATGAAATAATTTTGAAATAAATTTTTGGGGTCATTTGTTTGGAGGAGGAGCCATTGAGAAAAGTCGTTGAACCACCAACACCAACAAGAACTGTTGGGTTAGAGCTGGTTGAAGGCATATTAAAACAAGAAAACCACAGTAAATATGGTCGTACACACTGGAAAAGAGAAAAATCCTGCACCAATGGCATGAGATGATGCAAGAGGGGCCAAGGATGACCGCAAACACAAGAAAACCCTAGCAGAGCTCATACCACATCAATCATGAGGCCAAAACTTGAATACATAGTAAATAGGGAAATTTGTAATAGGGGTCCATTTAGGAAAAACTAGATTAAACTGAATGATAACATTGATCAATCTAACAAAAATGAGGTTATATCAAAATCATCCCCCTCGTTAGCATTTTTAAATTATCTTCTCAAATTTGTAGAAATCAGTTCTCAATTGGGGAATTTTCCATCTCTTTCAGCTTCTCAAAACTTGTGGATTTATTTACTGTTGGTTACTTAAATTATGCTTTGGGAGATGAAAGATTGAGCAAAAATATATTGGAGAGGCACTCACAATTTTTTTTTTTTTGGTATTGTATCTTTCATTTCATATCAATTGAATAATAATTTGAGATATCACAAATCATATTTGTGTACGGAAAGATATTAGCTTCTCTTTTAGTTTTATGTAGTTGGGTGGAAGCATAAAGCCTTGTTCCATTTTTCAAACACTTCAATAAAAAAGAAAATTTATTGAGCACTTTCAAATGAAGAACCTTCATTTGAAGGTACATGGTTTGTCATATGACATAAGAGTTCAATTGAAATTACCTTCGAATGAATGTCAAGGGGTCTAAATGAAGGTGTTAATATTTTAAGAAAAAAAGTGTGTAAAAACCACCTTAGATTAAAGACCCTCATTAAAGCCTTTTATGTGGCACTTTCTCCTATTGGTCACCTTGTATTTGGCAAAAAAAGATGATTCAAGGCAAGTTTTGGACAATCAAACAAAATTGCCCTGACATGAGATTTTGTATGATTATAACCCCCATAGTAAAAATTTTGAAAATAATAATTATAATTTTTTATTTTTTATTTTTTAGTGGTTTTTTAATCAAACATAAATGTTTTCGTCTAATGCACATGGACAAATAGGAAAAAGTAAGACAAGCTCTTGAAAATATGGTTGCCCTCCATATTGATGTTCTTGTTTCAACTTTTTTATTTACTTTAGATATAAAAAAATATATGATATCAAAAATATTTCTAAATTATAATTAATCTAATTAAAAAGTTAATTACAAATAAAATTTGTAACAAATTAAAAAATCATTCCATAAAAATCAATGTTAACGATATATGTTTAAGAAATTATGAATTGATCTTATTTCTAGCTCATATTATGCTATATGGGAAAATATTACTATAAAAAATACTACAAAGTATGATAAACAATATATTAGCACATATTTAAATATGAGACATAATTTTTTAAAATTTTAATTTTTGTTTTTTTGAGTTTAAACACAAAATTTCAAAGTTCACTAGTTTATATCATCATCGGATTCTTAATGTTTTGTTTGCTATAAGTGATAGTGAGGATTTGACTAAAAATGTTGATTTGTGTGTCCTACTTGGACCAAAAAGTGATAAACCTTTATGCTTCTACCCAATTTTTTAATTTTTAATTTTGTTTTCATAGACCTATTCCAACTCTTCCCTCAATTCCTAATTATCTAAGCCCTCAAACATGTTAAAAAACTTGAACCCATGAAACAATTCAGTGAAATAAGATTTGCATGAAATTCCTTTATGCATGATTATATCTTGATACTCTACTACTTCAATCTTTTTATTTTTCCATGAGAAACCTTTTGAATATTCTTTGTTTTATATATGAGAGCTCAAGTGATAACAAACAATGAATCGATTTTGTCAAGGATTACAACAAAAATGGGAAAATCCTTTATTAATAGCACATTCATAAAAACTTGACATGTTGAGCATTCAATGAACAACTTTTTGACAATTTTTTCACTTTTGATAGTTTTTTGAAACTTTGGTCCAACATATAAGAAATTAGGAAAATCTAGGAGATGAGAAACAAACACAATGAACAATATGCAATATTGTATTTAGATGACTCAAATTACAATGAGTACAAAGCATTGCATATATAGGTAAGGATGAGGCAATCCACCTATGTTAAGTGCCCCAAGATGTGGTAGAAAAGAAGACAAGTGTCCTATAGGTGTCAACCTTAGGAACACTTGGAGTGTGCAAACCAACAACCTCTATGACCAAATTATCAACCTTGCGTGCCAAGTGTTGAGTGACCTTTGAAGTGAGATGGAAAGTCTTCCAAACTCAAAAAGCATATGAACGAGGTTAACCAAATAACTTGGTAACCTCTAGAGACTGAAGGTTGCACATTTAATTAGACAAGATGTTGTCTAACCTCATCAACCTAAATGCACTTAAGTATAGTGAATAAATTAATTATTCACACTAACACCCCCTTAAGTAATACTTAGGGAGATAAAAAAATGTAAAGTGTGAACTCCCCTTTTTCAAACTTTAGATGGTCAAGTTACTGAACATAACCATGGAATAAAAAATTTGGTAACATAAAATGTGATTGGGAGTGTAAACAGTGCATGTATACATTAACCAACTATTAAATGCTATATCAACAAAGAAATAACATGACACAGTGTGCGATGTGCCTGTTGAGTAGAGGAGGATTTTTCTAATGCAATCAATGGTGGTACTATTGGATGTTGCTCAGGAACATAACTCCACCATCGACCTTGCAGATCAGAGTAAAAGATTGAGTTGACTGAGTCGTGAGAGAGCTTTCTACGAGTATCCCTCCTGGATTTCCTTTCTGAATGGTTGAAATGGCGCGGGACTGAGATGAACAGGCGCAGGCGAATCTCAGGCTTAACGCTTGTGAGAGACAGACTCCAAATGCCTCCTCTCTGCTTCAATACGCGGTCTGCGCTTAGAAAAAAAAATGTGAAGGGGAAATATGGGGTTTGAGTGGCAGATGAGTGGGCATTAAATGGTCTGAACGTGCCTCCCAAATCAATTGTGGCTCCTTATGATGTAAGGGGGCGTTGGATGTATGGGCGTGCCTCCAAATTGATGGTGGCTCGGCCTGCAAACTAATGGCAGCTCACTGTGCAAGATGCCTTTCAGCAAAACGCCTCAGATCGTGCCTATAGTCGTGCCTAATCGTGCTTCCTTTTTGACAGATCGTGCGCCACAAAAGCACAAATATAGGTGCCTCTGTGAATCAAATGTAGAGAAGCACCACAGCAGATGACTGCTGCTCCCGCCAGGAATGTCACCACCAAAATTCGTGCCCTCTTTGACTAGCAAATCGCGCCTCTGGTAGGCAAAATTTCTCGGCATCTGCTCGCCAAAAAATGGCGTGCCTTTGGGTCAAAAAACCTGGTTGGGTTGTGAATTGCCGCCCTCTTTCAAAGGTCCGAACTGCAACTCACCACAGCGTATGGATATGGCACAGACTAAGTGATCAACAAATTTGGGGGGCTTGTGTGAAGGAAAGTGGGCAGGTCGAGCCGTGAAGCTTCCACGCAGGTCACTCTCCCAAATTCCCCGCTTCGGCCCCCCTCACGTCCGAGATGAATGCTGCATGGATGAGCAGCGTCCAAAAAGCTGTGTGGTCGCGTGGAGATGAGTGTGCGAGCTGAGGTGATGTTCCCGCCTGGATTTCGCACCACACCCTCCTTTGCACAGAGGCTGAAAACTCCCCTGAAAATCGCACCGGCTCTTCAAACGCAGGTCTGAAAATCATGGAGCTCGTGAGATTATTCTACGCTAGGGGAAAGGACACAGTATTCGTACACACTAACTTTGTGCTTCTAATTATCCTACGTGGAAATTTTAAATCACTCCCAATTTTTTACAGCAGCTTACTTGGCAAGTCCCTTGCTGATAACTAAGGTTTCAGGGCCACATCATCAAATATGATGCCACATCAGCATGCTTTTTGTCAAGGTGTCTAAAAAGGCCCAAAAAATAAAGTGAGACCAATACTTGTGCATTCAGAGCATGTTTTATTGAGAGCTGATGTGGAATCACATGATTGGTTGTTTTTAGATCAAAGGAATACATTTTGTTTAATTATGGGTAGTCATCATCAACACTTAACAACTTTAAAGTCACAACTATTGGGTCCACTATTGATAAAAATATTGGGCATTATATAAACAACTACTATCACAATTATTGAAACATGCTCAGGTATCGGGTCCTCCCCCATAATGGTCAAACGTAGTAGTCACACCTTTCGCCATGAATCACATCTTTTGCAGAGCAAATATCAATCGTAGAGATTAAACGCATAGAGTAGAGGTTTACGCCCAAACTACAAATCAATCGTGCCTCTATGAGCAGAGGTGTCACAATTTTCCTGAGGTTGATTCCAGACTGCAGATTCAAACACTAGGGGGGGGTGATTTCTTCTTGTTGTGTGTGTAGGTTGACTCCAAATGACACCTCAAAATGCTTTTATAAATGTCTAACCATCTTCCTACAATTGCACATAGCAATGAAATCTCACAAAATACAATAATGTTCACCTTTGGCTTGCAAAAATCTGTAATCCATGCTTCATGCTCTGATATCATATAAAAAATTAGGAAAATCTAGGAGATGAGAAACAAACACAATGAATAATATGCAATATTGTATTTAGATGGGCATCAGGAAAATGCATTGCCAACAATTCACCGCAGGAAAATTCATCGCCAACAATTCATTGCCTTGACAAATTTACCTCAAGGAAAATTCACCACCAGCAATTCACTGCCATGGAAAATTAATTGCAAAATTTTAATGTGATGAATTTTTCTTGAGGTGAATTTGTCATGGCGGTGAATTTTCCCACAATGAATTGTTGGCGGTGAATTACTAACGGTGTGTTGTACCTAAACCAATTTTTTTGCTTCATTAAGACATTTTGCTTAAAAAGGTCTAAACCTTGTTTAAATGATGTCAAAACATAGTTTTTGGGCAAGTCAAGTATGTACTTTGAGTCAGTTTGGTGGTAGTAAGGTATTAGTGAAATTTGGAAAAAAAAATGAAAATTAGGGTTTCTGCACCCTTGTTTCACGTCGAGAAACCATAAAAACTGAAACTTGTCAGAATTGGCTGAAATTAATTTTGATTGGCTTATTTCACATCATAATCACAGTGGTGAAGTCAAATTCATTTAAAAGTCAATTTAAGCCTGGTGGGTAGTTTTCACTTTTTTAGGAGAAAAGTTGGGACCTTCTAAGATCGTCAATGGCAGTTAGCCAGTACCAAGTGTCAAAATCTAAGCCTGAAACTCAAAGCAGAGCATTCTATGATGAAAGATGCTGAAAAAGATGCTTCATGGCGGAGAAGATTTTCAAATGGCAAAAAGTGTAAAAAGTATTCTAAGTCTGGTAACACTTCACTTTGTAACGTGGGAGACACTCGCGCAATCAATGTGCAAATCAACTTTACAGTGTCTGTACATGTGAAAGTGGTGAAATACAGTCACACACACACGTCAGTAGCAGTAATACTTCTATATGGTCAACTCAGTAGTCAGAACGGTGTTCACAAGAGCATAAAATGGAGGAAAATATCTAGCAAAAAGCAAATCTGCACCTCTGTAGCCCCTTCATTTTGGAGGCTTAGATTCAGTTGCTTTTGGTTGCAAATACATTCAATCTCTTCAAAACTCAGTCAGCTTTCTGACAAATTTGTAGTTTCTTTGAGCACGTAAAACAGAGGGTGGATAAACATGAAAAATGTCAACTTGTATCTTTATAGGCCAAGGCCGCCTAGTCTTTTGGCCAGCTAGATGTAGTTTTTAGCAATTGTCGTCTTCACAAGACTTGTGTGAAATCCTCCTGAGCTATTTAGTGAATCCAACCATCAGTTCTTGGGATTTTTCAAATGCCTGTGAATGAAGGATCAATGGAGAATGTTGAAGAATATAAACAAGCAGAAAAATAGCTAAGTATGAAAATTACATATTCCCTTGAAAAAGGCATCCTTCTTGATGAGGTCTTAGAAGCAGTTTTCTGGCTTCCTTACTGATGAGCTCAAAATATGCTCATAATTTAAATATTATGATGTATTTTAATACCCTTACTCTTGTTGCTAAATGGTTGTTTTAAATCTTTTATTAAAGACTTTTTATCTGAAATTGTGTAGTATCCTATAGCAATACATTCCTATATTCCTGTAGATTAACATCTCTATGTGTCTTATTAATTACCCTGTTTGACCTTCCGAATGACTGATATAATGCATGTGGTTTTGAATAATGAAATATATTTAATATGTGATTAATGAATGTATATCATGTTGTTTGCCATGCTTTCTTTCCCTTCTGTTGCTTTGTGCATCGCAGGTTGTTGAAGGGAGCTTGAACGAGTCAAGCGCAACAGATCTCGGCCTTGCAGTAAAGTCCATTTCTTGCACGACATCGAGGAAGTTGTTCTGGCGAAGACTCTTTGTCCAAATCGTTGGGGAGAAATCTAAATATTTATTAATTTGGGAAGAGTGGAATGCTAAATTCTCTCTGGATCGTGTTGAACAGATATGCTTTCATTTATGAGAAGTATGTTCCTCAGTTTTAGGATACACTTATGTCCACGTATTTCTCTGTTGAGTTAGTTAGTTAGTTGCTTTTCTTATAAATAAGTTCTCCTCCTGCGCGAGTGAGCAAGGATAGCATGTAAGAGTTAGTATTATAATAAGAATAAGAGTTTTTGTTAGTTTCCATATAAGCAGAACAATGCATATCATTATGAGTTTATGAATAAAAGTTGATGAAGTTTTGATTTCAATTCTTACATACAATAGTTGATGCTTGCTAAGGGGGCCCACTTAGTAAGTATCTGTAGTTGGTTAGTTGTTTATTTCTTGTTGATTATAAGCTAGATTTTATTCTTGAAAGTTTCTGCACAAACTCAATCTTATATTGTTCCTACAGCATCAGGAATCCATCCCTGTGTTTGTTCCTGTAGCATAAGGCTAATTCATAGTTTGTCTCGTAGTAATAGTTGTCATGATTTCTGCTTTGATTAAGTTACGCTTAATTTTAGAAGGCTTCACATTACATTCCTATAGCATAAGTAGAATTCCTTCCACGCATTTATTTTTGGTAAATCGTGACTGAAACTGATTCTTAGTGCACATACAGTGCCACTCCATTTCAAATATATGTTCCCTAGTTTGACAATGTAAATGAATGACCATAAGAAGATGTTAGTCACCTTCTGGAATGTCTAATTCCCAGGATAGGATTTTCTACGACTTTTATATCCTTTTGTGGGCGCGACCATTTTTGGCACTGTTGTTGTGGATGGTGTCAAACTAAGAACCTGTCATAGTCATTGTTAGCAGTAGTTTAGTCTGTTATTCAAGCATTTTCAAAATTCCTTCAATTCACCATTCATTCTATTGCATGCATAGAAGAAGAGACGCTCTGGGAAGATTCCTCCCTGACCTTCCAATCATTGATAACAATTATGAACCAGCTTATAATCTATTTGAGGAAGGAGGAGACCAAGATATCAACCCATTTGCTAAAAACCTGTTTGTTGAATTGCGATTTGACCCAGCTGATGAAGAACCTGAAGAAAATCCATTTGCTTTGATATTCCATCAAGCAAATATGGCACGTAATCCACCTAATCAACCTCCTGCTTTTGAATTTCCCATCATTGCTCAGCAAGATAATGATAACCTTAAAAATATTCCTTCTTCATTACTTCCCAAGTTCTATGGACTAGTTACAGAGGACCCATACACTTTCTTGTTTGAGTTTGGCATCTTTGTCGCAGCTATGATTGCACTTCAGATGCTCATAGGCTAAAGTTGTTTCCTACTACTTTGAAAGAAGGAGCTCTTAGATGGTTCATGAGTTTGGGAAGGGGTGTTGTTGATAGTTAGGTAGCCATGCAAACAAAATTTCTTGAGAAATACAAGGAATATTGTAAGAGTGGTAGTAAGGGGGATGATATATTCAAAATTCAACAAAAGGAGGATGAAATCCTAGAAGACTATATCTCAAGATTTTTGTTTTCCCTGAAAAAGAATTCAGACCATACTCTTAATGAAGAATCTCAGAAACTACTTTTCCTAAGGGGAATCAGTGACACCTGTATAAATGCCCTGGACCTGATGGGAGGAGGAGATATAACCCAACTGCCTTGGGATGATATCAATAAAATATGTCTCAACTACTCTTGAACAATTATTAAGAAGGGTAGAGGTCATCAAGCCACAGTGGGAAAGTCTTCTATTAATGGCATTTCACAGATGGAGATCACAAATTTGATGTCTGATTTTAAGTAGGATATCATAAACAATATGGCTACACAGTTGGATACTCTGCAAGCTCGAAAGAAACATGTGGAAGCTGAAGCAATCTTGGCTGAGTTCTATCCACATTACAAACAAAAGAAACGGGACTGCAGATGTAAGATGGCGGCTAACTTGGAGGCTAAGCAATTACTACTAATTTCAAGATAGTAGAGGGTGATGATGACCAAGTATTCTTCATTGCACAAAGACGACCATGGGCTCAAAGACAAGAGTCCTCAAGGAGGTTGGTAGCAGCCACAAGGACAATGGACTCCACCCCCAGGTAACTGACAACAAAATCCTCAATGGAGAAGTCCTCAGCAATGGTAGAACCAATCCTCTAGATCACTACAGCCTCAGTAGCCACAACCTTCAACTCTCATGCCACCTCCTACAGCACATGCAACAAATACTGGGCCTCTAAAAAAAACCCCTATGCCTGCTCAGCCATTGCCAAATCCTAATAATAAGCAGCAGCAGCAACAACAACCCATGTATTTTGTAGAAGCCAATCAGTATCCAACTTATGCCCTGAATATTCATGATATCCATCTCAGGTTTGGAACCACTCTCCCTGCTCCACAACTGCCTGTAATTATAGAGATTCTAGATTCTACCTCTGAACAACATAGTGATCTTGTAGAACATATACCTATTTTAGATATTGTCTCTAAGGAACCTGTCCTGCAGCATCAGACCAAACTACCTTTTCCTCAGAGGTTGCAAATTACTACATTCAATTCTATGGAAGAGCCTACCTTTGATATTTTGGATTAGCTAAAGAATGTACACATTCAAATTCCTCTTTTTCAAGCCATTAAAGATGTCCCAATTTATGGAAAAACCATTAAGGAGGCTTGTTTAAAGAAACTAGGAAGAAAGAAAAAGGATCCCCAAACTATCCATGTTCTAGGACAGTTGGCAGATATTATGTTAGGGAAGGTAGTCATTCCAAAATATATTGACCCTAGGAGTCCTGTGGTACAAATAAATATTAATGGCCAGATAGTAAAGAATGTTTTAATTGACCTTGGTGCAACCATCAATGTAATGACCAAGCATACGATGGAGAATTTGAATATCCTAGCCATTCGGTCTACACCTACCATCCTGCAGCTTGCTGATAGTTCCATAGTAAAACCTGATGGGGTGGTAGAAAATGTCATTGTCATCCTTGAGTCTTGGGAATACCCAACGGATTTCACCATATTGTCCACTAAGGAAACTTTGGGGGGATATCCTATTATCCTAGGTAGACCATGGTTAGCCACAGCTGATGCTTTTATAGGATGTCGTTCAAGAGACATGACAATTTATGATGGTCAGTCAAGAAAGAAATTGGCTTTATACCCACCTGCTCAGCCCCAGCCAAACTTGTCTCAACCAATTTGGCCAGATTTAGGAGAGGAAATTGAAGAATTCAATTCATTGGCTCGGCTAATGATGCTGCAAATTAATCCGTTTTCACAACTTCAGAGTGAGGATGACCTGCTTTTACACATTTTGCAGTCCAACTTTGATATGAGTAGCCCATCTGTTCCAGATAGCTGTCCTCAGCAGTGTTTCCTGCAACAACTGAATTCTGAGTGCCTGCCACCTGAATCTCCTGTAGTTTATCACAACTTTCTTCCACATGAAATACAAACACCACCTTTATCAACATCCTCCATGAATGATCTTATCAAACAAGTAGAAGTGTCTCTAGGCCGTTGTCTAAACATCAATAATAAGCTACCTCAATCTCAACAAGTTGCCCTAGTCACAATGTTGCAAAAACAACACAAAGCTTTTACATGGGACTATGGGGATATGAAGGGAATAGATCTTCAACTCTGTACTCATAGGATCTACATTAAGGAAGAATGTTTAGTTGTTAGATAGCCTCAAAAAAGGATAAACCAAGCACTCAGGGAAATAGTTAAAAGTGAGCTCCAAAAATTGCTTGATGTTGGTTTTATTTACCCCATTTCAGACAATCAATGGGTATCTCCATTGGTGATTGTTCCTAAAAAAAGAGGAAAATGGAGAGTTTGTGTAGACTACAAGGAGTTGAACACATAAAATAAAAAATAAAATCAAGGTAAACTCACCACACGATGGCTTAGTCCTTATGAAATAGAGAATGTGTTTGATAATGGTTCAGTTCAGTTAGCTACAATAGATCCTGTCCGATTTAAGCTACTGGTTAATGGACACCATCTTTGGTTGTATCATAAGCCAACGTCCAAAGAAGAATTTATAAAGCAATTTGATTCAGATGCAGCCAATGATCTTCCTACAGCAAAAGGCTTTGGCCTTTCTCCTGTAGCATCTCTTTAAATTCCACGTTGCATGCCCATAATAAAGGTTTCCTTTTTAAGGGAGCCACTTTCTCTGTTTTCTATCCATCACCACCATTCATTCCCTTTTCTTCCACGGCATCCATTCTTTCGTACCGTCCTCATTTATGGTTTCAACTCCAGCCGTCATTTCATGTTGCTTTGTGATCTTTCCCAGCATGTACGTGCATTTATTACAAGGTATGTGATATCTTTTGTTATCACATCATTTATTTATTTCATTTATTCATTAATTGCTATGTAGATATCAGTCATTATTCCTTGATTCTTCGCCTATCCTTTCACACATGTGTGGACACATGCCAAATTTTTAGTAGGGGGCGGGGATAATCCATTTCAAACTTTTTCTTATGCCGCTGTCACAACTATTAAGATATTTTTATTTTCTTGTAATTTTCAAATATGACTGCGTATCTTTATCCTAAACAACAATTAACTGCTTGATTTGGGTAGTTTGTAACAATCATTTCATGCAATTATCTTTTGAGTCATTCTTGGAAAAGTAGAGAAAAGTGATGACAGGATAGAAAGAAGCAAAGTAGAAGCAGAGAAAAAAAAGTTTTTGAATTTTTCAGAAAGAGTTTGATTTTCCAGAATCTCAGCTGAGATAGTTTGTGAATATGGGCAGTCGATGAAACTAATTATGGCAGACAATTGGAAGCCTATGAAGAGGCTGAAAGGGATGAGCCTATCTCATTGCGGCCAGAAAGCTCAGAGCCTTACACAATGCTAAAAACTTGGCTTACTATTGCATATGGGTTCAATAATCAAATAGAAAGAATAAAAATATTCGATATCAGAAAGCAAATGTATGAAGAATTCAAAGGCCAACCATATTTGTTTTGGAAGCTTGCCTCTTCCATAATTGAAAAGAGATGGGAGAAATTGACTGTTGGTCTAAGGAAATCAGAGCCACATAGCCCCCTGAATTTTAAAGGAGCCCTTGGAAGGACAAAGAAGTACATATAGCTTGGTCTTTAGAAGAGGTTCGAGTTATGGTTGCCAATAATATTTCAACCACAAGGCCATACTGCTCCTATCGATTTCAAAGAGACAACCAGGAAGCTTAATGCTGGAGGACCATCATTAGGCTAAGTAGGGGGCAGATGATGAGCTCAGAATATGCTCATTTAATTTAAATATTATGATGTATTTTAATACCCTTACTCTTATTGCTAAATGGTTGTTTTAACTATTTTATTAAAGACTTTTTATCTAAAATTGGGTAGTATCCTGTAGCAATACGTTCCTATATTCTTGCAGCTTAACATCTCTATGCATCTTATTAATTACCCTATTTGACCTCCCGAATGACTAATATAATGCATGTGGTTTTGAATAATGAAATAGATTTAATATGTGATTAATGAATGCATATCATGTTGTTTTCCATGCATGCTTTCTTTCGCTTCTTTCGCCTTGTGCATCGCAAATTGTTGAAGGGAGCATGAATGAGTCAAGTGCAGTAGATCTCGACCTTGCAGTAAAGTCCATTTCTTGCACAACATCGAGGAAGTTGTTCCGGCGAAGACTCTTTGGACAGGTCGTTGGGGAGAAATCTAAATGTTCATTAATCTGGGAAGAGTGGAATGCTAAATTCTCTCTAGATCATGTTGAATGGATATGCTTTCATTTATGAGAAGTCTATTCCTCAGTTTCAGGATACACTTATGTCCACATCTTCCTCTGTTGAGTTAGTTAGTTAGTTTCTTTTCTTATAAATAAGTTCTCCTCCTGTGTGAGTGAGAAAGGATAGCATGTAAGAGTTAGTATTATAATAAGAATAAGAGTTTTTGTTAGTTTCCATATAAGCAAAACAATGTATATCATTATGAGTTTATGAATAAAAGTTGATGAAGTTTTGAGTTCAATTCTTACATAAAATAGTTGATGCTTGCTAAGGGGGCCCACTTAGTAAGTATCTGTAGTTGGTTAGTTGTTTATTTCCTATTGATTATAAGTTATATTTCATTCTTGAAAGTTTCTATGCAAACTCAGTCTTATATTGTTCCTGTAGCATAAGGCCAGTTCATGGTTTGTCCCATAGTAATAGTTGTCATGATTTCTACTTTGATTAAGTTACGCTTGAGTTTAGAAGGCTTCACATTACATTCCTGTAGCGTAAGTAGAATTCCATTTATTTCTGGTAAATTGTGACTGAAACTGGTTCTTAGTGCACATACAGTGCCGCTCCATTTCAAGTATACGTTCCCTGGTTTGACAATGTAAATGAACGACCATAAGAAGATGTTAGTCACCTGCTAGAATGTCCAATTCCCAGGATAGGATTTTCTGCGACTTTTATATCCTTTTGTGGGCACGAACACTTACTTCCAGGAACATCTCTTCTAAGTTGTTCCAGCTTTGCAATGAGATCAACAGTGTGCACATCGAAGCACTCCAGCTCCCGGTGTCAAGGGTCAAAGTAGAGCATTTGTTTTGAAAGTTACAAGTTGCATAATTATTCTCAAAATGGTAATTGCACTTTTGCAGGCTAGGGGAGCCCTTGCTTTTGGGGTCCTTAACTCAGCTTTCAGATGCCTTACATACAGTTTTTGGTTATAGAATACTTCTGGCTATGCGATAGATCTATCATCTAGTTGACATGAGCCATCGTTCACCAGCAATGGCAGTTTGAAATGTGAGATGGAAAATCAGAGAAATGGCTAAGTCTAGAGACCTGTATATCAATTTAATAAAAGACGACTTTTATTTTGAGGCATCAAACATGGTTTTTAGCAGTCATAGCTACCAGCAGACATTTCATCTCGGTTCTTCTAGCTTTGCGGTGGATATCTCAGCTTAGTTCCTACATCAATCAAGCACTTAGAAATCAGAGCTCAATAGAGGCAATCATGACTTTTCAGTGAGCTATAAAGTAGGAAGTTAGCAAAAAATCTCGATTGTTGCTAGGGGGTGCTTGGAGAGTCAAATTTGGACTTTTCAGAATCAATAATTTTTTCTAAGCGCACTCGGATGTAGAGATTTCAGTTAACTCATTAAAATAATATTAAATTTTAAGTCTTTGCATGCTAACTTTAATGGGCGATTTTTCTCAATATTCTAATATTGGCGCCCTTCTTGATATTCATCAACAAATTTGCATGTAAGGAGGAACTGAATATTTTAATATTTTTATTCTTTTGGGACTCCAAGTTAGTGATAGTTCAACTAAGTGGGGTCTAATCATAACATTTCTTTTGAAATCATGGTTTTATTCTTGCAGTGACGCCATTAAGCAAATAATTTATCTATTTATTCAAGATGGCGTCCCTTTTTCTCTCACACAGTTGAAGAGAAAGCAAATTTTCTCATTTGAATGAGTGAATTCTTCAACAATCAGTATACAAAGGCACTTCAAATATTTTATTTTTAGATTTCCTTGCAGGTACAATTCCAGAATAATCAACAAACTTCAAGACAAAATGGTGATTTTAGAAAAAGCAAAAACTTAAAACTTCTATCTTCTATCTTAATTTCTTCTAATCTCATCTTAGGTTTTCTTCGCTTGTCCAAGATTCAGTGACTTTTGATAAATCTGATCATCTGGGTTGGTTGTGCACGACTTCCTCTACAAAACCCATGTGTTAGAATTTTTCAGGAAAATTTGCTCCAGAGCTTCAATTCTTGAAGCTTTGATTTTCTCAACTGAAATTCCTTTGCATGGTAGAGTATAATTCGATATTTTTTGATTCTGATGTTGTGGGTTGTCTTAGAATCATCTTCTAGACAAAACCCATATTTTAGATTTTCTTGGAAAAATTGCCCCCCGCAGCCCCTGCTGCCCTCATTTGTTTTTTTTAGAAAAGCTTTTGCATCTCAAGCTAAACAATGCTTTTTCACAATTCTGACGTTGTGGGTTGACTTAGAATCATTTTGTGGACAAACCCATGTCTCTGAGTTTTTGGTGAAAATTGCCCTTCGACAGGCTATTTTTAGCCTCATCAGGAGACATTTTAGCTTTCCAGAGAAAGTTATCAAAATATAGCCGAGTTTATAGTCAACATGTGAGTTTTTCAAAATGCAGTACACACAGATCGAATTCAAGACCAAATCAATCTTAACTCATGATTTCATTAGAAAAGCTGACACTGATTTGTATCAAGCGCATCTAGAGGGTTGACAAGTGTAGTCACTCAAGTCCACATGGTTTCATGCCTCGTATAGCTGATTGTCTTCCAAGGCTGGTTTAAAGGGTTGATACTATTGGAATTTTGTGTGTGCAGCAAGTTCGTTTGCATTTATCATAACCAGATTGTTCATGGTCAAACTTCATGGTTTCGTCATGCAACACTCTTCCATTGAGAAAAATGTGAGAAGCGTCAGAAGCATAAAGCTGCAAAATAAATAGTGGCCATCACTTCAGTTATGGAGCTGCCAGAGTTACCAATCAATGAGTTGCCAGTTGAAGTGTGCAGATAATTTTAGGATTGCTCAAGTTGCTGACAAGTAGTGAATTGACAGTTAGGACATGTTCAATGATCTCCAGATGGTGATGCAGTCAACAACCTCATGGAGGGGTTACTTGTTCGAGATCATGACCAGTGAACTCCAGGTCCCACCTTTCAAGATAGACATCGAACACATCAGTTAACTCAATGCTTCTTTTCGAGTTAACTTGTTGTTCCACCTTTCATGCTATGTCTATTTTGGAATCATCTCTGTATAGTTGGAGTTTTCTTTTAGTTTTCATTTCAATAAGGACTCGCATGCTTACACATGTCTATTTAGATTAGTCTTGTTTCGGTTGACTGATGGTAGTAAATTCCAGTTAATTGTATAGTTTCCTTTATTAGGGTTTAGCAATAAAATCTTGCATGCTTGCAAGACTGTAGTTGACTCAAGGTGATTTTAGAGTTCCCTACACCTTTTGATGTTTATAAATAAGAGCTTTTGCTCATTTGTAATTAAATTTTACACGAGATAGTAATATATGTTGTGCCCACCTTGCTTGTAATATTTATGATTCTGTATCTGTTCACGAGTTTTAACTATGGGGTGATCCCACAATAGTGGTTTACAATTTTTGGCCAAATTGGACCATGAAATTTTTATTTTTAACTAAATCTTTACATTCAGACACCTATAGCGGCTAAACTGTGAGGAATTTGAAGATGATGCAAACTAGAGTCTCATCACATTTTGTCTGTAGATTCTAAAATAGTTTTTCCAAAAATTTTGGAATCAAATTGCACTTCTTTTTCCATCTCCCACAAAATTGGTTTTTTCAAAAACAACATTTTTAAAAAGTGACACAATCGTATAACGATAACTTTTTTTTCCATGAAGGATATAATTATAATTCTTTCAAATTTAGATTTGTAACTCTGATATCTAGTGCTTCCACTTAGTTAGATAGTTTTTTATTGGATATTTTTTCTTTAATCAAGTTTTGAAATCAAACCAATCGACAATTTAGACATAGCGCCATCATAACACGTAACTTTTTTTGTATATATCAAAATTCAATTTTTTTTTGTTGGATCAAGGACTTCAATATCTGGTGCACTCATATTTTTCAATTTTTTTTTGATAATCTGCTATTTTTCCACATGTGTAGAATAGAGACCTTCATTTTCAATGAAAAACCTATGTTTAACAAAACTAAAAAAGCAAATACATAATAAAACCAAAACATATTAAAATTATATTCATTGGATAGCTCGTTTCAAGGACTACCTGACTCCAATTGGGTTTGTGAAGATTCCCCATTTTCATCCTCAACGTGAGTGTCAAAGCGTAAAAAATTAGGTTTTTTGTGTGAACAAAGTCAAAAATTAGGGAAAAGGGTGTTCTAGCGAACCAGGGGGTTCTAGCGAACCCCCAGGGGTTCTAGTGAACCAGGGTTCATTCAAACCCCCTCAATATGCATTTTTCCTTTTGTTTTTTGGGTAGGAAATGTGGGCCCCGTGATTAATGGGTTCGGTCGAACCCTAGTTCGGTCGAACCCCTTTATGGTTCGGTCGAACTTGTAGGTTCATTCGAACCCTAAAACCAATTTTTTTTCCATGTGGCCATTTTTTCTCAGTTTTCCTTCCTCCATCAAATTGTAAACCACTATTGTGGCTTCACCCTATGATGATGAATTGTTGTGCCACCTTGCCCTCATGTTATTATTATGGTGATTGCTTACCTTAGTTAAATATAGTGGCTAGTTGATAATTTATTATATGCGTGTTTCACCTATGCAATTTGTTGTCCTAGTTGGTTATTCTATGTTTTGTTTATAATAAGCCTATTCAGATTATGCAAATAGATGTGCCACCTTGCCTTCATGTTATAAATTTTTACCTAAAGCTTATCATTTGATGTGTGTTAATAAACCTATTCAGCCAAGCAAATTGTTGTGCCACCTTGCCTTCATGTTGTGAATCTGTACTCAGTTTATCGTATATGTGTTTGTGTTAATAAACTTCTTCCCAGCCAAGCGAATAGTTGTGCCACCTTGCCTTCACGTTATGAATCTATACCTAAAGTTTATCGTAAAACCATTCCTACTCCTTTTTCCTCATGCTCTATTTTCTTGAGGAGAATTAGATAGATTAAAGCTTAGTTTAGTTGTAGTTAGAAATCTGCAAAACTAGAAAATCCTTAGCTACAACGTTTGTGGTTTTTCTTAACCTTGTGCCTCTTCCAACTGAGAATAAAAAGATAGGATTTAGATTACTTTTATTTTCTAGACATTTCATCAATACAAGGGAGCTTCACCTCTTAATTTGAAGAGCACTCATTACGCAATGTGCATAGCTTTCTGTACCAACTTGCACTCCAGAGTTGTTAGTTGTTACGCCAACACGGTGAATTTTCCTAGAGCCACTTAGATGACCCAAATTACAATGAGTACAAAGCCTTGCATATATAGGTAAGGATGAGGCAATCCACCTATGATATGGATTGACAAGTGCCCTAAGATGTGGCACTTAAGAAAACAAGTGTCGTGTAGGTGTCAACTTTAGGAACACTTGGAGTGTGCAAACCAATGACCTCTATGACCAAGTCATCAACCTTGTGTGCCAAGTGTTGAGCCACCTTTGAGTTGAGATGGAAAGTCTTCCAAATTATAAAGGTATATGCATAAGGTTGACCAAATAACTTGGTAACCTCTAGAGGCTTAAAGGTTGCACATTCGGTTAGACAAGATGTCGTTTAACCTCGTCAACCTAAGTACACTTAATTATAGTGAATAGATTAATTATACACACTAACACAATATTGAATTTTTAAATTTTTTTTTTTAGTTTTCCATTTTAAATAACCCCCCATGTTTGTACATAAGTATTACACTCATGTTTATTCATTTCATCCATTCAAATTATCAAAGTCATAGTTTTGCAAGTGCTACCTTGGGTTGTCTTACTTTAGACTCTTTAACGTCTTTATAGTTGTGCAATAGTGATATTTTTCCTTGTTTTTCTCTTTTATATATAAGATTAATACCCTCTTTATATTTTAAACCATAAAAAATGTAATTCAAGTTTCACTGCAACTCCTTAAAGGAATACATGCGATTATTATAGTTGATTCTATAGAAACCAATCACCTATTTCTCATACAAAAATTAAGAGATAAAGAAGTTGGAAAAAAATTGAAAATGCTAATGAAAATGATAAGAAAACAAAAGAAAGAGATGATAAAAGGATAAGAAAGGTTGTTGAACCTCAAACATTGTAGAAAAATAACTTCTAAGCTTTATGAAGAGAAGATACATTACACTTATTTAAATGTTACACTATAAATGTGAAAATGCAACAATGCAAGAAAATAATAAATGAATATTATGTTGTTTAAACTTGTAATTATTATTATAATGTATTCCTATAATTCTACATGTGCTCAATTTTTGAATATATAATAAATGGATATAAATTTTTTGCGACTTCAAATTATTATAACATATGAAGAATATCAATATGCTTTAATACAACTTGTTCCATAATTTTAATGGAATTTTTCCAACTATCTTATTTCTCATAATGATCTAATGCTAGTAGCAAATAATTTCAAATTTCAAACCTACACTTGGACAAATGCCTTGAATCCATAGAAATGATCAAGCAGTTTAAAAAAAAATGCTTGTTTATTTTCTTGGTGCACTTATGTTTCTTTTGGATTTCTTGATATAAGACCCAAATATAAAGGTGTTGCAATGAAAGTATACTAAGATAAGGGGTAAGAAATGATGTCCTTGGTCTAATTTGGTAAATATAAAAGTGTGATATGACAATGTAGGTTAAATATATAAACTTTAAAAGTATGGCATGACAATTTAGGATAAATTATAAGTAACCAATGGTTAAAGGATGATGCATACAAATTATAGTTATAGTATATTTCATAATCATAGGTGTGATAGTAAATTAAGACAAGCATAAGAAAATAATCATAGTAGGCATGGGAATGTTTGATAAGTACTATGATAAAAATAATAAGAAAAGATAAGAAACCAAAATGGTAAAAGCAAGGGTCAAAACCATGCTCAAAAAAGTCCAATATGCATAAAGATGTGGAAGATAAAATATTAAAATAATAGGTAAAATATAAACCCAAGTGGGAAACAAGGTAAAGGTTAGTAAAACATAGGAATAAAAATATTCTAATAGTCCTGAGGAAATTTATGTCAAACAAGGATGAATATTAGAAGAGGTTATAGAAATGATGAGAAGATGATGACACCAAATATTTTTTGGTGATATGGGAATGGATGAAGTCCATTTTGGTGTTGCATAAGGTATTGAGCTAGTTGCATAGATAAGAGGAAGTGTATGAAGGGGTTAAAGAAGATCTTGAATAGATATGAGAAGGTAATGAAGATATCATAATAGAGAAGAGATTGAAGGGTTGATTGGTGGTCATGTTTGAGCATTTAATTGATTGCTAGAATGATTTGGTGGGAAAAAGGAAGTTGCAACAACATTGAAGGGAGTTATTTGGGAAAGGATGGTGATAGCAAGTCTTGGAAGAAAATGAGAAGGCTATGTACATGGAGAGGATAGGAATTTAATGATTTAGACAAATAGTAGGTATAAATAGGTTACATATCATGAGAGAGATCAACATTAATTCCAAGATCGAATGGCAAGTATTGAGGAGGAGGAGATTGTGGAACATATGCATTTATCAAATGAAGGATAATGTGTGTGTGTTGAGTGAATATGAAGATGTTTGAAGTCTCAAAGTACTTTTGGATTGACATGTGTAGAGGAATGATCTAACAAAATTTGAGGGGTATCTGGGCACAACAAAAGTATTAATGGAAAGACATTTTAGTACTCACTGTGGATGGGGAGGACGTGGTTTGGAATGCTTGGAGATTTATATGGGATCCAGGAAGAGGTGTGAAAATATAGAGAAGGAAAAGAAAGAGACCAATAAGGAGGAAAGAAATAACATAGAATAAGAACATTGTGAAGTAGAGGAAGAGTGCAAGGAGATATGTGGATCTAATTAACAAGGGATAAGAGATAGTCATGGAATATAGTGGAAAACAAGAATAAATTGGATGCTAAGCAAGTCAATGGAGGGTAATATATATCAATAAAAACACAATATGTAAGGGAGAATACATGATACCCTGACATATAGATGTGGCGATAAAATTGCAACATGTGAGGGGAGAAGAAATGATACCCTTGATGTAAATATATAGCAACATTTGAAGGCCTAGGATATACTTGAGGGGAAGGAAAAAATCCCCAAATATAAGGGTGTTGTATGTTGGAAATATGATTCCATTTAATTGCAATCCTAAACATTATTTATTTCATGTGTCTCCTAAATCCTTGGAAAGTGTTCTCAAACACTAGGATTAGAGAGAGATTAATTTTGGATGAAATAATCATGTTAATTGACATTTGTAATTAATTCTAAATGATAGGAGCATGTGAGGGCATCCAAGATGAGTTCCTAAATAATAGGAGCACATGGGGCACCCACATGGAAGGTGACACTCACCTTGGGTTAAGTTAACTATTTGGAGTAAAAGATAACACTTTTGAATGCATGTAAAGATCCTTGGAGTTAGGGTTTGATTTTTACATGCGTTCAGTTTAGTTCAAAATCAGTTTAGCTTAGTTTAGTTTAGTTTAGTTTAGTTTAGTTTAGTTTAGTTTAGTTTAGTTTAGTTTAGTTCAATTATGGTTCAATTATCTACAATTAATTTTAGTTGAATGCTAGTTGACTTCACTTAACTTGGAATGCATGACTAATGAATTGAGTTGCATGATAGATAACATGTAACTTCCTTCAATTAATAGGGGATTGACCATTCTTGCATGAATGGTGGAGAGATATGTTTCAGTTAATAGAAAATGACTTGGACCCACTTTGGGAACCCAAGTTGGCTTCTTGGAATTAACTCCTTTGCATGTTAAGATATTTCAGAAGGCTCAGTTAAGTGGGCCCACTCTTGGGCACCTACTTTGAGGATAAAGCCTTGAAGATATTTATGGAATAAAGGTTGAGTTACTACTTCAGTTTGGGACACCCAAATGGATGAAGATGATGATTTGGCATTGTTCTTCATGGTTAAACTCTACTTGGAAGAGATAGGTGTACCTTTTAGGAGATAGGGATTGATCTTTGTAACTGTAACTCTTTGGAATTTACAAAGTTGTTTATTGCCTATATATCTCAAACAAGTTGAAGAGAGTTTGTACTAGTTTATTGCAGGTTGTGAAGAAGATTTGTTGAAGGTAGAAGAAGCATCTCAAGGAAGAATTGGAATTATTGTAATCTACTTCAGAGATTAAGTAATACATTGATTCTTGGTGGAGTTTTTTCCCGAAAGGGTTTCTCCACGGTATATGTTGTGTCTCTTCTATTATCCTATCTAATTCTTCTACAACTTCTATGCTCATTCTACAAATGATAAAATGAATTAATCAGATTAATCACCCACAAAGAATCTGTAACAAAGAATACATATTTAGATCAACAATCATAAAATTTTACAAATTATTAAGCTGCATAAACACCTCAATTTTCAACATTTGGTATCAGAGTTGAGGTTGGGTAGAGTATTGGGATGTATTTCTCTTAAAATATTGGAGGTGTTTTGGCTGTAGTGGGAGCTTTTACTATTTTTGTTATTGCTGATTTTGGAAAATAAGTTTGTTACAAGAGGTATATATTCTTGCTTTAGAGGATGTTTATCATGTGTCATTGAGATCTTGGATTCACAGGTTTGGTGTGAGCTTATGAAAAAAATGTGGTTCTAATTATGTGCATCTTGATTCCATGGGATTTCTTAGTATCATGGTTTAGTGGGAGCATTTGGCAATGAAGTGGATTCTTGTTTTAGGATGGTTCTGTTATTATGTCATGGTATACTCTTGATTAGTGGTTTAGAGTTGTGGCATGGTATATGTTATGATAATTTTGATCCTGAGGAAATGTCTAAAATTCCATATGCTTTTGACAGTGATGGTTTATGTTTATCTTGTTGCCATGTATAGCTCGGTATCATAGTTCAGTGGGAGCTTTGGTAGGATATAGTGATCTTCATGATGAGGATGGTAGTCATGATGCCATGTGTGACTCGGTACCATGATTCAATGGAATTTGTTGGCAGTGACATGGATGCATCATTGGTAAGGTTATCCTCATGTGATTGGGGATATGGTTTTTCCTTGGTTTAGAGTGGTTGTTATTATGTTATGGTTTACTCTTGTTGCATTTAGAGATTGGCATGGTTCTCTTGAGACTAGGATGTTTAATTATGTTATGGTGCATGTGATCTCCTAGGAGGAGATGGTTAGATCATGGATGTCATGTTTATGTTCAAGATTGGAGCTTTGACATTGACCTTGTGTAGTTCTCTTAAGTATTGGGTACATTAATCATTTGCTTGATTACTTCATGATAGTGCTATGTTGCATTTGAAGTTTGGCATGGATTGGTTGTTTACAGGTCCTCATGAATACTTGGAGAAATAGGTGAGGCTTGAGTTCTCTTATGGTAAGAGACATATGTTGGAATAGTTACTAGTCAAAAAAGCTATTTTCAACAAAAAAGAATGAGGAGCCTACACCTTGGTTGAACGTGAGTTCAACACACTCAGCGGTTTCACATGCTTTCAAAGAGGTAGTTTGGATACAAAGACTTTGGAAAGGTATTGGTTTTAATTGCAAGTAAGTTAAACTTGAATGTGGTAGTCAGAGTGCTATGTGTTTAGCCAAAAATCCTATGTATCATGCTCATACTAGGCAAGTTGATGTTAAGTATCACTTTGTGCGAGAAATGGTTGAGAGTGGGAAGGTATTAATTGAGAAAGTTGACACTTTAATTAATGTTATAGATTATCTTATGAAAGTAGTTCCTTCAGATAAGTTCTCTTCATTTTAATCATTTGCTTGGAGCTTCATGATTATGTAGGTTGCATTTGAACTTGGCATGGATTGATTAGTTGGTGTAGGTTGGTCATTGGCCTTAAGTTATGTACTTGATTTATAATAATATTCCTTGTTTAGAATAATTTCAATGTATAATGTCAAGTGGAAGAATGTTGGAAATAGGATTCCATTTAATTGCAATCCTAAACATTATTTATTTCATGTGTCACCTAAGTCCTTGGAAAGTGTTCTCAAACACTAGGATTAGAGAGAATTTAATTTTGGGTGAAAGAATCAAGTTAATTAATATTTGTAATTAATTCTAAATGATAGGAGCATGTGAGGGCATCCAAGATGAGTTCCTAAATAATAGAAGCACATGGGGCACCCACATGGAAGGTGGAACTCACCTTGAGTTAAGTTACCTATTTGGAGTAAAAGATAACACTTCCAAATGCATGTAAAGATCCTAGGAGTTAGGGTTTGATGTTTACATGCATGAAGTGAAGTTCAGTTCAGTTTAGAATCAGTTTAGTTTAGTTTAGTTTAGTTCAGTTCAATTTAGTTTAGTTTAGTTTAGTTCAGTTTAGTTATGGTTCAGTTATCTTCAGTTAGTTTTAGTTGAATGCTAGTTGACTTTAGGTAACTTGGAATGCATGACTAATGACTTGAGTTGCATGACAGATAACATGTAACTTCAGTTAATAGGGGATGACCATTCTTGCATGAATGGTGAAGAGAGATGTTTCAGTTAATAGAAAATGACTTGGACCCACTTTGGGCGCCCAAGTCACTGGCTTCTTAGAATTAACTCCTTTGCATGTTAAGATATTTTAGAAGGCTGAGTTAAGTGGGCCCACTCTTGCATGCCTACTTTGAGGATAAAGCCTTGAAGATATTTATGGAATAAAGGTTGAGTTACTACTTCATTTTGGGATTCCCAAATGGATGAAGATGATGATTTGGCATTTTTCTTCATGGTTAAACTCTACTTGGAAGAGATAGGCATACCTTTTAGGAGAGAGGGATTGAGCTTTGTAATTGTAACTCTTTTGGAGTTTACAAAGTTGTTTATTGCCTATATATCTCAAGAAAGTTGAAGAGAGTTTGTATTAGTTTATTGTAGGTTGTGTAGAAGATTTGTTGAAGGCAGAAGAAGCATCTCAAGGAATAATTAGAATTTTTTTAATCTACTTCAGAGATTAAATAATACATTGATTCTTGGTGGAGTTTTTTCTTGAAAGGGTTTCTCCACGGTATATGCTATGTACCTTCTATTAACCTATCTAATTCTTCTACAACTTCTATCTTCATTCTACAAATGATAAAATGAATTAATTAGATTAATCACCCACAAAGAATCTGTCACAAAGAATACATATTTAGATCAGTAATCATAAAGTTTTACAAAGTATTAACTACATAAACACCTCAATTTTCAACATTGTAATGAATGCATAGTAAAATAATGGGGGAAAAAATGATGTTCTTGGTCTAATATGGAAACTCTAAAAGTGTGATATGTCAATGCAGGGTAAATATGTAAACTTTGAAAGTATGATATAAAAATGTATGATCAATCACACATAATCAAAGATAAAAGGATGAAGCATAAGAATCATAGTTTACTCTCTAACTCACATATCTTTAACTCTTTTCCACCTTTTAGTCTATATATGTTACCAACTTGCATTTTCCAAAATATTATTTTTAAATGACTTTATTTGATCCCTCAAATGGTAAAGAAAATGTTTTTTTTAGCATTTTGATAGGTGCAAAGTAGACTCCATTATGGGTATGATTTAAGTGTAGAAGTTGAGAAAGCCAACTTCACAGACCCCGAAGATCACCTGCATGCAAATAACCTGTCACAGAAAGAAGAGATGGAGACAAACAAGCAAGGGTGCTCTGAAAGCTGAAAAATGTATTCATCCGAGAGAGTTAAATTACAATGATGAATCCTTATAAAAGGATATTGTGCAACCCTAAAAGAAACCCTAATAGGTAGACATTTAATAATTAATATAATTATTAAATGTCACAAAATGCAAACTAAAGTGAAATCTTAAGAGAGGAATAAAGGTAATTTAATCAACATGATTAAATTAAAACCTTTACTCTAACACCCCCTTAAGATGAGCAAAAGTGCAGTTACAAACATGTGTAAGAAAAGTAACTACAATGCAAGAGTAAACAAACTTTCCCACAATCTGGCTACCCAATTACCAAATCCTGTAAAGTGGAGAAATAGAGGAAACCCTCATGGGAAAAACTCTACTCCCAAAAGAGATGAAAGAAATAAATGCACTAATAACAGAAGGATAGGAGGTGGATAACATAAGACCCCCCATAGACAACTTCTATCATATAAGTACATGTACAATGGTCTCCATAGGAGAAAAAGAAAGAGACTAGAAGGCCCCCCCACAATGAAGAAACTCTCGTCGCACATATGGATGCCTGAGGTAGAATCCAGAAAGAGATCCTGAAGCGGCATATAATATTCCTCCCCTTGGGAAGAAATGGATCCAAAGGACGAAATGAAGAAACCCTGGAAGAGAGAAGAATCAATCTGCTCAAGATGCCATAATAGGATGCTGAAGAATCTCTCTGTCTGAACTGAAACAAAAGATGTCAAATCCAAACTGAACTAAAGATTCTCAACTGCAACCTCTGAATGCACAGATGATGGTGGGCTAACAGCTGAATATGGCTGTCAACAAAGAGGAGCTAAAAATCCTCAAAGTAATCCTCCGATCTGCAATATAGGACTCTACAAACAAAGACGAAATGCCTGCAAGATAAGAATCCCAAGTAGCCATGTCTGAAAGATGTATGATGTCCTGCTTAGCTGAATCAATAGGAGCCAAAGAAGAGGCAATATCAAACTGATCAGGAACAATAGGAGATGATGTTGATACATGTATAATCTTAGTCTAAAGAGTAGGAACTGTGAGACAATCCTCTGATTCATCGGAATATAGAAGGGTGTCTAAGTACTGAAGTTCCTTTAAAGTATCATGATCAAAAGGTGTGTTCTCTCTCCAACCAATGGGTACAAGACAATCTGAAGAAGGATCCTCTGGGAATGGAGAAATATTAGGGTCTCCATAGATCTCCCAAAGACGTGTCCAAAGTGAGTGAGGACAATCAATGCCCGATCTAGCCCACATAGTGTCAAAATCAACACTAGACAAAATAACTCCTACTATGTGATTTCTAATGATATCCCAAGCTAGTTTTCCCTCTGAAGTTGCTGGTTTAGGTATGAGATCATACAAATAAGGCAACAAATTTAGCCACCTACAATGTGTAAGTATACCCTTTGCCCATGACTCATAATTACCCCGTTCCAGAAATACAACTGAAGGGTGAGTAGAAAAACCCATGATAACTCTTCAAATTACAAAAAACTAAGAAAAATAACCTCAATACTGATAAACCAGATCAAATAAAGCCATCAAACGCAAACAAATCATTTCCAAGTGCTGAAACGTCCAAGTAACTGACAGATGTGTGAAAACACAAAATACTGAATAAAAGGTACCTGGTGTAGATTCTAGAAAAATAAATTGTAGATCTGGAAAGAACACAGAAACACCTTTCTAACACCTCTTTGTTTGCGAAAAACAGAGTCCGTATACAAAAGATATGGCTCCAGGAGTGCAAAAATATTGTTCTGACTTTTACCGAGGAATACAGAATCAAAACGGAAAAATCAGGAAATTAGACCTGATCCATCAGAACGGCACCGGAAGCAGCTTTCCAACGCCTATTTCTATTCAAAATTCTGAGTTAAAATGCCCGAGTTATGCCCGATTTCGTGAAGGTAGGTTGAAAAAGTTCAGTTTGGCCCTCCTGGCCCTCAGGGGCTAAAAAAAGAGACCCCTGGTCTGGCTGGTACTGTGGCCGTAGCTGAAGTGCTGCCGGGCAGACTGGGTGGGCGGGCAAGACTGCAGAGAGCCAAGTGAGCGCTCTCAAGTGATATGGTGGACGGTCACGGTGGGGCCTGGCCGGGCCTGCCCATGGCTGGCTTCGTTGCCGAAATGCGTTCTACGGGCCAGCCGGGCAAGGTTTCGGCCGGGTTCTTGAGGTTAGCAGCGTCAGCCGGTGGCTGCTTTTAGGCCAATAGCGGCGGCCTTCAGCCAACATTGGCCGCGACAAACAATGTAAATCAAACCTTGTTTTTAATTCTTGGACCTCAGAATCGTGGCTCCTCGAGGCTTCTACTTCTGACCAAAATTTTGCTTCCCAGATGAACTGTGGCCGAATCGGTCGTGCTTTATATGAAAATAGGGGTTTTTGGCCGCTCTGAATCCAACTATGAGGTCTGTTTGGGCCCAAAATGCACCCAAAAAACGGAGTTACCCAGATCCACAAAAAAAAATCGTTGGGCATGGAAACCAGATCTGAAAACTGCACCAAGACCCTCTCAAATTAGCTAAAGAACTTCTAAAAGCCCTATCAAACCCTCGAAGCTCCAAATTCTTCAGAAATCGAACAGGAAGCAGCAGGTCTGGAGCTCTGATACCATGTAGAAGTTGAGAAAGCCAACTTCACAGACCCCGAAGATCACCTGCATGCAAATAACCTATCACAGAAAGAAGAGATGGAGACAAACAAGCAAGGGTGCTCTGAAAGCTGAAAAATGTATTCATCCGAGAGAGTTAAATTACAATGATGAATCCTTATAAAAGGATATTGTGCAACCCTAAAAAGAAACCCTAATAGGTAGACATTTAATAATTAATATAATTATTAAATGTCACAAAATGCAAACTAAAGTGAAATCTTAAGAGATGAATAAAGGTAAGTTAATCAACATGATTAAATTAAAACCTTTACTCTAACATTAAGACTAGAGGAGTTCTATGTCATATCCCTTTTTTTGGAAAGATAGTTGTAGAGTGGAATTCGAGAATTCTACTGCATTCCTCTATAGGAGTTCATCTCAATCTATAGTTTGGGACATAACATATATAAACAACATATCCAGAGCTTGTGGGAAAATGATCATCTACCAGAAATATATCACCATCACAAGATCATTAGTTTAGGCTCACTATGTCAGGATAGATTCGATTCCAGGAATCCATTCGCATTCCTTCATAGGAGCATATTCAGGTGTGTGGTTTAGAACATAGCACCTATGATGGCACTTGCACATCATGTATCCAAAACAAAAGAAGGGAGAATTGGGTAGTGGAAAGATATTCCTAACAAAAGGTGACTGTGCTAGTCAACTAGCACCCACCTCTATAGGCTTGAAGCATAAAGACATTGCGAGATTATGTAGAAGTAACAACAAAGTTGTAGAAGTTGGAATGAGCAGGGAAAGCATGTGGTTGGGTGCATAGGAAGGCACACTTATTCCAAAGGAATCTATATTATCCTTAAGGTTGACCTAATGTAGCATTTTGAGAATTCAAATTTTGGGGTTTGGCGCCAATTGGGCTCAAGGCCGACCTATTCCTCAAAGAGGAATTTTAGGATATAATTGTAGGGAACCAATTCATGTAAAGGCATTGAATTATTATGTCATTTTCTGTATTTTGGGACATTTTTGTTCTAATTCCTTCTGTGGATGAAAACCTAATGTTCACTAGGATTAGAGGAACAAACCCCTTTGTTTCCTAAGGGCATTCTCATTCAGAGATTGCGTCTACACTTCAAAGGACTTTGTAAGAAAGACAACAATATTGCATGTTGATCTGTGGTAATCTTGTATATCATTCCCGATCATTGTAGTGAGTTGTAATTGATATATCAATATAATGGAGTATCTTCTTGTGTTCAAGTGGATGAAGTTGTACTTCATGAAATGTGATAATATTGTGGGAAAGTGTCATTGATTTTGGAAAAAAAAAAAATTGTATTGGTTTTCATGCCACACTCGTTAAAGGGTATGATGAACTTAGGGTCTAAGTATTAGAGAGAGATGTGGGAGTGGCTCATAGCATGAACCTGACCCAAAGTGGTGTAGGAAATTACACTTTGGGGAGTTACTTAATAAGTGAAAACTAATAAAAAATTAGGTAATAAACTAATCAAGTTAATGGTATCCCTCTCATGCTTTGAGTGCTCATATAGGCTAAGGATGATTGAGGAACACAAGATGCTCAGGGAGCATAAGACTGGTAAGGTTAAGTATTCTCATATGTATGAGATGGTACTTGGTTCCACGTTGAGCCCCACTTGAGTGTCTATGATAAAACTCCATTTGTTTCTCTCTAATATTTAACCCTAGACTAGATTGAGTAGCACCTAAAAGATGTGTAATTCCTTGATGTTGGTGTCTACTCTATTATATTATATATACTGTATATTCTTTGTGTCTTGCATGAGTGTATACCCTCTTTTCTCTATGTATTATATGTGTGAATTTTTGGGCCTTGTGACTATCTCCTAGCATCATGGGGTGACCCTACAGGTATCACATGGTCAAGTGGCATGGAAGCACCATTAGGGACTGGAGGATCATGTATCAAATAATGAAATGGAATCATGTTATTTCAAGTTTAATTCATGTAGATAGATGTATATCCTTCATTTATATTGTAATTTGTTGATTAAAGACCTCTCATGGAGATGGGTGTAACTTTATAGTCGAAAAGAGTATTTTGATCATTTGTGCATCTCGGTGTTGGTACCAAGCATGAATCCTTTATTCTTTTCAATACCATGATATTTAAATTATAAAAAAAACATAGGAATATTTCATTTGGTTCTTAAAATTGATATAAGGGTCATACTTCATAGTTGGATAGCTTAGGCCTACACCTAGGCGACCCTAGCTTGCCCAAACTCAACCTAGATTGATCAAATTTTGGCTGTCTAGTTGGGTGGTATGGTAGTATGCAAAATCGGCCTAGTAGTAGGTGAGGTGGCTTGGTAGCTTGTTGGGGTGGCCTACTATTCAAGGGTGGCCTGGTTTTATAAGTCATAAAACTTAGAATTTTGGCTAAGTGTGTTGGGGCGGGGTGATCCCACAAAGTTGGTTTACAATTTTTGGGAGATTTTGATTTTTGTTGAAATCACATTTTTTTAGAAAATATAATGATTTAAGCCTTAAAAATTTTCATTTAAAGCATTCCAATTGAAGAGCCTGGTTTGATCAAACTACCTTAGATGAAACCCCCTTGGATAGAACCCCGCTAGTTTTAAACCATACCTATAACAGAGTCTCCTTTACACTTATCAAAATGCTGATAAAAAACCACTTTTGATTTACCTTTTGGGGGATCAAATAAATTCATTTTTTTAAATTTTTTTTTAGGTATGTAGTCCTTATTATAAGCTTCTCAAAAAGTATAATTTTAAATAAATTTAATTTAATTATTATATTTATTTTTATTTCTTTGGAATGGTAGGTTTTTCACCAAAAAATCTCTCTATTTTGCACATGTGGAAAAATAGAAGATTATAAAAAAGAAAAATATGAGTGCACAGATATTGAAGTCCTTGATCCAACAAAAAAAATTGATTTTGATACATACAAAAAGTTATGTGTTATATGTTGTGTTATGTATGATATAATTGGTTTGACTTGAAACTTGATTAAATAAATATTCAATAAAACATTATGAAACCAATTGGAAGCACTAGATATCATAGTTACAAATCTAAATTTGAAAAAATAGAATTTTATCCTTCATGGAAAAAAAGTTATACGTTATACGGTGAGCGTCACTCCTTAAAAATGGCGTTTACTAAAAAAAACTAGTTTTTGAAGATGGAAAAAGAAGTGCAATTTGATTCTAATTTTTTTGAAAAAAATATATTTATAATCTCCAGAAAAAATGTCACAAATCACTAGTTTGCATCATCTTCAAATTTCTCACGGTTTAGCCACTATAGGTGCTCGAAAGTGAAGATTTAGTTAGAAAAAAATAGTTCAGTGTCCACTTTGGCCAAAAATTGTAAACCAGTATTGTGGGATCACTCGACAGTCTGGTTCTCTATTGGGGTGGACTTATCCCCATACAAAAAATAGAATATAAATCCTCTTAACAACTGATAGATAGATGTTTTCTAAGCTTTATTCCACTATCAAATAATTTTTATGCCTTGTACTTATTCTATTTTAACCGTTTTGGTCGTTTGAACCTTCAAAACCTAGTCAAAATTTCTTCAACTCTGAACTTGATCTTAAGTTTTTGAGACTTCATTTGGGAAAATTTTGTTAACAAAAGTTGTTCACCATAGTCTCAAGGTCCTAGTAGTACATTGACCTAATTCTCAAGTGTCATCATTGAAGACTTATGCCATGGCTTGCATTGTTTTGGGTGCAACCTTTGGAAATGACCTAGTTGTTAACCTTAGGATAGGGAGAGATTGTTCTTCTAGTCTTGTGAACCCTTCTTGCCAACATTCCTACTTAGTTAGGGATGTGTGGGGTGTTATTCTTCTTCTTGTGCAATACCACATTGTGATGGACATCATGAGTAGACCTAGTTGTCTTGTTGCATTGATATTCTTAAGTATTAAATTATCTTGTACTTGGAAAAAATTGTTTCATGTATTTGAGCTAATGTCCAGTGGGTTCCATGGCGAGGCATTACAGTTTTCCACAATCTCAAAGTAGTATCCAAGTAAGATTGAAGTCATACAACAGAGCTATTAGTTATAGAGGCATCTACCATGGGTCATGTTGAAGTTGAGTAAATTGAAAGATCACAGATAGAAGGGGAGCTGCCACCAAATCAAGAAGCCACTACCAAAGAAGCTATTGTAGATCTCAAATGTGATCGGGCAGATACCATGTCTGAATAAATGAAAATTTAAGTGCTGCATTTGTTTTGTTAAGAACTTAGAGAGGAGTGTGGAAAATACCGGGTGAAGCCACAATTTAGTGGTTTACAATTTAAGTGAGGAAGGAAAACTCACAAAAAATGATCCCAAGGAAAAAAATGTGATTTTGGGGGTTCATACGAACCTACTGGTTCGACCGAAACCATAAGGGGTTCGCTCGAACCATGGTTCGAGTGAACCCCTTTGAATCTTCGGTGCCCAAAAAACAAAAAAAAATGCATTGGCAAGGGGTTTGAGCGAACCCCTTGAAGAGGTTTTCTCAAACTAGGGTTCTAGTGAACCCTAGTTAGATCGAACCCTTAGGGATTCGTTCGAACCCCTAGGGGTTCATACGAACCCCC
>VDFB02373365.1:93985245-94031132 GCA_007258455.2 Sequoia sempervirens
TGCCTCCAATATAATAAAGAATGCAAAAAAAATGAACTTGATGTTGGAGGAGGTTGTTTTAGACATAGGCATATAAAATGTTGTCCAAGTTGTTACTTATAATGCAACAACATATGTGGTGGGTGGAAGATTGCTTGAACAGAGGCATCAAACACTTTTTTGGACCCCTCATACAACTCATTGTCTTGACCTTCTTTTGGAGGACATAGGAAAAATTGATTGGGTGAGACCAATTGTAGAAGAATCAAGAGATATAACAAAATATATATATAATCACCCATGGGTTCTTCAATTGATGAGAGATCACACCAAGGGGAAAGAGCTTGTGCAATCGAGTGCTACAAGGTTTGCAACTAATTTCTAACATTGCAAAGTATTACTAGTTTATTGACTCCCTTGAAACAAATGTTTGTGAGTCAACAATGGGTAGACTCAACTTATTCAAAGAAGGTTGATGGAGAAAGGATTGAAAAATAGTTTTTTATGGTGATTTTGCAACTAGAGGAACAAAGATTATCAAGGGAACTTCAAACTTAATTTAATTTTCAAATTGAATCCTTTATTTATAAACTTTAAAAGTATTTTGTTTCATTGTAAGTTGTAATTTAAATTTGCTTCTTCTTTGTACTTTGTAGGTAATTGAGTCATTGATGAGGGTTTTGTGCTTGGTGGATAGCGAGAAAAATGCAATGGGATATACTTATGAGGCCATGGATAGGGCCAAAGAGGCCATCCAAAACTATTACAAGGGGGATGCAAATAGATTTTCCCCTCCTTGGGAGATCATTGATTGGAGGTGGAATAATCAACTCCACCAACCCATTCATGCAATGGGTACTATCTCAACCCCGATTTCTTATATAATAGCTTCACAAATGCCAATGGGGAGTTTATGGAGGGCCTATCCATAGGCATTGAGATGATAAAATCTACAAATGCGATGAGAGACCTCATCATTTTAGAGTTGTAGGATTATAAGGCAGTTAGGAGGAGGTTGTTTTCTTCACATTTAGCTATATGAGGAAGAGACACCCAAACACCAAGTAAGAAAAAGTGAAGCCTTATATCTTGCAAGTTGTTAATTACAATTATTAATAGATTATTGTTTGTTTACAAAAACTTGAATATCTTATTTGCAAGTTCTTGGTAGGAAGATTGGGGTGGAAATACCCCAAATTTGCAAAGGCTAGCCCTTTGAAATTTGTCTCAACCTTGTAGTGATTCTAGTTGGAGAGACTAGATTTTTTTTATGCCATTCACAAAATGAAGAGTAATAAGTTGACTCAACGTCTCAATGATCTTGGCTTTTATGAAATACAACCTTCGGCTTCGCACTAGAAAGGTGCATGACCTACTAGATGAACTTATTGGTTTGGACGATATTGATCCCTAAAGTGATTGGATTGTGCAAGATGATGAGGACCATGAGACCTCTGTGTTTACAAAGGATGAGATTGTTGATTTTGAGAGGCAAACTATGGAGGATGTGGCTACAACAAAAGCAAGGGATATTGGATTGGATGGAATTGATATGGCTGAGGAGGCATCACTGCCATATACCAATTGGGTGGAGCCACAAGCATAGTTTTCTATGCCAAGCATGGAGCCACAATCGAGTGCAAGGAGGACCATTCCCTCTACCCCCCAATTTTTCACCAGGTTGGGGAAGAGGAAATTGTAATTGCTTAGATATGAAATTTATGATGATGATTTTCAAAGACAATCATCATAAATTCATAATAGTTATTAGTTAGTAGCTAGCTATTGTATCCAGTATCCACTATCCAACTTCACGTGATTATGCCATTTTGTAATCCATATGTATTCAAGAATCAAATGTAATAGAAAAAAATTCCTCATGGATTTTTAGACTCATTTGATACATTTTGTAATTGAATTTTGCAAAAAGATAAAAGTGTTTTAATAAGAAATTTTAGAACTTTTTAAGTTATCAAGTTTTTTCTGAGTTTTTGCTGAGTTGAAAATTTTGGGCTTGCCGAGTACTCTTTGAGTCTGAGTTTGCAAACTATGGTTCAGACTTCAACCAATACAAGAAATCACAACTGGCAAGGGATCAAAGGTGCATTCATGCACTCCAATTAGAGCATAGCAAAAACATGGCACAGAGCTCATAAAGCCCGCATGGCAAAGTAATGCAAGCACAACCAGACTATGGATATATAAAGTGGCAACAAAGCTACTTCCAACATGGCATATAGAATAGACAAACCAATACCTATGTTTAATGCCAACATGGTATTCCAACAAGAAAAGACAGTAGCTACTGCCAACATAGAGGGCACTTGATTGGCACAAGCAACACAAGGGGAAAAGCCAGTAAAATTGAAGAGCATGACAACAAGCAAAATATAGTATGAGGCTCAACCATATATAATGCTGCATGGTAATAAAAAAGTAGAGCACATATAATGTGTGGATCTATTGTGACCTTTTCACACATCGCCCCATTGCAAATGGGGACCATTTGTTTTTTTTTTTGCTTTTTGAGTTTTTGCCTTGGCGTCGCAACTGCTATTTACCATGTTTCTTTTACAATGAGGAGTTAGAGTTTTTGAAGGGTCACCTAAGCCAAGTAAGGAATTTGAGCCTGAATTAGTGCCTAAACACCTTAGATGGACTTAGAGGGCCCAAGGGATGAAGATCGATTGTCGTTTCAGTCAATTCTGACATCTCCTACTTTTGGGGGATTGACCCTCTAGACCCCCTATTTTTTAGGGACTTCATTTTTGGCATTTTTGGCCCATGTTGGACTTCCTATTTTTTAGGGGCTATTTTTGGAAAGTTACTATTTTTGGAAAAGTTTATATTTTTGGCGGGTTCCTATATTTAGAAAGTGTCTGGATTTCGGAAACCACTCAGAAGTTCCAAAAAACCAATGGAAATCACAAAAAATCGATTTAAAAATCTGGAAAAAATTCATGATGAAATCTGATGAAGCATGAAAAATTTGAAAAATCAATGAAAAAGCACAAAAAAATTAGACTTCCAGATGAAAAATCAAGCAAAATCATCAAAAATCATAGAAGATCATTGAAAATTTGGAAAAATCCATAAAAGGGTCTGAAAAATCATTAAATCCATGGTGAAAATTGCCTAAGTATGGAGAGATGAGATCATGAGGACATGGAAAAGAGGTTGGGAAGTTTGCCCAACTCTTGAAAGAATGGAAAAGTGGCTGGAAAGTCCGCCCTGCAGGAAGAATGGCAAGTGGAAATCCCACTAGAAAGTCCAACCTCACAAGAGAAGGCAATTGGAAAATTCTTCATGAAGTCTGCCCTTAGTTTGGATGATGGAAAAGTAAGTGGAAAGTCCTTCAGCAATTCCGCCCAGCCTTGGATAGATAGATGGTAAACTCCTTAGCAAGTGTGCCTTGCCTTGGGAAGAGAAGTGGAAGAACATCTTGGATGTCTGCCCTCACTTGGAAAAGAATGCCTAAAGTCTGCCCAAGTTGGAAAAATTCTCCCAAAGTCCGCCTAGGCTTGAAATGCAATGGAAAGAGGTGATGAAAGTCCTACCAGCCAATGAGATGGAATAAATCCTCCAAAGTCTGCCATGGGAAGAAAGATAAATGGAAAAAAAGACTTGAAGTCCGCCCAGCTACAAGGAGTAATTGGGAGTTCCTCTTAAGTCCACCAAAAATAAAAGAAGCCAAATAAAGTCCACCCAGCCTAACATATGGCATGAAGATGAGAAAGCCCACTTGGAAAGAGAGATGAATATGGAAAAGAGTGAAGGAAGTCCACCCACCTTAAAGAGCTTGGAAAAAACTTCACAAAGTCCGCCTTGCTTTGGAAAGCTAAGTGGGAAGTCCTCTAGAAAGTCCGCCATAAGGAGAATGGTAAATGGAAAGCCAAGTGGAAAGTCAGCCCATGAGGAAATTACAAAGATGGTGCTAAGTTTGGCCTCTTGAAAGAAGTTGGAAAGTACAACATGAAGTCCGCCTTGGACTAGGGAAGAGAAGGATAAATGGAAAATCATGTGGAAAATGCTTTATAGATTCTGCGATCCCTTGAAAAGCAATTGGAAAACTCTCTAAGAAGTCCGCCTAGAGAGAGAGAGGTGAAAATAACTATGAGATGGGGTTATAAAATCAAATAGAATAGGTAAAGTGATAGCCAACACCTCTAAACTATTAATCCACATCCAAACAAGAGAAAACAAAGTAAGCATAAGAAAAATAAAACATTAAATTAAAATACTCCCCATGCTTGAACTTGAATCACTTCTCTTGCTCTCCTATTTCTCCTTTTGCAAATATGCCCTTAGATTTGTAGTGTGACTTGTGCAATACCTACAAATGATAAGATTCCAAGATCAATGGATGGGAATTCATTAGAGGGATGTTATGAAATGGATGGTTGAGATTAAGTCTCAAAAAAGATGCCAAGATCAATGGTCCAGAATTGATGCACCAAGAATATGCTATGCATGGAAAATCTATGACGCTGACGGCTATGACGCCTGACAGCTATGACAGACATGCAAGACATGCAGGCTATGACATAAATGAATGTTATGACAGGGGATTATGACAAAGCATCTTTGACCAAGTGGTGCATAAATAATTTATTTTAAATTATTTATTCAAAAATGGAGGAAATGGACAAGTGGAAAATAAATAATTTATCCAAATTATTTATTTAGAGAAAATGACAAGAGGAGTATTTAATTAAATGGAGAGATCAAAATTAGACATGGAATAGTTAAATTATTTTAATAATTATTTGACTATAGAAGAATTAAAGGACCATGAATAGATAAATAATTAATGGTAATTATTTAACTATAAATGAAAGGTGACAAAATAATTAAATAAATAATAATCTATTTAACTATTGAAGAAGAGGGAGAAATTAGTGACGCAATTAAATAATTTTAATTGATCAAGATAGAATAAAGATGAGGAGGTGAATTAATTAAATAATTAAAAATTATTTAATTAATAGAGGAATATGATCAAACATAACTGAATAATTAAAATTATTCAATTATCGAAGGACAACGACCAAGAAAAATGATGCTCGCGGACTTAGGACATTTTTCAGTGTCTACATTTTGCCCCTCTTTGACATAATGTAGTTCATCGCATTGTGTCAAAGACATTTAATTCTGAAATATGCCCCAGTGACAACAAGGTACGAGTATGCCCCAGTGAAGGAATAATGACGAGGAGGGTAGTGGTATGCCCCCTCGAGAGGATAGATGAGTTCAAAGAACACAAATGTGGCTCTTGAAATGGATGATAAGACTAGCGGATGAAGGATAAAATAAATGTTAGCTTGGAAGGGGATGGATATTAGCGTGGAGGAGAAAGGAGGATGAAGATGGAAAACTAGACGAGAAATGATAAGGGAACCAACTTTCTTGCCTACATTTTTATATTTATCATCATTGGGCGTCAAAATGTCGCAAATGGTCCACAAACACCATGGTATGACATAGACCAAGGTGTGAAAGGTGACCATTTGCAAAACAGCCAGTCATAGACAAGGAATGTCCTAACTCATACTAAGGGTGAAGTTGCCCAGTCTTTTTGTCAAGACAATCCACAGTAGCAGTCAAAAACAAAAGAAGTCATGAGACATCATCGCACCTCTAAATCCTTCAAGGGACATCCTCGAGGTAGCTAGTAACATGACCAAGAGACAAAACGACAAAACATAAGACAAAATAACAAAAAGATCAGAAAAAATAGACAAAAGGTAAGACAAAATAGACCAGAAAAATCAAGAGCAATTCAATGTGTTTGCCAATGTTTGTTTTTCCGAAGACGAATTTCATGATAGTTTGTCACTTTGACAGTTTGACAGTTTTGACAGGTTGCCAATTCGATGGCGTTGATGGTTTGACAGGGCCTATTGTCAGGAAGGACACATCCTGAAAAAGGAAAATGACGTTTTGATGAGGTCCAAGTCCAAGAAGGACACATCTTGGAGGGGACCAAAGAGTGACAAAATTGACATTGTTTTAACAATTTGGCTGATTTTGACTGGATGATTGATTGGACTATGTTGTTTGTTGGTTCAAAATTTAAATGTCAATGTTTTGAATGACTAATTTTGTTCGAGTGCCACTATGTCTGACTTATTTGACTGATGCAACTATGTTTGACTTATATGACCGACGTGATGAATGTTGGCTCTGTTTTGGGATTCTTGGGAGTTATTTGATATTTTATTAATTTTTTTGTTTCTTCAAGAAATTTTTTTGATGTTTAGATCTATTCTTTTTTCTAGGACATTTTATGATGTTTTTGGTCTTTTTTTTTAGGACATTTTATGATTTTTAGGTCTTTTTTCAGGACATTTTCTGATTTTATGTATTTTTTAAGGACATTTTCCAATTTTTAGGGATTTTTGACATATTTATGATGCATGTGATGATTTCAAGGATAGACATGATTGTGTCTTTAGTCAAGTTGAATACCAATTGACAAGTGATAATGAGGACATTGTTTGATGGGTGGTTGAATAACATGATTGGAATGACTTGTGTTCATGACTAAATTGGATGATGGAGTATCCTTAGACAATTGACAAGGGAAAACCAAGATAAGTGATAGACATGAAAGACTGATTGGTGGCCTTGGTAGGAGACATACGACTAGAGGAATTGACATATGATCTTCAAGGACTATGTCACATAGGGATAATGAGGTTATGACGACAATGACATGATGTTGCATGCATAGTTTGTGACCAAAGGATTGACATGTCAAGATTTTTCCCCAAAGCACGATTTATGTTTTCATATTTTATGTCAAGACCAAGGTAGCTGGGAAAATGGGCAGGGGAATGATATGGATGAAATGGATACGTGTAAATGTCATGAGGAAAGCATGGGAAAATGAGACGACTTGCCCCCAAGTGTAAAAGTCCATATAGATGATTTATTTTACACATGACGCCTATTTGCCAGGTTTTCACTGTTGGACGAAATTTTTATTTTTACTATTTTCTTGAATTTTATTTTTTTGATGTCACATGGATGCCTGTTTGCCAGGTTTTCATCAAGGTGACAATTTTTTTGATTTTTTCAATTCTTTTGTATTTTTGATTTTGTGGATAGCCTGGATGCTTTAGATGACCATTGACTGTTCTGATTCCACTGACGGTGTCAATGTAGAGATTGGTGCCATGATATGCCAATAATGACCTTGCTGAAGAAGTTGTCTTGTCAGGATCATAGCGCTTGTATACAATTGATCGATGTCATTGTGATCCTTTCTGATACTAGAGTTGGCCTTATCAAAATACACACATTGCAATAGAGTGCCATGAGAATCCTTGTGATAAAGAGTTGCTTCCATGATGTGACAGATTTGTGACGTGGGATTTTGGACTTTAGGCGAGATGTAGGATTATGACAAATGATGGTAGATGTGGAAAGGTTGTTTGGACATTTGGATGAATCACTTTTTATTTTCCAAACTTGGGATGGTGGATGACGAATTTTGAAATTTTGATTGGGACGACGTTTGGAACCAAAACTCTTAGATGCCTTGTTTGATGACCATTTTGAAGGAGGTGGAAATTTGTTATATGTGGGAGTCCTTTTGTCTTGTGGCTCCACATTTTGATTAACTTTTTCTTTTGTCATATTTTCTTTGCTTGATCCACTTTTCTTTGGGATCCATTTTAATTTCATTTGTCCACTTATCTTTTTGTTTGATTTGATGGCCTTTGACATTTGATTTTTTACTTTGTAAGACTTTTTTTTTTGTTGGTCCCAACTTAGGGAAGGTTTAAGATGTTGAGAATGATGGTTTATGGTGTGGGTGGATGGGGTGTTGGCAACAATCTTATGACAAGGATTTCTCATGGACTCTATTTTGACGTTTGTATCTAACAAGGTTGCCCCCAGTATTGAGGAGGTTCCACTAACATCATTTGATTTACTAACTGAAGAATAGCCAAGACCTTGATGTCTGTAATTTTCCTGAAGTTGTATTGGTTCTTGAATGCCTTGCTCGAGTATGCCTAGTCCTTTGCCTTGATAATGCATGCTCTGACAGATTTTGTTTACGATGGGGTATTTATTGTTTTGAAAGAAAGATGCTAACCCATCATGGTATATGTGAGCACTGTCACTTGTAATCTTCTCATCTGTGAGAAATCCTTCTTTGACAAGAGTAGATGACCCTAGTTGATACAGTGTCTTTGCTTCATTGTCTTGTTGGCCATATTTCTGACTAATATCTTTGGTCTGATCTTGTGACATGTCAGGTTTAGATGATTTTGTTGGTGCATCCAAGGCAATGTCAAACCAATCATTATGTTTAGTGTCATAGAGTCCAATGATTTCAGCTATAACTTGATCAAGTGCAAGCATGTCCCTAGTGAAAGATTCTTTTTTTTGAGGAATATCGTCTATGTGTCTCATGGAGGAAAGTGTCTCATTTTTGGAAGTGGACGTGCTTGGATTTTGAGTAGTATTAGTCTCAGATGTCTGGTCATGAATGGCATAAAGGTCGATGAGTGGATCATTTTGGATTTCTTGGTCAAAGATAGGGTCTTGGTTGAAGATGGGGTTGTCATGGATGATATAATCGGAAATGGAATTTTTGTTAAGGATAGGTGTGTTTTGGATGTCATGGTTATCTTGAAGGGTTTCTTGAATGAACTTTAAGATAAGGTCATGGGATGGACTACCTTGTTCTTGACATGAAGGTGACGTTATAATGTCATGCTTTGAGCTTTCATTTTGACATGTATCCTCAAGTTTAGACAATGGGATTTGACTTTGTACAATGATAGAATTTTCATGACTAAATGTAGCTTACAGTGAGGGAGTGACTTGAAAAGGATTAATGGATGAAGAACTAGGATAGGACATTGGGACTTGGACTAGACTAGTATGTGATGGACTAGGATATGGCATGGGGATTTGGACTGGATTAATAAGGTATGATATGGAGACTTGACATGAGTTGGTAGATGGTTCATAAGGCATGTAGACTTGGACGGGATTGGTAGGTGAAGGACTAGAATATGACGTGGAGACTCGTAATGGACTAGTGGATAGTTGGTTTTCCTTGTCAAGGTTAGGATAAGGGTGATAAGTGGATGTTTGTTGTGAATTAATGGCAGGATTTATGTTAAGTGACTGTTGATGGTGGGAGTAGATAGATGGAGGTCTCAAAGTATTTATGTCAAAGCCCCTTGGTAACTTAGCCCCTTGGTCCAAAAGCATGGATAGATACCTTTGAGGGTCATGTAAGACTAATTTTTCTACAAAGGAGGATATATCAGGATTTTTCATTGCAGCTTTTAAGTCTTCTACATATGCTCATCCATTTTGGTCTCTTTGTATGAATGGTTCAGAAGGATTTTGTGATGAAAATGGCATGTTCATGGAAGATTGCATGTTCATGTTGTGAAATGGGTCAGAAAAAGTCCAATGTTGGTTCATGTCATAAGTGTTATTATCAATGTTGAGATTGAAATCTTGTCCAAAGTTTTTCATTTATTCTCTCTGTCTTTAAAGCCTAGTCTCAACCATAAAAAGGGATTGCTCAAATGAGGACGATGACAATGCAAGTATGAAACTAGCCTATGTTTTTGGATTTTTAGATAAAGGATGACAATGCAAGACTATGTTTTTAAATTTTTTTAGATAAAGGATGACAATGCAAGACTATGTTTTTGGATTTTTTGACAATAAGGGATGCAATATGACAATGTTGTCTAAAGAAAATGACTAATGCCAAAGGACAATGAAGACTAAGATGACAAGTTATGATACTCATTTTTTTTGTTTTGTATTTTTGGAGAATGTCAATGCAAGGTGATAATGACGTTTTCCTAAGGAAAATGACCAATGCAAGTTGATAAATTGTTAAGAAAGGATGTCAAATGCCAAGGTGATAGTGAGGACTAATGTGAAAATGTTGGTTAAGGAAATGACCAATGCAAAGTCTAGATGCCAAATGAGGACTATGATGACAATATTTTGGATTTTAAAGATATGCAAGGTGAGGACTAAAATGATTTGAATGTCTAAAGTATGCAAATGCAAAGGTCTAAAATGATTTGGAAGAAGGTTGCCTAACCACCCTATGCTTTATCTATGTCTCAATTTTGGAATATCAAAGGACTTGTTTAAAGGACTAAAGGACAAGGACAAAATGACAAGTGAGTCTTCCTAACTAGACTTTTGAGTCAGAAGGATCTCACAAAAGGACAATGACTAAAGGAGATAATGATGTCTAAGTCCACTGATAACCTAATTTTGAAAGTCAAGATTTTGCAAAGTGAGGTAAGGTTGTCCTAATCCAAAATATGCAAAATGAGATGAGGACCTAAGTTTTTGGTTTATGACCTAAAATGCAAATGGTGAAGCTTAAGGATGAAGCTAAATATTTGCAAAGATGACCCTATGGTAAGATGCAAACTAAAATGCACAAGGAATGAGAGATTTGAGCAATTTCATGATTTGGTTTTGACAGAAGACTTCTAGGTTGAGATTGTTGTTTTGATGTTTTATTCAAAAGTCTGAGTTGGCTAAGGTTTTGTGTCCAGATTTGTGAATGTTGTGTATATTGTTTGAAAATCTAGAAAACACTTGACAAGCACAATGTTTTGTTGTATACAAACACACATTATTCAACCACAATCCTAATAGGCCAACGGTTTGTATACTTGGTATAGCCCACTGATATACCTCGGATTGGTGCTAAACACCTTTCCTTCTCGAGAGCGGATAACTTAGAAGTTTGGAGGCACTGGCTCCCCTCCACAGCTCATTAACGTCATTCGGGCACACCAACTTCAGATTCTTGGGTCATCACTTCCCAGGAACTACTATCTCTACTCAAGGGAGTCAATAGTGAGTATCTTCGGGCATGATACTGTACCCTGCACTATACTAAGCAATGGCTGAAAATGGTTGGCCTCTAAAAAAAAGGGTGTCTAGTTAGGGCATCTGTTCGAGTGGCCACACATGGGGTGAAAGATTAATCACCAATTAGGTGGCACTCCTACCTAAAGAGGTTACGCTCAACAGGGTTTATGGGAGTACTACTCTGTCCGTGTGACACATCTGCACTCGTGGTACTTGAACTTTCCTCAAGCACCCATTTTATATCCCGGCTGGAAGTGGCTTGGCTTTAGCCTGTTACCGGTCGAGTCATCCCTTAAGGTGAGTACTTTTTCCCTTAAGGCAGGCCCATTTAGAACTAGAAATAATAACCATTTCTCTTACACCTAGGATCATTTGAAAGTGCAAGGGAAGAGGATACTTCGACTATTAAGTCGTGAGGGTGACAAAAAATAAGGTGGGTCTAGTTTTATGATCACCTAGTTGTCACAAGGTGAGAGCATAATCACCTACACCTTCAAGCACAGTCAGACAAAATCAAGTACATGTTCATTTTAATGCACCAATGGAAGTGTTCCTAAACTAGAAATCACAAACACCTTGTTTGAGAAATGAGTCTTCAACTAACGGAGTTGCAAAACCACAAATTAGTAGTTTCATAAATGTTTTGGACCAACAAGAAAGCTGAAAAAAAAAGCTAAGTTAGAACAAAAGATTAAAAACCAAACTAAAAGTTAGTAAATAATTAAACTAGAAAATAAAAAGACTAAACTAAGAAAAAAGAATTAAAGAAAACTAAAAACTAAGAGCTTGATTTTTTTGTTGCTCCAAAAGAAGCAGTTTTGGGAGCCCCATTCCAAAGTCACATGCTACAAACAAAAGATTAGTAAACCAAAAAAAAAAACTTGAATGAAAACAACAAACTAAAAGTAGTGATAACTTTCTCACAACTAAGCAAAACTTTAAATTGTAGATATCTATGGAAAGTTAAGACATATAGCTTCAAAACCCAAAAAACATTTTGCAAAATTCTACACAACAAAAGTATTATAAACAAAAGAAAAATTGGATTTTAATAACTAAATCTTAAAAAGCTGCGATCAGTAAAATGGCCATAACTTTCTCAAATCTTAATGAAATTTTAAACCGTTTAATGTTTTGGAAAGCTAAAAATGAGGCCTACAAAACTTAAATTTTTTTAAAAAATATTTGATGTGTCCATCCTTTTGTACTCAAATGAAGATGACAGGATTTCGTATGCATTCTTGGTTGTAATATGCAAAATAATGAAAACAAACAAGGAAACAAACCAATTTCTCTGCAAAATTATAAGATTCACGTCGAGTTCACCAAATGTGAGATGGGGTTAGAAATAAAATAGAATGGGTAAAGTGACAGCCAACACCTCTAAACTATTAATCCACATCCAAACAAGAGAAAACAAAGTAAGCATAAGGAAAATAAAACATTAAATTAAAATACTCCCCATGCTTGAAATTGAATCACTTCTATTGCTCTCCTATCTCTCCTTTTGCAAATATGACCTTAGATTTGTAGTGTGACTTTTGCAAATACCTGCAAATGATAAGTAGAAAGTTGGAGAAGAATAGCTGTTAAGGTGAAAATGGAGAAGGAAGGTTGCTTTTATAGACAACCATTCAAATGGATGGTTAAGATTAATCTTCTAGAAAGATTCCAAGATCAATGGATGGGAATTCATGAGAGGGATGTTACGAAATGGATGGTTGAGATTAAGTCTCAAAAAAGATGCCAAGATCAATGGTCCAGAATTGATGCACCAAGAATATGCCATGCATGGAAAATTTATGACGCTGACGGCTATGACGCCTGACAGCTATAACAGGCATGCAAGACATGCAGGCTATGACAGAAATGAATGTTATGACAAGGGATTATGACAGAGCATCTTTGACCAAGTGGTGCATAAATAATTTATTTTAAATTATTTATTTGAAAATGGAGGAAATGGACAAATGGAAAATAAATAATTTATCCAAATTATTTATTTAGAGAAAATGACAAGAGAAGTATTTAATTAAATTAATCAATTTAATTAAATGGAGATATCAAAATTAGACATGGGATAGTTAAATAATTTTAATAATTATTTGACTATAGAAGAACTAAAGGACCATGAATAGATAAATAATTAATGGTAATTATTTAACTATTTTTTTTTTTAAAAAGGGGGTAAGAACTTTATTGAAAATCAGAGCAAAGCATTACATAACAACAAAGGGCCAAAGCCCCAGGAACCAACAAAAACCACAAGAAAAGCCAGGAACAAAATCACTCTTCCCAATAGCACTCCCATCCTCTGCAAGAATCCTCTCCAAATCCTAACATAACTCACGGGGAATTTGCTCCCACCCATCAATCTTCCCACCATCTATATTCTCCGACGCCCATTTGGCTAGACAATCAGCTGCCCTATTCCATTCCCTTGGAATATGGACGTAAGATACCAACTCCATCAAAGAGCTAACCTGCAATATCTACTGCACCAACATAGCCAACTGCCATCTAACATCAAAAATCTTCTTTCCATGAAGTAAATTGACCAAGACCTGAGAATATAATTCACAAATAACCTTACAGCACCCTAAAGCATATGCCCATTTCAAGGCATAGAGAATAGCCAAGCCTTCCATCCTATTGACAGTCTGTATCCCTTCATTAGTAGAAAAAATAAAAACCACTGATCTAGAAGAATCCCTACCAACCCCACCAATCCTAGCAGGTCCAGGATTTCCCCTAGATGAGCCATCCGTATTAATTTTCAAAAAGCCAGTAGGAGGGGGAAACCAACTCCCCACCCTTTGAACTTTTTTCTTCACACGCCTACCTCTCCTAACGCAAGCAAAAGCTGAAGATAGCCCCTGAATACCCAGCCAATCAACCATCTCAGCATCTCCTTTCTCTAATGGCAACATAATCTCACCTTTAGCTTCGACTATCTCCTGGATCATTCCCACAATTCTAAACCAAACTTGTTGAATCCCCAAATTTTCACCTCAAAAGATTCTTCGATTCCTTTCCAACCAAACTTGCCAAAGCAGAAAGATGGGACCAACATACCAAACATCCTGCAAGAAAGAGGCCGAGGAGGGGGGCCTCCCCAGACTAATCCAAAAATTAACTAAGGAGGAGGCATGAATGCATGGCCTTTTCCAAACACCCCACCAAAAATGCCAGAGCTGTAAGGTGAAGGAACAATGAAAGAACAAGTGAGGAGAGTCCTCCTCCCCACACCCGTAGAGAACGCACCTAGATGGGCCTGGAAAACCTCTCTTTCGGATATTATCCCAAGTCAAAAACCTATTCTAAGCCAAAGTCCAAATAAAGCAATTACACTTTGGCCAAGAAAACTTATTCCAAACTTTCTTCCACCAATGAACCTCCACCCCCTTAATCTGCTGGGAAAGCAACTCCTGATACCCAGAAGAAACAGTGTAAGCACCCTTGGGGTTAGGAGACCAAGCCAACACATCCTGATCCATGAGGGAGCTACAACTTCAACAAGAAAGAATATAATGAAGCTCAACACACTCCTCCTCCATACCAACAATAGGCCATTCCTCTAGATTCTTCCATCTTGCCTCCACCAACTGCCCCTGAAAGGAAAGAAACTTAAAGTCGCACACCCTCGACCATCCTACTTCACAAAACCTCTGGCACAATGTAAGCAAATGAGGATACTGAGAAACAATGGGAGGGTGGCCATCCCAAGCGTCATGCCAAAAATATGCCTCTAACCCACTCTTGCATATCCAGAATAAGCCACCCTTAACGAGCGCAACCCCTTTCTTGAGAGTATTCCAAATCACAGATCCCTTCCCTATCAAGCTATAACGAGGGATATCACTTTGAGGAATCCTTGGAAAGTACTTTTGAGTCAAAATTCTGGCCCACACCTGGTCCTGTTCCACACACCAACGCCAATACAATTTAGCAGCCAGAGTCATACCAGACAATAATGACTGCCTTAACCCAAGACCACCAAACTGTTTAGGGCTACAAACAACATCCCATCTAACAAGGCTCCACTTGGAAGATAATAAACTACCAGCCCATAAAAATTGTCTTGCTAAGGAATCAAGATCCCTAACAAAGCCCATTGGTGCCACCTGAATCATACACCTATAAAGAGGGAGAGCCTAAACCACAGATTTGAGCAACTGAACCCGATCCGCAAAAGACAGCCAGCGAAGGGTCCAATGAGTGACTTTGACACGAAATTTTTCCAAAATAGCCTGCCAAGAATCCCTAGATTGCCTACCAACAGAAATAAGAATCCCAAGGTAGGTCAGCGGGAGATCCCCAATCTGAAATCTAAGAATATGAGAAATTCTCCTCTGAATGGAGTTCAGAGTATTGAAGAAAAAAATGGAAGACTTGCCCTCATTAATTGACTGGCCTGATGTAGCAAGATAAATATCCAACACCTTGCGCATGTTTGAAGCCTCCCTAATAGTAGCCATGCCCATCAAAGCAGTGTCATCCACAAGCTGTAAGTGAGATTGCACTAGTAAGCCACCTCTCCATTGCCATCCTTGAATGAAACCCCCCTCCACATTGCTTTTTATCAACCATCCCAAACCTTCCACCAAAAGAAGAAACAAGTAAGGAGAGAGGGGGTCACCTTGTCATAAACCCCTAGAAGCACCAAAGAGTTCAGAGTGCTCCCCATTAATCAAAATAGAGAAAGAAACTGAATTCACACAACTCATAACCTAGCGAATCCACTCCTCCTCAAAACCAAAGGCCCCCAAAACTTTTTGGAGGAAGGACCATCGAACTCTGTCATAAGCCTTGGCCATGTCAAGCTTGATGAACATAGCCTTATCTTTAGAGTTGGCCATAGAATGAATAGTCTCTATAGCAATAACCACCCCATCCAAAATCTAGCGGCCCACCACAAAACCACTCTGTTCCTCAGAAATCAGCAGCGAAAGCCACTTTTTTAACCTATTAGCAATCAACTTAGAGATAATTTTATATATAAAATTACAAAGAGAAATGGGGAAAAATTGACTTAACCAATCAGCTCGATCACCCTTGGGGATTAGAGCAAGGAAGGTAGAATTTAGGGCCTGAAGCATTTGCTTATTCTTTTGAGACTCTTGAACAACTGCCAATAAATTGAGCTTGATAATCTCCCAAAATTCTTGGAAGAACTCAATCAGGAAGCCATCCGGACCAGGAGCTTTACCCTTCTTCATCTGGAAAATAGTCTTCTCCAGCTCCTCCAGCGAAACCTCACTCATAAGATGCTCCTTCATCTCCCAAGAGACCAAAGAAGGAATACAAGAGAGGACCTGAGCCTCTTCAACTGAGTCCCCCTGTGAGTCCTCCCTGAATAAAGAAGCAAAATACTGCACAATTTCATTTGAGATATCCTGAGTAGAAGAAAGAACCTCTCCCCTGTCAGCCACCAAAGCTGTGATAGAATTACCATGATGTCTGGCCTTCACCAAATTGAAGAAGAAGTCAGTATTCTTGTCTCCCTCCTGAAGCCACTCAATCTGAGCTTTTTGTTTCCAATAGATTTCCTCCCTCAGCTCCCACTCCTCTAGAGCTTTCAATGCCCTAGCCTCATCCCGCCACAAATCCTCAGACACCCCATCCTCCCTAATCAACCTAGTAATACCATTCAGCTCAGCTTGTGCAACAAGCTTCGCATGGTAAATGTTTCCAAAGCAATGTCGGTTCCATCATTTAAGCTGATACTTAACATATTGAAGGAGCTTAGCAAAATTATACATTGCAGAACCATAAGCAGGTCTACCATACCTCCACCATTCAGCAACACATCCATAAAGGTCAGGGTCCCACAACCACATTAGCTAGAATTTGAAGGTTGGCATTCGAGGCATCCGAGCAGAAGAGATAACTAGCTTTATAGGTCAGTGATCTGAACCTCTCCAGTCTAATATCTCAGAACTAGAAGACCACATTCCCCCAACCCAAAAGCAGGAGACCATGAAACGATCCAGTCGTTCAACAATGCAACTATCACCAACCCTTCTGTTGTTCCAAGTAAATTGACCATTGCTAGGTTTGATATCAACAAGATTGAGAGCAGATATATTATCCTAAAACAACAATGTAGAAGGCTCTAGTCTTGCAATACCACCCCATTTCTCAGCTAATTCAGTAATAGCATTAAAGTCCCCTGTAATGATCCAAGGATGATAGGGAAATAGGCTATGAACAAAATGAATATGTGTCAATAAAAGAAGTTTACCCTAGAACTCAACAGGTGCATAAACATTGGAGAAAAGAACAAACTCTCCCAAGTCAGGACACAAGGCAACCATGGATAAAGAGGACTTGAAGGATAACCACCACAAAGGTTGAATCTTATGAGGGTTCCAGAAACAAGCCACACCCCCCAAGAATCCCTGAGCCCCAATACATTGGCATTGACCATTCTTCCACAACCTAGGCACTAAACCCATCATGCACTCAATAGATAACTTGGTCTCCTGAAGAAAAAGAACATCAGGGGAATGACTTCTTACCAACTCATGAACAACTTTTTGTCTAGGGCCACTGTTCAAGCCCCTTACATTCCATGAAATAATGATCATTTCAAAGGAGTCAAAAAATGAGAATCTAGGGTCTTAACAGACCCTGACTCCACCAAAGTCTCCCCCATCATCTTAATCTTTTCCAAATGTTTCTTCCTGCCAAGTTTAACACTTTTCTCTGATCCCCCCTTCTTGCCATCCTTTTGTAAAATGCTCAGTTGAGGAGAAGGCTTGATACTCTTAACCACATCCAATCCAACATTCCGTGCAAGAAAAGACGTGCTTCCATCCCCCTGCCCCAACTCAACATTTGGACCTGACATCACCTGAGCCCCAACCTGCGCATCAGTGACCATAGGTATGGTAGACTCCTCCTGTGGAGCAGGAGGAGTAATGGAAGTGTGATCCTCTAGGCCAGAACCAACCACACCCGGATCCACACTTATTAACCCTGGATTAACTTCTTGCTAACCCAAATCATCTAGGACCTCAAACCTGTTAAAAGTATCCCCAGCTTGTCTCTCCATCAAAGTCCTCTTTTCTCCTCTATTCTGGTTACGAGCCTTAACAGAAACATAACCCTCAGCATCTGCACCCTCAACAGAAATAGGATTCTTCCCCTTATCAACATCAGAATTGTTACGAGGAGGAGGTGGAGGCTGAGGCACCACAGGCTTAGCCTTCGAGCATCTACGCAACAGGTGACCATATTCATGATAGAGGCGACATCGGAAAGGAAGGGTTTCATAATCCAATTGTTGTACCCAAGAATGGGGACCCACACACATATCAAAAGCATCTGGCAAAGGCCTACTCAAATCAATTTCCACTCAAATTCGAGCAAAAGTCATTACTTTCTTACCTAGGGTTTGTGTTGAAGACCCCATCGGCTTCCCAAGCATCGAAGCAAACATGTGTAGAACATCCTCACAACAACATTCAATTGGAAATCTGGGCAACCGAACCCACACCGGAACAAGATTCAGAAGCTCCTTCGAGGGATTAAAGCCTGCATGCCATGGCTTGACGAACAACCCAACTTGGTTGTGAAAATAGGGCCCCCCCTCAAAAACCCTATTGCGATCAGCCAAGCAGATAAATGTGACCATGAAAAAATTATTTGCAAGCAGCGTGACCTCCATTTCACCCTCTGGCTCCCAAGTCCTCCGAGCCCAAGTTTCCAAAAATTGTAGAGACACTCTCATTCCCAAAAAATTGTAGTACAGAGAATGGTTTGAATAATATTCAATATCCTCAGCAATCATCTCGATCAGAATCACCAATTTAGGTCTCTATTTGCAATGCTCAAGGCAGCCGTTAATCTTCGAGATCTGAGATCCACTAGACGAATTCAATTCCATAGACCCTTTTGGAGAGAAGAGGGTGTTTTCAAAAACCCTCGCTCCTTGTCTTGGCGATTTCAAGCCCACCGCAGCACGAAAATCCATGTCGGGCGCAACCCTAGATGGCTCACCCTAAGACATAGCCGCCAAATGGCCTAGGACAGACATGAATAGGAAAGATCAGGCCCCAGACACAGCAGATTAGAGGAAACCCTCCCGCGCAGGAAAAATGACCAAACACAACCAGGCCAGAGCTTCAAAGAATAGCTGCAGCAAAAAGATTAACCCCCCACAGAACGAAACAGACGCCCACCCCAACCTTTGCACAAATAGAGAAAGCAAACACGAGCTAGGGCTCGGATGCCCTAGCTCGACTCCTTGTAGTTACAGACCGAAACGCCATCCTGTCTATAGGAATGAGGCATTCTTTCTTTTGGTAATTATTTAACTATAGATGAAAGGTGACAAAATAATTAAATAAATAATAATCTATTTAACTATTGAAGAAGAGGGAGAAATTAGTGACGCAATTAAATAATTTTAATTGATCAAGATAGAATAAAGATGAGGAGGTGAATTAATTAAATAATTAAAAATTATTTAATTAGTAGAGGAATATGATCAAACATAATTGAATAATTAAAATTATTCAATTATCAAAGGACAACGACCAAGAAAAATGATGCTCGCGAACTTAGGACATTTTTTCAGTGTCTACAATAACAAGGGAGAAAGAAGGTCTACCATAGAGAAAAGTACTTGGAAAATTGTTTATGAAGTCCGCCTAGAGAGAGGTAGATAAATGGCAATAAGGCTTAGAAGGTTCGCCATTCCTAGAAGGCTATGGAAAAATGAAAGACAAGAAGCCTTGAAAGTTCGCCATGAAGAGATAACCACAAGAAAATCACCTTGAAAGTGCCCCATGACACTTGAATGGAAAATAAATGGAACAAGTCTCAGAAAGTTTGCCATGAGTAGAGAGAGAGTATGGAAAATTCAACAAGAAGTTCAACCTCAAGAGAGAGAAATAGAGAATTTGACATGAAGTCCACCATACCAAGAGAGAGAATGGAAAATAACTCATCAAATCCGCTTAGAAGGAATAGCTAAGAGCTCACCAAGTCCACTGGAGATAGACTGAAAAAGAATCAAGCAAGTCCGACTTTAGGAGAGAGAATATTGAAAATCTTCATCCATCAAGTTGGAATAAAGTAAAATTGACTAAGTGTTGGAAGGAAAACAAGAAGAATGAAGAGACTAAGGATGGAATCCTCCCAACTTCCACAAGCCAAATTCAAAACTAAAGGAAAATCCACAAGCAAAGTTCATTTGAGCACAAAAATGGCCAAAATCTTAAAGGTATTACAAAGTAGCCAAAATTTGGCTAAGTATGGGAAATGCTTCACAGAGAAAATTTTGATTTTCTCCATTGTGGCAAAAGCATAGAGGGGTTCCTCTTCAAATTCAAGACACTTGAAAGAATTTCAGAGCAATCAAGGAAGAAAATAACTCCAAGGCGAGACTTCCAGACCTCAAGTGCAAGTGAAAAGAAGAAATCAAAATCTCGAAGGAAGATCCAGGATCAAAGCTAGGAAAGAACAAGCGCAAAGGATAGAGTCGTCGACAAAAAAAATATTTTGAGGCAAGCACATGGAACAAGACCAAAGTGACCAAGGAGGAGATCCAACACGCTGAGGTGGCACCTCGTCATCTTCCAACCAATCAAATTATTCCAAATCAACATGCAACAACTTTCTATTTTATTTGTTGGTTCATATTTAGCAAAAAGGACAAGTGTCCTCAAATGTAATTTTCTCATTGGTCAAGGGGTAGCAAACCCTAATTATGGTTTTATTTTGTAATCTTGGCCGTTGATCCTAAATCAATCTTGGCCATTGAATTGTAATCGGGGAGCCTATAAATTGAGCTCAACCCCTCATTTGTAAGGCAGATGGGAGCATGTTACAAAGCATGTTGAGATAAGTAATTGTTGCTTATGATTGCCAAAGTAATAAGTAATGCATGCATTGTTCTGATGGTGATTGCTTCTCTCATTTTGGAGTTGGCATGGTTCTTATCCCTCATCATAGTTTATATTTTATTTCATGTATGTTAGATGAATGCAAGATCTGATAAGTATTGATTATGGTGAAACATTTTGCTCATACTTCCTTTGAATGGACGATTTTTGTTCAATGTGTAAAGTTAGCCTGAGCTTACTTTGTGGATGCTTAACTTCTGTCTGGATAAATATTGGTCGATTTGATGGTAATTATTCATGACGTGAAAATCATAAGCACACTCCCTTGAAGATTGCACCTACTTTGTGTAATTGTCATTGAGCGTGGCGAAGGAAAGCATAGTTATTGGTTTCACAGAGTCAATGTCGTCTCTTGAATTCTTAGGAAGTAGACTAGAAATTCTAAACCTTTATCTCCTTTTTTTAGTTTGTTTGATCTGGGACCCAAACAATAGAGCTTCATTGTCTAGACTTCCATTGTGAATTGAACCAACCTAGCATAAGTCCCTTTGTGTTACCAACATATCACAACGACCATTGAGCTTATCTACACATCAATACTTGACATAGGGAACCTTGGAATCGCCATATGATCTTCTCACAATATTAGCATACGCGGTGGTTTTTCAACAGAGGATAGGGTGTCTTTGGGAATTTTATTCTGATGTTTGGTGTGTCATAAAACACACATCAACATGATCTAATGTGAGAAACATTTGTTATCAACATGGGATCCCAATATTAAAGTATTAATTGTAATATTTAATGGTCATCTTAGCTTTAGCTAGTCGTCAATTTACTTTTAGTTAACTTAGTTAGCTTTTAGTAACTTTTGTTTATGCTTTAGTTTGTTTTATAGCATCTTTCAGTTATTTGCTTTAGTTTGCTTCAATTAATGATTGTTTCTTTTTAGAAACATCGTCTTGTAATTTTCTATAGAAGGAGTATTCCTCTCCTTTTGTAAAAACATAATAACAAATATTGAATATCAATTATCATTTCATGGTATCAGAGCTTAGGCTCAATTTTTTTTGGCGGATTTTTTAGTAATAAAAATTCATTTTCTTGAGGAGTTATTTAAAAATTTCTTAGATATTTTTGCTCGTTTTCTTTTTTTTTTTTGAAAATCGAATGTCAATAGTTAACTCCAAAAATTGAAAAATTATTTCGGAAGTTTTTTGACGGTTTTTTTATAAAATTCATGAAGTTTTTTAACCGATTTTTAAAAAAAATAAAAATCGAGGATTTTTTGTCAAAAGTCTTTGTGAATCGATTTTTTGGAAATCAAAAGGTTTTTTGAAGCTGATTTTTGAAGGGTTTGTTGTAGCATATTTTTTGAACAAATTTGAGGGTTTTCTTGAAGAAGCAGATTTGAGGGTTTCTTTTGCATGAAATCGCAGATTTTTGAATAAGGTTTTCATAGATTTGTTCTTGCACATTTTTGTGGGTTGAATTTGTGATCTGTTCTGGGCAATCTTGAAGAATATTTTGGAAGATTTGAAGAGTTTTTGAAAAGAAATCTATAAAAATTTTGCTGATTGTCAGAAGACTTTTGAAGATTTTATCTACAAAAATCTTACTTTTTTAGAATTTTTTGAAAGTTTTTTCTAAAAAATCTTGTTTTTTCAGAAGTTCTTAAAAAAAAATCTAAAAAAATCTTTGCTTTTTCAGAGTTTTTTGAAAATTTTTCCTAAAAATCATGCTTTTTCAAAAGTTTTTGGAAGATTTTTGAAAAGATCTTTGCTTTTTCAAAGTTTTTGAAGATTTTTTCTAAGACTTTTGCTTTTTTAGAAGTTTTTTGAAGATTTTTTCTAAAAACATCTTTCTTTTTCAGAGCTTTTTGAAGATTTTTTCTATAAAAATCTTGCTTTTTCAAAGGTTTTTGAAGAAAAAATCTTGCTATTTCTGAGCCTCATTTTAAACGATTTTTTGGAAAAATTGTGAGTTGTGTCAGCTAATTGTCAGAGTTTCGTGTCAGCTAATCATAGACTTTACCTCATTTTTTGAGCTTTTGGAAAATGAGAGGGATGGCTACTTTGATCAACTTCATGTTGGAAAGTACACAAAGGTTCAATTGGAAAAGTTATAATACCTGGAAGTAGAGGAAACTCACAATTTTTGAGTGTCGGTGTCTAGATTTGATTGTTCTGCTGGAAAGGACTAGTAATCGTGAAGTGGTTATGCTTCTCCAACTGTCAGTCACCGATGATATGTTTCTAGAAGATCATGGATAAACTTGGTTTATGTTTGTAGGATAACCATTAAGGGAGTGTATTAAAGTATTAATTATAATATTTAATGGTCATCTTAGCTTTAGTTAATCATCAATTTACTTTTAGTTAACTTAGTTAGCTTTTACTAACTTTTGTTTATGCTTTAGTTTGTTTTAGCATCTTTTAGTTATTTGTTTTAGTTTGCTTCAATTAATGATTGTTTCTTTAAGAAACATCATCTTGTAATTTTCTATATAAGGAGTATTCCTCTCCTTTTGTAAAAGCAAAATAACAAATATTGAATATCAATTATCATTTCACCCAATACATTGCTTGCAAAGGCTATGTAGCACAACAAAAGGAGCCAACACAAATGCTATCAAAAAGTATTGGGGCATGCCATATGTGCATTGGCATTGCAATAAGTCAGCAATCCAAATACAAGTATGGTGTATAATAAAGCAAGCCAATGCCAAACAATGAATAGAGCATCAAATACTGTATGAAATGAAAGAAAACTAAAATTGAAAAAAAATTAGCCTGCAACCTGTATGGAAAGAAAGGTTGCACAACATATAATAAAGAAACATCAAAGAAAATCAGCATAGACATTCATGACCTTCACAAGGAATAGAGCATCAAATACTGTATGAAATGAAAGGAAACTAAAATTGAAAAAAAATGAGCCTGTAGCCTGTATAGAAAGAAAGGTTGCACAACATATAATAAAGAAACATCAAAGAAAATCAACATAGACATTCATCACCTTCACAAGGAATAGAGCATCAAATGCTGTATGAAATGAAAGAAAACTAACATTGGAAAAAAATGAGCCTCCAGCCTGTATATAAAGAAAGGTTGACAACATATAATAAAGAAACATCAAAGAAAATCAGCATAGACATTCATGACCTTCAAAAGCATTGCTAGATAACATCGTATATCAAGCTCCTACCTAGGCATTTAGGTAGGCACAAGCAATCAAGGAACAAAAGCCAACAAATAATGGTATGGCGCACATGCATAAATTCGAACATGGCAAGATTCAACCATTCATAAAAGACATTCATGAAGGAAATAGCTGTGTGGGAATAATAATGATAGGGTGCAACCATATAAGATTCAACATAGGCATAAAAAAATAGAATGTTCCACAACCTACAGATAGTAAAAGTGCCAACATATAGAGATTAGAAGCAGCTGCATAGAAGCTGTCAAAGCTACAGAAGGTAATGATAATCAAGCAAAGGATAGAAACTATCAGCAAAGTGAAAAGCAATGGCAACATGAAACACAACAACTGTCATATCAAAATGTATCCTATTTTCCGCTGCTGCAATCCCTAAAATGATTTCTCAGAAGTGTTAGGCTGAGATTGCAAGGGTTGTCCAACTACAAACTCATCTAATGGTCGGTGAAACTCTAAAAATGCATTTCCATTTGTGTTAGACTAAAGATGCATCAACCTTTGATTGAAATTCATCCACAGTGCTCCCAAGTTGAAGGAAATATGTTGAAAGTCATATCATTGGTTGAAGATGATGAGGTGGCAAGGTGAGCCCATTAAATATTTAGATACGGGGAGATTTATTTTACTCCATGTGAGCTCATTCATTTTATGAAAGAATGATATAATCATGGGCCCATTTTTTATCTCAAAGATGGACCCATGATTTTCTAAGGCTCATGTCTTAAACTAAAAAATAGGAGTTCATGACTTTTATAAAGCAGCCCTTGTTTTTGAAACATTAGATCATGTAACATTGTAAAAGGAATTGGCACAAGTGAAGTAAAGTGAAATGTAAGAAGAAGATGGATGAGTAAAATAGAATAAGAACTCATAATATAATATGCTATGTGCCCTAATATCAAAAACTCATGAAAACAAAAGAAAAGAACAAGTGGGAAGAAATAAAGGCAAAAAGGTGGCAGAAAGAGACTAAGGGTTTGAAGCAATAAACAAGCATAAAGGAGAACAATTGCAGCATTTAACACTCCATTCAGGCTGTTAGGGATGTGTTGTGACCTTTTCACACATCGCCCCATTGCAAATGGGGACCCTTCTTGTTTTTTCTTTTTGGGTTTTTCCTTGGCGTCACAACTGCTTATCACCATGTTTCTTTACAATGAAGAGTTAAAGTTTTGAAGAGTCACTCAAGCCAAGTTGAAATTTCAAGCCTTAAACTGTGCATAAACGCCGTAGAAGTGTTCAGAGGACCCTGTAGATGAGGATTGCCTGTGCTTTTGCCCAATTCTGACACTTCCTTCTTTTTAGGGATTTTGCTTTTTTGTTTTATTTGTTTTTGGCACTTTTAGGCCATTTGGGAATTTACTATTTTTAGAAAGTTGCTTTTTCACTTTTTCTATTTTTAGAAACTTTCTATTTTTGGCAAGTGCCAAGGTCCCACCAATCGAGGAGTCAAAGTTTCCATATTTAGACTAAAAAGCATGCGTAAATCACCTAAAAAGTCTAAAAATCTGATGAAAAGCTTGAAAATCTAAAAATCTAAAAAACAATTAAAAAGCATGCCTTTTTGACCAAAAATCATAAAAGACATGCAAAAGGCCATTGAAAAATTAGAAAATCAATTAAAAAGCAGGTCTTTTAGATTTTTTTTTTTGAAAAAAATCAGACAAAAGGGCACAAAAGCAATAAAAAATCTGGTAAAAAGCAATACAAAAATATAAAAATCACCTAAAAATCTGGTGAAAAGCTTGAGAAAAGCATGTGAAAAGAAAATTGAAAGTATAAAATTCTAAAGAATTTCGCCCAACAACCAAAGGATGAATGGAAAGACTGTTGGAAAGTCTAACCTACAACTGATGAAGAGATGGCAAGCCTCATGGAAAGTCTGCCCTTCACTTGGCATGGAAGATGGAAAGTCCGACCTGCTGTTGGATGAGTGGAATGAAACTTGGAAAGTACACCTTTGAGAGGAATGGCACAAGTCTTGGAAATTCCGCCCTCACTCTTAAGTATATGGAAAGGAACTTGTAAATTCCACCCACCCCTCTTGAGAATGTGGCAAGGAACTTGGAAAGTCTGCCCTAGGTAGTGGAAAGGAAGATGGAAAGTCCGCCTAGCCTAGCAAGAGAAAAAATTCAATTTTTGGCTAAGTCTTGGCAAGTGGAAAGGTAAAGAGACAGTCCGCCCTTGCAAGAAATGATCAAATTTTTTGGCTAAGTATAGGTTGATAGGAGGTGTTCAAAGATACATGGAAGTCCACCCAGACCTTGAGATGGAATGGAAAAAATGTGGTAAATTCCACCCATGCTAAGAAGACAAATGGCAAAGCCAAAGGAAAGTCCACCCTTGAGGAGTGGAAAGGATTTCTTGAAGTTTGCCTAGCCTAGCATTGAGATGGACTAACTTCTTGAAAGTCCGCCCTAGCTTAGTATGGAAAAAGGTTGGATTTTTTCGGCGAAGTATAAGACAAGAGGAAAAAGCTCAAGCAAGTCCGTCTAAGCTAAGATGGAGAAATGGAAAGATTTTCTCAAAGTTTGCCCACCTTAAGAGCTTGGCAAAAGGCTTAGAAAATCCTCTTCCAAGTCTACCCCACCATATGACTTGACAATAGGAAAGAAATATGCCAAGTCCACCCAGAGCAATGAATAAAAAGATTTCTTCAAATCCAACTTGGAAGGTAAGCTACAAAGTCCAATGGAAAAGAATGAAGAAAGTCTGACTTCCATTTGAAATGAAATTCTCCAAGTTCGCCATAAGAAGATGATCAACATGAAAGGAAATTCTTGAAGTCAGCCAAGCTTGGCATGAAGCTAGTAAAGTTCACCTGGAAGAAGGAAAGGGTGGCACAAGATAAGCAGAGTACGCTCAAGTTGGGAAAAGTGATTGGAAAGTCCACCAAGCCTTAGAGATGAGAAAATGAAACATGGGAAAATCATCTCCATAGTTCGCCTTGGGGAGGTGATAAAGAAAGAAGTTAGCTGAGCATGCCTTGCATCATGCCAAGAAACATTAAAAGTCTGCCAACACTTGAAGATAGATGGAAAAAGACTCTCGAACTTCGCCATGGAAAAAGGCTCACCAAGTTCGACCTAAGGAGAGAGAAAACTTGACATGAAGCGAGAGAGGATGAAAGAGTTTCATGAAAAACACCATGCCAAGAAGGAAAATGGCAAAGAAAGTGTAAACTCTGACTTGAAGGGAGATGAAAGAAAACTTGGGAGTTCACCCTTACACATGGCAAGACCAACAAGAAGTCTGCCAAGAATTTGGCATCATAAAGACAACGCCAAACACATCATCAAGTACATCCAACTTACACAAACCAAATTCAAAATTGAAGACAAATCCACCGATGAAGTTCATTTGAGCACAAAAATGGCCAGAATCTTGAAGGTGTTACAAAATGAAATTGAATAGCCAAAATTTGGCTAAGTATGGGAAATCCTTCACATAGAAATTTCCAATTTCCTCCATTATGGCAGAAGCATAGGGGAGTTCCTCTCCAAATTCAAGGCACTTGAAGAAATTCCAAAGCAATCCGAGAAGAAAGACTTACTAACTTCAAGTCTAAACAGGTGCTCCAAGGCGAGGTGAGAAGAATAAGCCAAAGTCATCCAAGATCAAAGCACAAAGGATAGAGTCATCAGCAAGGAAAATATTCTAAGGAACAAGACCAAAGTGACTAAGGAAGACATCCAACAAGCTGAGGTGGCACTTCGTCATCTTCCAACCAATCAAATTGTTCCAAATCAACATGCAACAACTTTCTATTTTCTTGTTAGTTTATATTTAGCAAAAAGGACAAGTGTCCTTGAATGTAATTTTCTCATTGGTCGAGGGGTAGTTAGTTGTCACAAACCCTAATTAGGGTTTTATCTTGTAATCTCGGTCGTTGATCCTAAAATCAATCTTGGCCATTGGATTGTAATTGGGGAGCCTATAAATTGAGCTCACCCCTCATTTGTAAAGCATGGGAGCATGTTGCAAAACATGTTAAGATAAGTAATTGTTGTGTACGACTGCTAAAGTAATAAGTAATGCATGCATTGTTCTGATGGTGATTACTTCTCTTATTTTGGAGTTGTCATGGTTCTTATCCCTCATCATAGTTTAGATTTTATTTCATGTATGTTAGATGAATGCAAGATTTGATAAGTATTGATTTATGGCAAAAAAATTTCTCATACTTTCTTTGAATGAATGATTTTCGTTCAATGCGTAAAGTTAGCCTGAGCTTACTTTGTAGATGCTTAACTTCTATCTGGATAAATATTGTTCGATTTGATGGTAGTTATTCATGATGTGAAAATCATAAGCACACTCCCTTGAAGATTGCACCCACTTTGTGTAGTTGTCGTTGAGCGTGGCGAAGCAAAGCGTAGTTATTGTTTCCATCAAGTCAATACCATCTCTTGAATTCTTAGGAAGTAGACTAGAAATTGTAAACCTTTATCTTTTTTTTTTTTGTTTGTTTGATCCAAGACCCAAAAAGTAGAGCCTCATTTTCTGGACCTTCATTGTGAATTGAACAAGCCTAGCATAAGTCCTTTTGTGTTACCATCATATCACAATGACCATTGAGCTTATGCACATGTCAATACTTGACATAGGGAACCTTGGAATCGCCATATGATATTCTCGCAATCTTAGCATATGCGGTGGTTTTTCAAGAGAGGATAGGATGTCTTTGGGCATTTTATTCTGATGTTTGGTGTGTCACAAAACACACATCAATAGGATGGCAGGCAACACAGCAGTAATGGGTACTTGTAGTGGTGGCATTATATAAAAAAAAGGGTTTTTAAAGCTCTTCATGCAGGATTGCTTGCTGTCATTGGCCATTCATTGCCTGCATTTTTAGGGGTTTTCTGTTTTTTTTTTGGTATAAATAAGAGCTCTGATCCCATTTCTAGCTTAGATCATATTAGAAATGCCCATGCTATGTGAGCTCTGCAACTTTATATATATTCTCAGTGCTTTTAATTTTCATTTAGCATTCATGTGTCAAGAGATGTTATAGTCTTTCTACAAATTTGCAATCATGTTGAATCAAGTGATCAATAAAAAGTTGTGATTATTCCTATCCTACTTCATGTTGTTCATGAGCTAATGTTTTATTTGTTTTTTAGATGCTTGAGTACTAAATCTGTAGACTATTGATGTGTGATTCTAAGAAAGAAAGGTTGATGTTTATCCAATGAATAGCTTCTTAAAGTTATTTACTCAAATTAGCTTTTATTTTTGTATTTTCTTTTAGTACTCCCTTTCCATTTTCCCTTACAAAGTGAAGTTGTGAGAACTAATTGAAAATCTATAAGGAGCTAACCTTATGATCCTATAGATCATCCTATGAGTCAAGTCCCACATTCACAAACTTCCCATTCTTGATATCAGTGAGAGAATAGATTTGAACTGAGAATAAATCTAGAAAACAACATGGAAAATGGGCATAAAAACAATGGTCATACTTCATCTTTTAAAAATCAAAGCAAGGATCTAGGACAAGAACCCCCAAAAAGGTCAAGGAATGGTGCCCCTCACAAGGTTTGGGGACAATGCTCCAAGCACATACCCTATAGTGATATAGGCCAAGGTTGAGGAGTGGAACCCCCATTGTGAAGTACAAATTAAGGCATTTAAGACCCACACAAAATTTCATGGCACATGCCATTTTTCATATACAATTCAAAAACCTTCTAAAATTTTAAATCACACAAATATACCTAATATGGGTTGGATTTACTAAAAAAGGAAAAATAATTGTGTTTTTACAACACCTTTGCCATATTTTCATATTTGCCTACAGTCTAGCAAGTCTATAGTAGAATTACAAAGTACTCATGGTGAATCTACACAACAAACTCATGGAAACTCAGCCCTACAAATCCAAAAGTTTAAGGTTGAATTACTTAGCACAAAAAAAATCCTTGCAAATATTAGCCAATCGCTCAAAAGTACTCGCACTCAGTGAGTTTGTAATCTATGTTTTAAACAATATTCAAAGGTGTTTCCTAAAGCAGTTACATTTTCAAAAGAATGACCAACACTTACTCCATTGACAATCACTTCTTCCACCTCATAATCAATCACTTGAAGAACTCACGCTACTCATCTTTATTTGTTAAGAAAAAAGGAACAACAAATTGAAAAGAAAGTAAATAGAAAAAAAATACCTAGAACCTTTGAAAAACAAATAAAAAAAACAATTTCCATTTCAGCCATGGCCATTGTAGCTTACTTAGAAATAAGTGCTTCACATACACATCGAAAAATGCTAGCAATGATTGATTCTTCCTTCTTCACAGCTGCACATGCAAAATACAAATTGATTGTGGTAATTGTGTGTTGCAAATGGTTGGTTGGGTTGAATATAGGGAGGATTCAGGGTTTGATAAGCGCTAAGAGGGGGCCACCCACACCTCTTTTTTTCTTTCTTCTTTTTTAATTTTCACTAATTTTCTTAAAAAAAAATTGGCTATGTTTGAACATCCCTAAGAATTAGGATTTCCAAAATGGCCATTTCAAAGACACAACCTCAAATATCTCAGGGACAAGGGACTCCAATTGAGTCCAAATTTGTGTCTTCCTGCTTGCATTTTGAGAGATCCGGTCTTGATGAAAAAATTGGTTCATACTGGAGCAAAACGAGCATATCACCGTTGAGTACAAAATGGCCAAAAACCCTAGGAACACCTATCAAATCATTGAAATTAGAGAAGTTGAAAAAAAGCAAAAAAAACTAATAGTTGGGAATTCAAGCACAAAATCTATAAGCCCTTGCTGCCATTATTGCTCTTCCTCTGCACAAGTACAAGTCTTGGGAACAATTTTTCTTTTTTCAAAATGAGCATATCACTGTTGAGTTCAAAATGGCCAAAAACTCTAGGAACACCTATCAAATCACTCAAATCTGAGAAGTTGAAAAAAAAGGAAAAAAAATTAATAGCTGGAAATTCAAGCACATAATCTATACACCCTTGCCACCATTATTGCTCTTCCTCTGCATAGGTACGACTTATACCCCACACAGACCTACAATCACCTCAATAAGCTGACTACTCCACATGGCCCTCACAAAGTTTCTTCTACCACTTATTTCTTACCAGCAAGTAAAAGAACTTTGACAACTTGTTACCACTAGCACTAAAGTCTATCAATGACCAATCTTTTGATCGACCGTTCATCCCAGCAACTAGATGACAAAATCATCACCCACAAAATATTCCACGTTCACTAAGCATTTTTTGGGACCTCTAAGAATATACTAGCCTTTTATACGACTATCAAGGAATATACCAATATTAGAGAGCATATTCCATGCAATGAGGGGAATATATCAACAATAAGAGCATATGTTGTTGCTAACATCAGCCCTATACTATCAACCTTGCCCCTCAAGCCCTAATCTTGCCTAGAGGAGCTATTTTTTCTTGGTGGGGGCATAACTTGGGCACATTGTGTCAAAATTAGGCAAAGGAGATATCGTCAGAAAGTTGGTTCCAAATACTTTTCAATGGTTTAGGTCTAATCTATTAGGAAGTTGGGTAGAGACAGATAGAAAAGTTTGCACACATTAATAATCTTTTTTCTATGTTGTTCAAATGCATATTACACATTTATATAGGATTTTAATCTCCTATATTGTAGGAACCACTCCCTAATAATATGATTTGTTCTAACAACTCATATAGCTAAAATATCTCGTATATTTGTCCTATACATAATATTCTAACGAACCACACTAACAATAATATTAAGTTGTTTCTCAATAACTTAATATTTATTACACTTATAATGCCAATTTAATAAACCATGTGAACATTAATTTCCAACATTCCCCCCCTTAGTGTGAACATGGTATGAACTCACACCCTTCTATGCTCATCCCTATGGCATTTCCAACTGACTCATGACCTTGATTCAAAGAAAGGCTCTCTCCTCCATGGTTTTAAATAGGCTTACCACAAACCTTGACATGAATAGGAACCTCCTCATATGTTCACCTCATGTGGTTTTTTGGATCCTCCCACAAACCTTTTCAAGATCCATGAACTACATTACACTGGTGCTTTTGTTCACCATTTTGATTGAACATCAGGGAAATATATAGAAATCAACATACATATCACAAATTTGAAGAAGAAAAATCATACGGAAAAGTTTTCACATTACATTCCATAAGAACAAAATTTTCTTAATTGTAGTCACTATTGTTGATTGCTGCCACTCAATCTTGAACAACATAGACAACCACCACTACCACTGGAAGTTTCCCTTGAATTTAGCCATTTTGGTGCAGAATGGGAATGGAACATTGTTTATTATTCCCTCCCCACAATGTGAAATTTCCACTTATTCACACAACCAGGAACACTGAAAAATGAATCATATCATGTTGCATACTATTGTTTGGATCTTGTTGCACATGGTCATTATTGCCAGTGAACGTATTCACTAGTCGACCATCTTCCAACGAAGTACGACACTTAGAGGATCTCCATAGTCAGGATCTCTATAGTCTTCTCTTCAATACAATCATTTTTCCAGCATTCTCACACCATATTGAAAAAATGAAAAAAAAAACACAATACATATTTATTTGTCACCATATCATGCGTGCGGCCTCATCGTTGGTCACTAATAAGAGGTCACTTATTGACCTCCAACCTCTGATGCATCCATCCTCCATTAAATTTACTACTTAGAAATTTTGGCTTTGAGGCTCATTTCATCAATTGTGAGGAAAGTATATATTCTCCCCCCTTGGTGTTAACTTCTTACAAGGAGTGTCGAGTACTACCGATCATGCACTCCAATTGACACAAATTTTTTTATTTTTTTTAACACTTTTACAAATTTGACAAATGGACCCTATTTCAAAGAAACTAATACAACATGACTCAATAACACTGAGAGACACTAAAATGATAATATGACTTAACTTTGACATACTTTGATAATAACAAACAATATTGACCTTTTTAGATCATGACACATTTTGAAACACTCTCCTCCAAAGAAAGAAACAAATCCCATTCAAAAAATTATTGAGAGAGTGGAAATAAACCATTTCCATGCATGCTTTATCACGATGGCTCTATCACATCCCCTTAGCCCACAAATAGTTCACATACAAATTACACATACTAGCATTGCTAAAATAATGCCAAAAGAATTCCAAACAAATGTATATTGATGGAGTCATTACCTCTGTTTCCTTGATCTCTCAACAGATATTATCGTGCCACTATGGGTCTAAAATATTATTTGACCCATGGAACTTCTCAAAATATTCAACTAGACCATGTTGCCACTAAAACTACATGGCTATGGTGTTAGCATTTTTTAGTAGAGCAACCACCCCGCTCACATGTGGAGTAGCCATTGACGTGTTGTACATGATGTTGAACACCACTCTTCTCTAATTTTCATGAAGACCCCACACACTAAAATTTGATGGCCAAGCTACTATGACGTTTCAAATCATTGCACCCACTTTATTGCCAATGGAAGTCCATAATGTCACCTTGACTGCAAGAAGAAGAAAAATGGAAACGAAAATCTGCAAGTGAAAATCGCTTTCCTCGATAGTGAAGCTCCAAACCAAAATGAATTTCACCAGTGCAAGAAATTAATATAGGCCAACAATGATAAGGAAGTAGAGTCGATCCAATGCATGCTCGAATTAGATGTTAATGAATTGTATCACATGGCTTCCTACCACTATCAATTTTATGGCTCTAAACAGAGAGTCAATCCAAAAGCCAATCATTATCAAGATCATAGGCTCATATTCCCACTGCGAGGGCTGACACTATGGCTCAACTTCATACCCCACTCAATCCCACAATATCCTATGCTCTGATACCATATTAGGAATTTGGGCAGAGGCAGATAGAAAAATTTGCACACAATAATAATCTTTCTTCTATGTTGTTCAAACGCATATTACACATTTATATAGGATTTTAATCTCATATATTTTAGGAACCACTCCTTAATAGTATGAGTTGTTCTAACAACTCATATAACTAAAATCTCTCGTATATTTGTCCTATACATAATATTCTAACAAACCACACTAACAATAATATTAAGTTGTTTCTCAACAACTTAATATCTATTACACTTATAATGCCAATTTAATAAACCACGTGAACACTAATTTCCAACATAATCATCAAATTTTGTTGTTGGTACAGTTTATCACCTATTGAGTCAAATGATCAGTTTTGGCTTTTGAGCTCACAACTTTTTTCCTATATCTCTAGTTTTCACGATTCCTCTGATGTTGGAGAGGTATTTCAAAGCTCTTCAAAATCTATCGATGCACTTTTTCTAAAATCTACCCTAGGTACATTTATTCATTTTTTTGTGATTTCATATTCTGCTAAATTACTTGAACATCTTGGCACTTGGAAATGATTTGTTTGCATGAGTGACTTAATTTGATCTACTTTACATGCCTTGAGGTTATTGATCTCTATCTTATTTGAGGTATCAAGGATTATTTTCATCCTTCTATGGTCATTTAGAAAAGGATAATTATGAGTATTAGCGAAACGGCATCCAGACACATCTTAGGTAGCTTGATCTTTTACCTTATCTTTATGGAATCATACTTGAACCAAACACACCAAAGAGTAGATCAGCTTGCAATAACATCATTGACCATGTTGTAAAATTGAGTTGTTCTAGTGTTGATCCTAACACTATACATGTGTTGTATTGCACATTGATTGTCCCCACACACTTTGGAGAAGACTTTGGGAGATCCATGGAGACCCTCATATCTCTCCATTCCCATATGAAATTGCTATAGATTGTCTCATTTTCTTTTAAGTTGCAAATTGTATACCCTTTTGATGATTATACTTTAGAAGAGATTAAGTATATCACAGGTCTTGCATGTTTCAATGGTTTAGAGACTTGTCTTCTTGTTTCCACTCCTCATATCAAGACCTAATCTCCATCTTATGTTGTTCTTGATCAAACTAGTATCACCGCATCCATGGCTCCTATTGATTCAATGCAACAAGCCATTCATCACCTTCTAGACATAGCTACTTGGGATTTGTATCTTGCATGCATATCATCCTTATTTGTGGGGTCTTAGATTGTAGATTTGGAAGATTATTTTGAGAAAATTCATCTCCTCATTCAAGACAACCACATCAACATTGTTAGCCCACCATCATCATTATCTTTGGAGCTTGCTCTACATTAGTCTTACAAGATTCTAGATTGACATCATCTCATTCCAACATGTGGACATTTGAGTATTTTTCAAAGACACGCATCATTTGGATTTGGATTCCCTATTCATCCATCTTATGGGAATGGTTTCTCCAATCACTATGGGATATGTTTTTTTCTTATGGGAGAAATGTTTCTTTTAGGAAATGGATCATGTTGGTTCAAGTTTTGTACCCATGGTCACTCTATACAACCCTTGTTTTATTAGATGCATCTCCATTAATTTTATTCATGTGTTTTGATTGCAAAAAATACATAATTTGATAGGAAAACAATAATATGACCCTCACAATGCAAGAAATCTAATCCCCTGTTTCAAGAAAGTTGACCTTATTTGCATGTTCCAAGAAAAGAAACCAAAAAAGAAAACTTGAGATATAATGAAAATAGCAGCTACTTAGTAAATTTTATAGAAAAATAGGTATGAGATCTATGTAGAAGGCTGAACCAACTTTCCAATGCTACAAGAATCATGAAAATATGAGATCTAACACAAAAGTTATGAGTCTCTCAATGAAACAACATGATCTGACTTCAAAGGCTTGTAAAACTCACCAACAACAAAATTTGGAAAAATTACCAACACCACTAGATCGAGCTTGGAACCATCTTTCCAATGGTATATGGTTTATGAAAATTGGAGTCAAGACAACCAAGTTATACCCAATTTTGTAAAAGTCCAATTTGACCTATAAGGAAAACTAAGGGCTAAAAGATGGTCAACTCCCAATCTTATGAGTGATCAATTGCTAACCATCGAGCGCTAGAGTTGGGCCCCTAGCCCCTAGTCATTTATAGGATCAAGGCAATAGCTAGCACTACGGATCATCAATGGGCGAAGGAATGTCAAAGGGCAAGATAGGGGCAACATATGTCAACAACACCACTCAAAATTGAGCACCTAGTTGTATTGTCATGGAGTGGCTAGTCTCCCACAAAAAGAAGGGCTAAACCTTTCACCCACCAGGAAAAAAAATTACAGGTCAACAATTTAAAAAAAAAAATGTTCCAAGGAAATTCATTAACTTCATCACTGCAAAAAAATTACTCACCGAAAAACAATGCCAACTGACAAATTTCCATAGCAAGGAGCCATATGCTTATACAAATCTTATATAAACTATACAACCTGGTACGAATCTGTACGATTGTGCGGATTTTGTACATGTGTACATATTTTTTTGCCTCAATTTATGTGGCAAAAAAATTGCCCAAAATTTCACCTTCTCAGATTTTGGCAAATGAATAATCATTCAGTAGGTTTTTGGATGTTTTAGATACAATACCAAGGTTTGTTTTGCTCCAGAACCGAGTTTTTTCTCAATGTCGAATCTCTCATAATTTGAATAGAAAGCTACATATTTGATGCTCTGATACTATGTTGGAGTTGATAGTGAACCCCACAACTCTCAAAAATCACTTGCAAGCAATTACCTATCATAATTCATAGAAAAAACAAGATAGATTTGCTCAACAACCTGAGAATTGTATTGATGCAATAGACTGAATTAATAATTATAATGAATAATGAATCCTTATGAAAAGGAAACAAACAAAACCTAGATCAAACCCTAGGTGACAATTAAATTATATCATGACAAATATCCTCACCCTATGCTATAAGACAACATGACTTAAAGAAACTCAATCTAATAATAAATAAGCATTTTCTGAGTGTACCTTAAGTGCATAAAGTAAAAAGAATTATTAGGTGACTTTCCTATTTACTCCAACATCCCCTATTGTCCCTACATCCTAGAAATGCTGATGTATGGGGGCATTGGGTTTGGAGGTGCGGAGGCACATCCCATGTAATATAGCTCCAACCTTTATCATCATCTTATACACACTACTATAATGGACTGCACCTAATAATAATCATAAAATCAAATAAAGAGCAAATGAACAGCTTAGGCAGCATTGGACACAAAATAAAATAAAATAAATATTATTATTATGCATGTACAATAATGACCAAAATAGGCTAATGGGATTGAACTACATCGAAAAGGGGTTACTGTAAAAAAAGAACAGCCTAACATGGGAGTATCACTGCAAACTTAAAAAAAGACTCAACAAGAATGTAATAATAGATAAAACAACAACACATCTTTAAAAGCCAAGAAAAGTTAATAGCTGCCAGTTTGCTTTAGATAAAGAATCTAAAGGTCACATTTAGATATGCTAATAAAGCAGGTTGTTGCAAGAAAGGTAAGTCACTTCTTGTCATTGTAAGATCTAAGAAAGGGAAAAATAAATACCTACTGACTACCAAAGAATATCCTCCAGCAAATGAGCAAGGCTGAAGGGGTTTTAGTATCTTCATACATGAATTAGGCTTATGGGGCATTGGGAACCCTGAAAAAATATGATGTTTGAATCTTCAACGCAATACAATCCAATGGACACAAAGGAAGAATAAAAGTGAAAATGTCTAGAATATATTTGATCATTGATGAAGACAGTTTGGAGTTTGCTATGCCAGTGCTCATAATGGAATCATGAGGCTATTATAAGAAAGGTGAGTCACTCCCTCACATTGAAAGATTTGAGAAAAGCAAAGTAAATATCTACTGACTGCCAAAGAATATCCTCCAGCAAATTAACAAGGTTGATGAGGCTTTAGTGACCCCATGCATAAATTAGGTTGATGGGGCATAGGGAACCCTGATAAAATATGGTATTAGAATCTTCAATGCAATAAAATCCAATGGTTAAAAATTAAGTATAAAAGTGAAAATGTCTAAACAATATTTGAACATCAAGGAAGACGTAAGTGCTGGCCCTGTTAGAACAGTAAAATTTTGAAAATTTTATAGTTGTTTATATTTATGATTTTCCAAAGAAGTCCTTACCATAAGCACAAGAATCCTCTTTTCATAACATTTTTCCCCTATTCTGTCATGTGGTCCCATTGAATTTATCTAACTTTGAATATTTCAATGTATAATTCATATCGGTAAGAGATGGTGAGGGTCTCCCCGATCCATAGAGAATTTTGTACTAACGTGTCTTTTGTAGTCTATCGGCAAGAGACCAGGATTGTCTTACCAATAAAATTTCATTTGGTAATACATGTTGGGCAGACACAATTCATTGTCTTGGCGATGGAAAGATCCTATCAGCAAGAAAGTCATCATCGGAATAAGTCATATCAAACTTATATATGTCTTACCGACTAGTGCACAAGGACACATATCGGCCAGACTAAAAGCTATCAGAATGAAGTCTTATAGCATTCATCTGGTCTTGCCAACAAAATAGAAGGGGATTCTATTGATGATTATCGGGATGAAGTTAGGAAGTCCTGCCGACCCGTATGTCACACTAACAAGATTATGCTAGTAAAGGATTCAATAGTATGTATTGATTATCGGCGAGACTTATTTCATCGGAGAAAGATATGAGATTCATGCTGAGTGTTGTTTCATCAGCGAGAAAGTAATTATGTCTCAGTGACCAGAAAATAGACCAAGGGGTATATGTCGGTGAGATACAAAGTAATTTGTGGAACATTTTCCCGACTCAGAATGTCACAGCGATATACATAAGACCGAGAGGATAACTATCGGTGAGACTTCGAATGTCGATGAGACTACGAGACATTAAAGTGATATATAGTTTGTGATAGTTGGAGAGACTCGAAGTGTCGGGGAGACTACAGGATGCGTTGACGAATGTTTTAATGAACGCTGGTAAAAGCTATCGCCCAAGATTTGAAAATGTCTCACCGACAATACTATATGATGTGACAGTGAGAGTTTCGAAAAAGGACTTACTGCACTCATGTTTCAGCTAACACATTAATGGCATGATGGAGCACAATAAGGAAAATTCAATTGGAAACATTAATGTGGAATTGATAGCGAAAGAATCAGAAGGAGCGAACGAAGAACCAGGGCATTCTTTTAGTCCAAAGGTTTCGAGCAAAACACCGTAAGTTCTTGTGCCTTAGTTCTTCTAATTTTGACTTCTATAACTTTTGCGGAATGGAATCCCCTAGCTCAGGAAAATAAAAAAGTAGAAAACATGGTGAAAGCAGTCAACCTAAAGGAAAGAAATAGAAAACTGAAATAGAACATGAGGGCACTGATCGAAGATTAAATCAAGACCTCATTGACCAACTACCTAGCTCTGGACCTAAAGCCAGATGATCTGCACAACTTAGGGCATAAATAGATAAATTGGATGATAAATGTAAACTCATAGGAGATGTTTGGACTTCAATAAGAGGGTATGAGTTGTTTAGCTTTCACTATTATTGAAGAAATCATTTTCAACTAGTATGCAACCCATGGAAGCTTAATTTGGGAAAACTAGTGTGCCCTAATGTATTTGTCAATGTAGAATTGGTAAAATTGTTGGCTGTCCATTATAATTCGAAACTCAAGGCTATATGTGACCCATCCGGGAAGCCATTAATACACTTATCAGAAGATGCAATAGGGGAGGTTTTCAATTTGGAAGGGGTTTGCAATGAAAAAATCATATGTGAAGAATTGGAAATGGAGTATGGGAGAATGGACACAATTTATAAGGGTTGGAGGTTGCCAATTCACAAGATTAGACAAGGTGGCAAACCAATTCCTCTATAGGATAGTGATGGACCTCCTTTTCATGTTGACCTATTTGAACCCTATATGAAGTATACTTATTTCTCAGTAGGCTAAGTATTGGGAATGGAAGTCCCTGAGTATATGTCAGTTGTGCCTATGATAATTTCAGTAGATATCTAGTACCACAACTCTAGACCATTTGATTATGCCTCATACATTTTTAAGGGGCTTGATTCTGGATTGATGGCAATAAAGGGCAGAGCTGCTATCTTACATCTCAGGCATTATTCATTGTTGATGCATATAGTGTTATATTTTGGATAGGAGTTAGGACCGTGGCCTCAAGAGATGAGGATTTCCCAATTTGACAAGGAAGGCATGACATTCCCTATCCAATTATGGACGGCTATCTGGGATAGTAGGTTTGCTAATTATAGTTTTGTTCACTTCAAGGAGTATTTTGCGAAGACATTGTACAAATTGTATAATCATCCATGTGATTATTCTTTATCTGAAGAGATAAAGAGGTTTCTTTGGCCAAAGGATTTCAATGGGCCAATTAGTCATAACTAGGGGGATTGGTATTGTTTGGAGGGTGCTACCATGATTAGGGTTTATGGATTTGAAGATGCCCCATTCATTTTTCTTAAAACAATCTCAGACAAAATTGCATATTTGGAAATTGTCAAACAGATGGACTATTCTGGTGTTATGAATTTTAACTCCTTTGGAAAGCAGGATTTCATGCCCAGTACATTATGCTTCAGTGATTTTACTATATTAGCCAAGGAAGGATATGCTTTGATCCTTGATAAGCTACTGCAGTATAATATGAAAAGAGGACCACCTAGAAAGAATTTTAACCCAGAGGGATACATTAATTCTGCTAAAATAAGGATAAACTTTGGAGGGTATCAACATGTGCCCTATCAATTCGATGATATCATCCAGAATTTGGAAGTTGAAGAAGCAGAGATAGTGGTCGAAAGATATAATCAAGGGTTGTAGGATACTGAGTTATTGTCCTCTAAGGAGGAGGCATATGAGGATAATGTGCCACAAAACCAACCAAGTAAGATGTCAAGATTGAGAACTCAACATTACACTTTCCCTACTAGAGAATTGAGTGTTGAAGAGAATTTAGATGCAGATGCAAGGCATGTAGAGTACAAATCGTTTGTATCAGATGATGAATTTGTAAACTCTCCAGAGTTTAAGGCATTCCTATACAAACAAAAAGGAAAATAAATAAGAGAAAGGGTTGATAATATCACATCAGGTACCTAATGAAGAGCAATTACTGAATGACTTAAAGATGTGTGTGGACAAGTAGATGGCAGGTATGACCCTTGAAAAGGGGAGGAAAATGTTGGAAAATTCCAGTGTTATGATTTTTCCTAGGTTGGATCTCAATTCTGCACTAGTTTTCGATAGTTTCTTGAAAGATAGTAATGCTACACACAAGCTCATCCCAGAAAAGGTAACAAAAGTATATGCAAGGTCAAAGTACAATCCAGATGAAGGGTCATTGATGATTTGGGATTTATATCCACCTCATAGAAAATTTGTTGTCATTGATACTGAGAAAGAATTTGGGCATGTTATGAATTTAAAGATTGGAGAGGCTGATACTGTGGCAACTATAGAAATTGGAATCAATGTTGCAAAATTAAACAAAGGCCAAATTTAGATGTTAATTAAGGAGAGGGAAATGTACAAAATGAATAATGAGAGGATGTTGAGAGAAAATGACCACCTATAAGATTTGTTAGGTGTTACAATGAAATCAACCAAGCTGCTCACTCATGGTGAAAGTTCATAGTCAAAAGATCATTGGGAAGGATCAAGTGCTTATTCTCAAGGGAAATATGATGCACTTGTAGCAATGATTAAGAAAAGATAGACCATCCTAACAACTTGGTTAAATAAGCTCTTGGGAAAACATTCACATAACTTTGCTACATTGAAAGAACATGGAAGAATAGATGGAAGGATTCTGGAGAAGTTTCAAGAAATAAACTAGAGGGATGTTTCTAATAATGTAGCAATTGAAGCTCCAAATCATTTTGTGAATAAGCATCGAGACTTCTTTGAAGAATTGAGAGGGGATGTGTAGGGATTGATAAATGCCACCAGGAAAGGATTGACTACATTCTTTGATGATAAAGGAGAATTAAGAGAAATGACAAGATGGAAAAGTGAAAGTGAGTCCATACTGCAAGAAATTCTAAACATAGCTACCGCAGAAGACACAACATTGGATGAGGTGTGCGAACAAAATGAGAAGATTGTAAGAATGGAGATCACAATCCGGAACGCAGTAGGAGATGGAGATATGCATGAACGCTGGGATTACTTGGATCACTTGTCTAAGATTCATTTATGGCTTAACAGAGCTTGATTATCTTTTAATCTATTGTTTTAACATATGACATTTCTGAAAGGATGCGTCCTTTCAAGTATTTGATGTATAAATATTTGTTTTGGTAGCGAAATAGAAGATATAAGATATAGGATAGAAGAAAGATACAGTAGATTACAATGTTTTACAAATATGAGACTATGATGCATGTTTAAATCTATGGAGATATCAATGAGAATCATTTGATGTGGTGGCGTATTTCTGGTATCAGTTGTTTGTTATGTTCATTGAAAGTATTACTGAAGTTGTCTCCAAGGTTGATGTTTTTTGGTTATTTAAATTGATATAACAAGTTTATATTCAGTTTATCGGAGCACATTTTCTGTATCTGTATGGTTGATTAATTGGTTCTTTCAAGAAAAGATTAAATCATTTTAGTTGATCATAGTAATTAGGGAATCTCATTTAGATCATTAAGAAGAACTTGGTAGTCATATTCTTGCATGTTTATACAAGTTATAAACTTAAATATATGTCAAACAATTAGAGTACTTGCCAAAAAGAAGTTACTCATTTTAGATTTCTTTTGACTCTGCATACCCAATAAGGCACTAGTCTCCACATATTCATTATTTTAGTTTCACTTATTATTCACATCTATTAACTAAACATATTAGGTTTTAGCTTTCATATTGCTATACAATTTATACCAAATCACATTCTATTTATCCACTCCCATTTGCCATTGTGGGTAAAATACTTTAGGAAATAAACATAAGTCAAGTCTGCCTCCTTCATATAGGTATACCCGCCTAGGTCTAGCAGCACCTGAAGAGAAGAAGATTTAAACCATTTAAACCTTGTCTGTTACCCTAAAACATACCAAGAGATTGGCAACCTCTTGAGGAATTTTTCCTGCATTTTTGAGAGCTAATAGGCCCTTTGCAGTTTACTCTACCAGTGCTCATAATGGAATCAAACGAGGTAAATGGAGTAACTTGTCACTAGAGAACTTTGAAGCAAGCAACATCTGAGTTCCTTTCTTGATATACAAAGATGAACATATCCAGTCAGGGTATCTTAAAAAAAAAAATGGACCCCTTTCCATACAAACCTCTTAGAGAACTCTGAAGCAAGTAGCATCTGAGTTCCCTTCTTGATATACAAAGATAAACATATCTAATTTGGTCATCTTAAAAAAAAAAATAGACCCCTTGCCATGAAAATCTCTTAGAGGACAATAACATGTCCTTATCCCATAGTAAAATTAGCAACTAAAAGAAGAGTTTCTCTGTCTATAGCTCCTGTAATAAGTAGTGAATTTAAGTCATGCTGACGAGGGAGAAAACCCGAGACACAGAAATACACTCACAAAATAGAGAATAATATTTTATTCATAAGTATTGAACTTCTTACATGCAGAGGATCTCAAATCCCCAAGCTCTGTATTACATGCAAATTACAGACTTACAGAAAATTACCCAGATTCCCTTTCACAGCATGTGAACTTCTTTTCCCAAAAAGTTACCCAAAAATTAGAAACAAGCCCCTAAATAGACCCATTTCGGTTTGGAACCAAAAACAACCTTCGAGATAAGATTTTTGACGGTTTGGCGCCAAAATTACAATTTGAAATTCAAGTTTAAATTCACAGTTGAAAATTAGCACATTTCTAAAATATGCACCAACTTCTGGCAGCCATAACTTTTAATCCGACCGTCGGATCTTCAATGATAATACCTTTTTGGAAAGCTCTCGAAAAGATGATTTTCTACAATGTAGGCCTTTAGTGGACTACTTTGGCATTTCCGCAAATTTTCAGGCCCATCCGGGATCGTTTGGTGCCTCAAACTAAGCTTGGAAGGTTTTTCAGGGCAAAAAGCAGAAATTGGAACTTGAATAACTTCCAAGTCGTGAATGATCTTGACCTGATTCTTTCACCAGACTGTGTATTTTTCCATCTTGAACCTTCCCATAAATTTCTGTCTTCCCATGACTTCAAATGCAAACCTGCTAAAAATAGCAGTTGAGCAGAAAAAGCAGAAAAGTAGTTCTGAAAGTTAGAAACTCTTATTCGACAAAAAGGGTATCCAGAAATACAAAAACATCTACAAAAAGAAAACAACAGGAATAAAAATGGAAATCATTTTTTGGGTGATGCAAGATTGCCCTCACACCACTGGATGCTCTTGCATCACATGCTTATAATATATTTCTACAAGACAACTGTTATCAATTCATTAGTTCACATATGGTTACCAGATGACCTATAATAGGTGTGTTTCATGTATTGAACTCAAAAATTTGTTTGAACATGTCATTTTATGTTGGTCCACACATGTTTGTTTAATATTTAAAGTAGTCCCAACTATGCCATTAATTCCAGTAAGCAATGTTATCAAGGAAAATGCCAAACAAACTTTACTTTTCTTTTCATCCAAATGTAACAAGCATCAAACAGACACACAAACTCTTAGGACAAACATCTAGTAAAATTCTGTAAATAAATAAATAGCAAACAAACAACAAATATACACATCAAACTACAAATTATATCACAAGAACAATTAGAAAGCAAAGATTTTGATTCAAAATTTAATTTACAGCAGGGTAAGTGCACCAAGATGGTTCCCAAAAAGGGGGCTTAAGTGGCCACTTTTTTTCTAAAATCAGGAAATACTAACCTTGGACATGAAATTGAGGATAGTTACACTCAAAATTTTGAGATGGAACAAAAACAAGGATTGAAGTGCTATGAGTCTACTTTCTAAAATACTAATTTATTTTGAAAATGGTTGAGATTAAGGGGTTCAAAAGAGGGACATACACAAATTGGTGCTATTTTTGTTAGAAAAACATAACATAGCAACTCTTGTACGACTTGAGCACGGTGAAATTTTTTGTAGTATTTTAAAAATCGCTATGGTCAAAAGTTAGCTAACAGTATCTAGTTGATGCATGATTTTTTTAATAATTTTTTAATGAATATTTGATTTTTTACTAATTTTCTAAGTGGGCACTTTCTAAAAAGCAGAATTTTGGCCGTGCTCCCCCTAAAATTTTTTGATGGTAATTGATTTTTTTTTTTTTTTCTAAATTGTAGAATAGAGTCTAGTTTCTAAAAATGTAATTTATTTGAAATTTTGATGAACGGTTAATTTATAATGAAAAAAAAACCAAACATTGCTTTTTGGCGAAAAAGAGACATACAAACAAAAGAAATTATGGATGAAATGCTTAACATTGTTAGAAAGTGAAAAAAATTACATCGTTGGATAGCTAAGAGAGAACCTAACATTACCCATGTGTTTGATTTTGTTGATATTGAACCAGATGCAATCTTGATGGTGAGCACGAACCCAATTATGTGAAAAATTTGTAGAATTTGCAAAAACACATCTCTAGTCATTGGGAATGCCCTCCAAGCCTTTGGGTTGGTATTCCAAGAAAAATACCAATGCTAAGGCTCGAGGATTCCCAAAGAAAAATATAACATGCTCACGTTATTTCCTAGTTTTGACATTTTGCTTATCTGGGATGCATGCCAAGCAAGACATAACGCGCTCGCGTTATGTCTTCGTTAATGTCAATGTATGTATATATCCTTGTATGCATGTATGCCTATATGTATTAGTGCATGTATATTGTATGGATGTAGGATTTTATGTACATATGTATTATGCTTGTATGTATTTATGTATGTCTTTAGAGGGAGGGAGAATTTTAAGAGAGAGAGAGAGAGTTGTCTAGGTAGGGTGGAATGGGGAAAGGGGGTGG
>VDFB02373365.1:94031232-94253345 GCA_007258455.2 Sequoia sempervirens
CCCCCTCTCCCTTTGTTAGGTCTCTCTCTCTCTCTCAGCCCTCTCCCTCCTACCCGCTCTCCCTCTCTTAGGTCTCTCTCTCTCTCAACCCTCTCCCTCCTACCCCCTCTCCCTCTCTCTCTCTCAACCCTCTCCCTCCTATGTTGGAAAAATATATCTCAATCCCACAGGCTAAAACCTCTATTGGAGTGAAGTTGGTGTGACAAATTCTATGTTTGGCTGATGAGCAGATTTGTAACCTTATGTTTTGTACAGGTCGTTGTGACCTTGCAAAAGTCTTGCCGAATGGTTACACATTGGAGTCTTCAGTGTGACATGTTGTGTTTGGTATGTTCTCTTACCACGTGGAGATCTCTGGCGGATAGGCCATACATATCATTTATCAGGGAGACCCTTGGTTGAAAGGCTTAGTTCGGGAAGAAGCCTCAGTGATGAAGAAAGGTCTCGCGGATGGGGGAAATCTTAGAGTCTTCGTGCTGACACAATGACTTCGGTATGAAGTCTCAGCGGCCGATGGAGAGTCTCATTGATGATGAGGGGTCTTCGGTATAACTCTTGGTGAATGGTGGTCTCGGGGTAACTCGGAGAACTCAGTAAGAACTCTTAGCGAAGAGTGGTATGTCTCACCGATAGCATTTGCTTGGTGTCCTCGAAGTAACATGTGATGGCTTGGTAAGAAGTCTTATTGATGTGTGGATTCTTTCCGACCGTTTGGTGCTCGATGTAAGTAAAGGTGTCTTAGTGTGAAGTCTTAGCAATGAATGAAAGTCTTGCTAACTGTTGATCACTTCGAAGAAAGTCTTTGAACCTCGGTATGATCTCTTGGTGAAGATGATAGTCTCACCGATGTAATTTCTATTGTCTATGTGACTTTTGAACCTCGGTATGAAGTCCTGGCAAAAGCGACGAGTCTCACCAACTGGTGGATGCACACGGATTAACATGAAGGCTCAGTGAGGTCCTGGCAAGAGCGATAGTCTTGCCAAAGGGAAAACTGAATTTGATGCAACAGGTGAACTTGATATAACCTCTTGTCGATTGTAAGGACTCTTGGTGATATCGAATGCTGACTGTGTTGGCTCGAGGAGACACAGACAGTGTCTTACCGATATGCCAACATAGCTTGACATGGTTATCGTAACGCGAGCGCGTTATTAACTAGTAGAGATATGTTCATTTAGGATTAAATAACATGCTCACATTATCACTAAAACGGTAAAAAATCACAATATACTCATGATGTTGGCCCACATTCTGCATATTCTCCTGGTTTTGCGCGTGCTTTGACAAAAAGTAGCTTTTTGGTGATTGAGTGAAGTGTGCATGCATGATTTTGAGATTCCATCACCTTTTGAATGTTCTTTCCATCACCTTTGAATGAAATAGCAGAGTTTTCACGTTGAGAGGCATATAATATCAATTCAAGTTTGAATTATAGTGATAATTGATATACAATTGAAATTTGGAGGGGAACAAGCTTTTGAAGAAGTCAAATTTTTGAGGAGTTTGAGGAAGGAAGAAGCAAAGGCTGCATAGTTGGGTAGAACTCATCTATTTGAAACTTTTCTTTTTTAGGTATGTGAAATCTTTGTACATTTTCTTTCATTCTATTATGGCTTGCTTTCATTTTTGTTGTTTAGCTTATTCCATGTTGATCAAATTGTTTGTTTGTGATGCAATATCAAATTGCCAAGCCACTCAACAACATCATTTCTTTAGGGAAATTCCTTCCCAAATCAATAAAGAGTAAAAGATCAATTTATAAAAACTTTGTCAAATTCATCCAAAACTACTTTTCATTCAACCAAAATCCATTTATTTCATTTCAAGTTATAAGGCTATCCATAGCCAATTCACCATCTCCATATAGCAAACCATTTTTAGAATCAACTTTCAACTTTGTTCTTGTCATAAACAATACAACAATCACTCATCAAATCAACTTACCCCTTCAAGGCAAAAACAATCAAACATCATCCCAGCCATTTAAGATATCTTTGCTCAAATCAAAAAATCCATCATCCTATCTTCACTTAAACACCATTTGTAGCAACAACAAGCAGCATTAGTTTAACACTATCACAAGACCTTTAAGATACCATTTCATCATGTTTTTGATTGTAATATTCCAATATATCAGTATAGACACACTCTGAGTACTTTGCATTCAAGAAACCATTGCCATATATTGGAAACATATGCCCAAATCATCAAATATTTCACAATCTACCTTCAAAACATTACCAAGCATAGACACAATTGTGGCATCACAAATGAGACCACTCTCAAGCACTTAACAACATTCCTTTCGCCGTTTCAACATATTCTCTATTTTTAGCAAACAATGCCAAATATCTCTAGGAGGCCAACATTCCATCTAATTGGGTGATTCCTTTTCTATCATAATGCATTACACAATCCCAATATAGATTCTCAGGCCTATTTTGATCCTTTTCAACATAATATAAAATTTTATACACTTATTTCACAAAACAAAGTAGAACCAACATGTTGTCTACTGGTAAAAGCCCTTAAATAGGTCAATTTATCATTTTGGAGCAAGTCATCATAGAAATCCTCACTAATCCACCAAACCTGCAAACAGTCTTAGGCCATGTGTAGAAACTCACAAATAAACAAGTTTCAAGATGGGAAATGCCCATCAATACACAAAATTAGTAAACATTTGATTATAGGGTGAAAACACACCAACCATGAGGGTTTCTTTAATGAAACATTTGCAAAACCTCTACTACTTTTCCCAACAATTGAAACATACTTCATTATGTCTGCAAATTATTTTGAAATCATTTATAAGCTCCTCTACATGTTGTTTCCTCAAACCCTACTTGAAAACACCATTTTTTTGAATGAGAAAATTCAGAATTTTGTTCATGCAACAGTATCCCAACTTCTTATTTCTATTTACCCTTGCCACACACATATTCACATTGAAAATACACTAAATATGATCCATTCCATCGACCTACTAGCCCTACATTGGTGGAATGGCTAAGAATCACTTTTTAGACTCTCTAAACAATTCTAAGGAAACCACAGACCGAGACTTAGGAAACTAAGTTCAAATTAGATTGATTATTTGAATTACAATTCCTACAACTTTTAAGAATGAAAGAAGTCTCTTTCCCTGGCAAGAATCAAATCTTAGAACATGCTTGAATCACTATGCAACCTGAAAACAAGAATAGAAAAGGTTTTCAAAATAACTGAGCAGAGGTTTTTTAATTAATTTTTATGGATTTTTGGGATAGAAGATCTTACTTTCTCAAGCTTACAATTCTTTTTAAAGGTGTCTAAATCAGTTGAGTTAACTACCTCTTCATCTTCATCAACCCATCCTTTCCCTTCCACAAAAAAGACTCTTCAACTTCTTGCTTTTGTGCAATTTTACATTTTTACAATAATTGACAACTTTTGTTCTAAAAAGCAACTTTTCAATAATATCACATAGTGACCTATTTCATCGTGCAAATACATTGAAATTCATCATTTAATGACCTTCACTCATCATATTTACTTGAACATTACAAATTGAACAAATTAGCCTTTTGAAGGAATTTCGTGACCTAGGTGCTCCTGCACCAGTTTGTCATGTTACAACCTTATGTTGTCAATGGACATTTTAAATCACACAATTCGATACACTTTCCTATTACATTTTTAAACCACATCTCTTTGAGGCATTTTGTTAAATTTAACAATTGACTTTCTTTGTGTATGCTTCCAAAGCTATCATTGAGTTATTTTTTCAAACAGTTATACAAACTAGCTTTCATTAACTTTCTTTGTGTATGCTTCCAAAGCTTTCATTGAGTTATGCTTCCAAACCTTTCAATTAGTTAATTTGACAACTTAGCACTTTTTGCACAGGTAAAATTATTCATCATGCCGAAGAAATGAACTGTTAAAAGGAAAAAACTAACAGATGATCAGCTCCAAGCCATCAAAGATAAAAAGAAAAATGGACGAGGGAATTTCATGAAAAGCAGAAATTGGGAACGATTGATGAAAACAATCCAGTTGAAGAGGAACCTCAACTGTCAAAAAGAGAAAAGAAATTGGCAGCACAAAGGGCACGAATGCGAAAGAGTCATGCTAGGGGAGATGCAGATACTGTAGTTGGAGACACACCATCTACCGCAAGTGAATACGAAGGGACAACATTAAGCACAAGCGAATATGGAGGGACACCATCTACCACAAGTGAGTATAGTTGGACACCATCCACCACATCTGAAGTTGAGAGTACATCATCACTCAGAGTTGAGGAACAAGGTATGCCATCATCCCCACGTAAACCTCAAGGTATGTCTTCTATTGCACCCTCGATCGAAGGTATGCAATATAGCCCAACTCAATTAAATATTGATGAAATTGCCAATGTTGAGATGTATGTACCTAAGAGAACACCACCTAGAATTTTGTGTAGAAAGCCAAAAATTTTGATTAATATTGATGAGGATATTTTGTAGCACATGGAAGGTAAGATTCCAGAATGCACTTGTAGAAGATATGCTGATAAGATTTGGAAAATGTTCTTTGAAAGGCTAAATGAGACTGTAAGATGTCAACTATTTGTTCAAATGATGCGGGGTTTAAAGTACAAAAACATCATGAAGACTCTTGGGTTGAGAACATTGAATGCATCAAGTTAAAACACTATTGTGAAGAATCTAATGGATGCTTATGACATTGTGGGTAAGACCTCACGCTCAAAGGATAGTAATGTCACCCGACGTGTCATTACATCGACTTTGGTAAGCTATCAAACAAAGAGATCTTGCCTCATTAAAAAGACAAGTGAACAAATGGGAATTAGTAGAAAAACTTTATCAAACACTGTTCAAAGGCGGAAAAGAATTGAGGGCACCGATTCAAATGAATTATGGGCATTCTTGGGGAGATTGCCACACAAAGATAAAAAATTTGTTGAAGCATTGAGAACACTAATTGAAGATTATTGGAATAATAATACAAGGCCATCTCCTAATCAAAGGGATGTCGTAAGAAGGAGAATCAATAGTTGAAACTGTGAGCCACATCCAAAGCATTTTTTGGATATGACTCAAACCCAATTTTTTCATAAATTTCAAAATTCTTATCCTAAAATTAGTATTTCTCAAAGATTTTTTGAAATGATTAAACCTTTTTATGTTAAGATAAATCACACACGCACTACTTATTCCTGTAAATTATATATTGAATTCTCTAACCATTATGATGTTTATCATTCTATAAGTTTACATTAGAATACTAACGATGTTTTGCAGGATTGTGGCATAGAAGCCCCACCAAAATCTTCAAGAAAGTTCTTGTCAAAATTTTTATGTGAAATAGAGGATGGCCAAATATTCTATAGGACAACATGCTTGGATGTATCATACGAGCGTTGCGGTGGCTTGCAATGAATGCTAGTATGTCAACATATGGAAAGCACATATGAAGCGGGACAAAAACTAGCAGAGTTTGGGAAGTATAAAACAATGGCATATGCTACAAAAGATGGGTCTGAAGCAAAAAGGTGTGAGCTGGTTATTCAGAAGATTCCAGTGTATCAGTTCATGTCCATGTTTCGTGAGAATCTAGTGTATGAGTATGCAAGGCATACCCATACAGCCTGATGGCTGGACATACAATTCAAGCTATGCAAGGAAACCTTTCCACTTGGTAGCATAGTATCAATGGTTGACTTTGTAGAGAACTCCACTCTACAGCCACAATGTGAGGTGCAGTCACAGTATTACAACTCCACATAGGTTTCGATATTTGTGCACATAGCATTCATACACGCAGCTGAAAGTACAAAGGACGAAAGGAAGGTATTGAGGGAGTATCACTTTTATATTAGTGATGATCGCACACATTCTCCAGAGTCCATGCAAGGTTGCTTCTAGATGTTCTACAAACATTTGGCTCAGAGGGGCATATCATATGATCAACATATAATATGGTCAGATAACTGTGCAGCATAGTTCAAGAACACACACATCTTCTACTGGTTGTGCAGGATGCATCTCACTACACGTGTTCAACATATGTGGAACTTTTGTGAGGCCAGACATGGAAAGGGAGAGCATGACGGTGTAGGAGCATGCGTGAAAAGAGCATTAGCACGAGAAGAGTTAAAGTAAAAAGATAGTGCACAGTTGATAGATGCAAGGTCAATCGTCGAGTGGTGTAATGGTTCGATGGGTCCAAGTAATGAAGGTACGTCTTTAGTTCGTAGATTTTTTTGGTTGATGGATGATACTAACATTGCACCATATGAGGATTGTTGTAAAATAACAAGATTGAGTGAGTTGCACTCTTTCCTTAGCTCAAATGCAGGTTCATGGAGTATCAATACACGTAAGATGGCATGCTTTTGTTCTTCATGTACAATGCAAGCCTGGAATGATTGTGAGTTAGGGGAGTGGGTTGAAAAATGGTTGACAAGTTATCTTAGCCCCGCTTCACCGCGTGTCACCCTCGATGGCATTGGAGGACTAGCTGCGGATGGATTCGTAGGTTGACTTTGACCATGTATCGAGATCTAGTTCAACGGGTAATATATCTACTTTCTTAGTATTTGAAATTCCATGTTATCTTGCTTTTATAACGTATTCATAATGTTGGCTAATTTCCAAGAGATATATGCATACATAAATCACGAGGGGGCATGTTTATCGAGTTATTGTAGATATAGAAGACAATGAAGAGATTTTACACTATTACTTGTGTCATTATTGTTGAGGTAAAAATTGGAAGCCCAATTATGAATGGAGAAAACGACAGATACCCTATGGCTCGGTTATTTGTTGCTAGAACTTGGTGAGAGGTACCCACATAAGGGGAGTGTTAAACATTGGTTGTTTGAGGAATTTGACCGCGCTTGCTCATTAAGATTCATTACTCCAGGCTGTCGCGGCATCCAATGTTCATTTAAAAAAATATGGGGGTAGACCTTTGAACAAGACCTTGTGGAAGGTCCGTGAGTCTGACCATGAGGCAATACTTGACACAATAAAGAGTAGAGTAGACCCAGATGGTTCATTGGATTAATTTGTAAGTATATGCACAACAATTCTTATTAATTTATACTTGTATCCATGTCAGCTTGGTTGATGCCAATGCTATCATCTTATTTTACTTTGTGTATCTGTATGTAACCAGGCAAACATTGATTGGTGTCCACTTGCATAAAATGCAGATTTATGAGCCATCCAAGAGAATTTCAAGCAGAAAAGCAATGCAACATCCTTATTTTGATGATCTTGACAAATCTCAATTATGATTTTAAGCCATTAAAAAGGTGTGTGAAAATCTTGATGAGGAAATTTCAAGTTATTCATTTGAATTTAACCTTATCATGACCACCTATGACTTAGACATTATAAGAGCATCTCGAATTTCAATAAATCCTATTCATAAGAGCATAGACAAGGCAGTGAACTCTTTGAAAAAATGCCTCAAAGAAATGTGGTCTCATGGTGATGGAATGGCATGACGAATGCCATGACAATTAAATTGTTGTGGATTGTCATGGCATTCCATCACCATTGAGACCGCATTTCTTTGAGGCTTTTTTTCAAACAGTTTGCTGCCTTTTCCATGCTATTGCTTATTAGTATGCTTTGATAGATTTTTTCCAAGCATCCATACCTTTTTTGGAAGCACCTATTTTAGGCTTTTAGCCATATCAACAAGGAAGCGCTGTTTGATAGAATGCTTTGGTAAACATGTATGATAAATGTACTAGCATAGAGAAGGCAACAAACTATTTGAAAAAATGCCTCAAAGAAATGTGGTCTCCGGTGATGGAATGCCATGAAAATCCACAACAATTTTCTTGTCATGTGATGCAAGGGGATGGGACTTGAGTCAAAACTCAAAAGTTTCAAGGATTACAATGATGCAATCTCAAACACTCTTCCAGGCACCCTGATGGAGACAAGCCTTAATAGTGCACTTATAACTTAGATGCTTTCCTAATGGACCCAAACCCTTGGAGTGATCTCAAGGAACTAAAAAAAAAATCTCTTGAATGGTTTCAAAGCCCCAAACCTCTGTCTTAGACAAAACTCACTTTTTGCACCTTGACTAGGCTTCTAGCAATGGTTTTTTGACTTTTCACTCAACTTACCCAAAGGAATCCTCAATATAATGAATGATTTAGATGTGATTCATGATGATACACAACATATCGAATCATTTATGGCACTTGTTCTGGATCAAACCTACCAAAATATGTTGTTTCCTCAAATTTAAGGCCTAATTAGCCCACTTTTTCAAAGAAACCCCTCTCTAAACTTATCCCCTGACTATGAAACTTTCAAAGTGTTTTAAAATGTCCTCAAACCAAATATTTTCAAGGTATTAGTCTTATTTGACACCCTCAACACACTAAATCACAAAACCCTCAATAAATTGCTCAAAAACTAGGGCCTCTTGAAAATTAGCTTTCCCAACACTTCCATAACCTTCTGTTGGACTTTTCACCAATAACTCAACATATCTAAACACCTTCAACTCAGAAATATACCCCTTATTAAGGTAGATTTCCTGCTGCTACACTTTAGGCACCATTTTCATGGCCTTTTCCTTGCTAAAACTCAGTGTACACCCAAGAATCACTCTTTCCTACACAATAACTTGTTAGATTTGTATAATAAAAGTTAGATATGATCCATTTCACAAGTTTTCAGTCACACTCTCTCATGAAATGGATCATTTATTCATGAAGACTCTCAAAACTAGTGAAAAATCTGTACTTTTTGAGGACAGTCAACAATATAACACAAGAAACTGATTCCCAACATTATTAAGGTCATTCAAAAGGTTAAATGAATGTAAATACAAGTTCTTAAACCATCCAAATGAGCATGACACCAAAAGGAATCAGAGATTCATAAAAAGAACTCAAGAAAATGCAAAAAGATTGAAGTTTTTATTGATTTTCTGTAGCAGTCTGTACAAACGCTTTCTCCAGGCTTATAGACTCATCCTACAACTCTCCCAACCGATTAGAATTGATTTTATTACATTATTTTGATTAAAACTCCTAAAACTCACTTTTCCACCCAAAGTTGGATTTCAAAAATTTGAATTTCCAACATTGCAATTTATTAACTCCTATCAACTATAAAGCTTCCAAAACTATTACATATCATCATTCAACCTTATTTAACCTAATTAAAACATCATATACCTATTTAAACTCCTAGAACATCATTGTTCCATTTACAAGTCAATTTGGTCCTATGGTCCTTATTAGGACCCTTAGGACTTTTGATCTTCCTGTTACACTCATCCATGCCAAATGCCATTATAGGCTTCAAAATGCTATAATTGATGCTCTGGAAAGGTTTATAGGCCTTCAAGACCCCTGCCATCTCCTGACTCTCCAAATGATCCTCAAGGAGCTTGGGTGCTCCTGCACCATCATGGCATTCCACCACCATGAGACACATTTCTTTGAGGCATTTTTTTCAAACAGTTCATTCCCTTGTCTATGCTATTGCTTACTATTATTCTATGATAGATTCTTTCTAAGCATCCATAGTTGTTCGAAATCACATGTTTTAGGATTTTAGCCATAGAAGCAAGGCAATGAACTATTTGGCTAAATGCTTTGATAGACATGTATGAAAAATGTGTTAGCATAGACAAGGCAATGAACTCTTTGAAAAAATGCCTCAAAGAAATGAGTCTCATGGTGATGGAATGCCATGACAATCAAAGTATTGACGGCATTTCCATCACCATGAACCCATTCTTTGAGGCATTTTTTCAAAGAGTTCACTGCCTTTGTCTATGATATTGCTTACTATTATGCTTTCGATAGATTTTTTCCAAGCATCCATAGCTTGTTCGAAAGCACTTGTTTTAGGCTTTCAGCCATAGCAACAAGGCAACACTTGAACTATTTGACAAAATGCTTTGGTAGACATGTATGAAAAATGTGGTAGTATAGACAAGGTAGTGAACTATTTGAAAAAAATGCCTCAAAGAAATATGGTCTCATAGAATGCCATGACAACCAAATGCAATTGGCAGCTGCTCCTAGTTATTTGTTATACAATGTGAAGTAATTACATAACTGCTTAGGTTGACTTTGTAAAAACTATATTGTAATTGAAATTTTGCCATCTATCAGCATCTAGTTTTTAGTTATGAAACGTGAAGCAATGCTTTCAATTTGAAAGATGTGCAATGCAATGCAATCAACATTATGAATATAAACTACAAAAATCTATTTTTTACTAAGTTACCAGTTCAGTTTTGGGTTCGGGATCGGGTTCGAGAACCCGGTTCGCTGGTTCGGGAAATTTTTTTTGGGGGTTGGACTCGTTTTGGGTTCGGTCATACAAAAACATATAACAATTAGAAATATATACATATTTGCAGCACTAATCAAGTTCAGAATACACCATCATATTAATAGTCAAATAACATAGCAAAAATACACCACCACTTTCATAGTGAAATATTAAAATATTAGTGATCTACTCGAATGTCATGATCCAAAATTATAAATTAAAGTTCAAAAATAAAAATGTCAAGTGTTTACAATCAACCATTATTGATCATTGATCAATCTGAAAAGTGTGAACATTTTTCTGTGTGGAAGGAAAACAAGAAAACAGTGTTACATAATTATTTACATTGTGAAAGAGCCAAAACCTTTTTCTTGCAGATCGTGAAGAATCTCACTGATTTTTTGGGTGTCCTTGCCTTGGAACGGAACTATCTGAGCCATGAATGATTGACCAGGAACTGTGAGAAAGAAATAAGATAAATCACATGCAACTTGTTGCAATTTCTTTCCTTGGGAAAAAGGGTAAAGTTTTCTTTTTAGGGAGAATCTCCTTTAGAGTTTGAATGCATTGATAATTTTCAAGATAGACTTAGCCAAATATGTCATCTAGGTTTGAAGCTTTTAGGTAAAATGTTTGCTTCTTAAAATTTTGTTCAAAATTCAAGATGCAGGCTCTCCTCCCTTAGGGAAGAGAAGGCCTATCAAACCTAACACTCTTATGCAACACTTCTTAAGTTCTTGTTGATGCAGTATTAGATGCGAAGTTTCAAAATAGGCATGGTTATATAAATTCTCATCTCACGACTATCATTGCATCAAATTAAGAATTTTCAATCCTTTATGGTCTAGACAAGAGAAGTATGGAGTAGTGTTCCAATGCTAAAGTCTTATTGTGAATCTCTTTGCTATGAGTGGTTAAAAAATGAACCATGAATTTATAATTTGCAAATATGGACACCATCGATAAAAATATTTGTATTAAGCAAATAGCCATGTAAGCATACATCAATATATGTTGATATAAGTATAAAATATAGTAACAAAATAGCCATATAGGCTTACAAGAATGCCATATAAGCATTCAATGCCAAATATATCCAATACAAAATATGTACAAAATTGCCATGTAGGAATACAACAAAGGGCTCTGTACATTCAAAATTCATTTCTCTCCATGCTTTGGTTCAAATACAATTTTCTTTCCCTTTGCTGGACGATCCAATGGCAATAAGTCTGTCACCTATTTCTGCTGTGCTCGAGTAGTGCCCCTGATGCTCCTCCTAGTGTTTAGCTTCTGGTGAAGTTTCAACTGTTACAATAAGAAGTAAAGACATTAATATATAGAAATCACATTATAAAAAATAATATATTTAACAAAATAATCACTTACGGCCATCTCACGATCACTCTCCTTGATGGAAATATTTGCACGCCGATGCTCAAGCATGTTCAAGCCCTGTATAAACCATCCAAATAGGAATTAAACTACAAATCAATAATGGTTTGATTTTTCACTAGAATTAGTTCATCTATAACAATGAATGTAAATTAAAATATAGTAATTTTCCTCAAACCTCCCCTATCAAAGCCATCGAGGATTGTATGGCGGAGGAAACACCAATATCCATTGCCCTCGTAACGTTTGGCAGTGTTTCTGTCACCAACATCTGAAAATAAAACAACAAATTATTCAATCACAAAAAAGTTACAATAGCGATCCATGTGATGACGTATAATGTATGAGATCTAATGAACAAAATTTCAAGTACAAGTATTAAACAGATACATTTCTAATTATTAGTTATCAAATTTGAAGTAATCCTTTGATTTTGAATGATCTGTGTAATGCAACGTAAGGTCAACAATATGAATATAAACTACACAAATCTATTAAACTTAGAATTCATTACTTAAGTTCTCTTTAAATTCTATATTACCTCCGTGAACGTTTGATCAAATCTACTGGACTTCGAGGTGTTTCCTTGAAACCTCCAACAGTACCCTGTTCAACATCCAAAATCACATATTAAAATACCATTAAGTAAAAAAATGCTATTAACACATGTAATAAATTTATAATTGTTTACTAACTTTACATACCCCACCAATAGATGTACTACTAAAATAAGTAGGTGGATGACTGGTGTATCCATCTCTACACAATGACCTGCAATTTTTATTAAAATAATAAAACTAAATTAGTTAATCTTGCATTTCACAATTGAAATTTAATAAATTAAATTCAATGAACATGTTGAATTTTACCTAGTGTCAATGCCATATGCATCATGCAAAATGTCAGCCCGTCCTCTCCATCCCCATAGATGCATATGGATCAAGGCGAGTATATGGATCCTACATAGCACCCTCTTGAGTGCTGGTAGGGTCATATGAACAAGTCGCCCCACAAGATTGACACACATGGGTTGAAGGCCACCACCAAGACTTCTAGATGGCGTTGTACAATAGGGCTAGTGTGATGGATGACACTCTAGGTCAAAGTTGTGATCGCCTACAATGTCTCTATGTCGGCACTCTCCTTAATGGCGGGCATCACAATGCTCATGAGGCTGCCTAGCGAGGTCATCTCCCTTGCACGCATAGGATCTGCTGCACTGCCTATCCTGAGTTGACCCCCCACCTCTCCCCTGGAACTCCCTCATATCAAAATAATTTGGGATTTGGTTCAATACAAACTCACTGTATAGTTTCCTAAGAAAATATTGGGGGACTTCACAATTATTGCACGGTGGGTAATCAAAGACCATATACCATCTTTCATAAAAATGGTTCTTAATCTCTTGGTGGTGGCACCAATGAATAGGAAACCTCTTTGGATTGAGGGTAAGATTTTGATTTGTTTTAGGGTCAGTGAATAGAGAGCACAAATCACCTTTAGTAATTTTTAAATCTTTTACTTGTTTATATGATAATTTGTCTACATAATATGCCCTAGTTATCTGCCTCCTATCTTGCCATCCGATATTTGTTGGGTGATTGCATCTACATTTTTTAACATGTCTTTCAATGAATTTGCTAGAAGCATTCTTTCTGTGGTTGAAGCATTTGGATCACTCAACCTACTGATAAGATCTTCAAGTTGTTTTCTATTGTTCTCAATTTCACTCAAATTTTCTTGAGTGCTAGGAGGAAATTGAGAGAATGGTGGGGGATGCTATTTTGTTGAGGATTTTGCTGTTGAGGATTTACCTCCTCTTCTTGTTGAGGATTTGTAGGATTTCCTACAGATTTTAAAAAAAACAATCAAATCTAACCTAAAACAAACAAATTCAAAACAAATAGTAAACAATACTTACCTCCTGCATCTTTTTGTCGTCGTGGCGCCATATTTGCAGACAAAATCCAACTGTTCTTGATGAAATTTGTACAAGTCCTTCCTCCTAAAACGTGAGCGCGAAATGAGGGTTTTTGGCTGCAGGCAGAGTTGAGAAACAGTGAAAAGAAAATGATACACATTTCACTTTTTTTTTGCTTTTACAAACACATAACGCGCTTGCGTTATAATGCGAGCGCGTTATGTGTTTCCCCATTTTTTTCCCATTTGGCCAAAGAAGTGCGACCAACTTCGTGCACCCACCCAGCAGCAAATGTCCATAAAAAGACACAGAGAGCTACATCAAGACCTTAAAAGGTCCGTGCCTCTTATTCTGTGGACTAGTTCTTTAAGAAGTATGTGCCATCCATGTCTGCTGATGATTTGTGTGGTACATATCCCATTCCATTCCAGTCATATGAGTCACCACACATCAAGAAAACACGTTGCAGTTTCCAAATAACGAACATATTACAGCAAGTCATCCCTATGGCAATCTCAAAACATGCCCAAAATATTTGAGATTTCCACTGAGGTGACTCTGTCAGCTTTCAATACTTCTCTGCATCAAAAATGTTCCTAGTCATGTCTTCGTGCATAATCATGCTTCTAGTTTTGATTCTGTCCATCCCTCGATGACTCTCTACCATGCACTCTAGGGAAGAATATGGACCTACAACAGAATAAAAGAATCGATACTTCCATGGCAAAAGATCCCATGCCAACCCAGATAACAAGTGTCCATTTCCAATTCCAAATCATTCTCTTCAGCCAAGGTAGCTCAGAGTTTAGATATAACTCTGCACTACAGATTTTTGGTATGCCTGCTCCTGGAGGGAACTCAGCTCGACGTTCTAGAGTCACTCTTAGACAAGCGGTAGGAATAATTTTTTCAGTAGATTCTGTCATGTATAGATGTCGTGTCTGTGATTCTGAAGCAAAACCAAGAAGAACGGATGCACTCCATGAGAGAGTCTCTACAAAACGAATGGGAAAACTCTTGAATCGCAGCATACATGGATGACTTGAGGTTCCTAAAATCTTGCCTTCAACTGGGAGAAACTCCAACTTGACCTAACAAATTACAGGAATTATGAAACTTGTGAGATCATAAGCCAAGGACAATAAGATTGAGGGAAAACGAAGATAGCTATATTCCTTATCAAGGCTTAACATAAGCAATAATTGTACTAGCTGAATTCACAATCGGATTAAACTCTTCTTTCTAGTATAAAATCCTGTCCAAACCCCAAACAATAAACAAAAAATATGTTTTGGATAGCAAACTTGAGGTACAGTAATAGGCAAATCTCTGATGAGATGTGAATGACAATTTTGAGTTTGATAAGTGACATAGATCTCATAGTGCATTCACAAATCCTAAAGAGGAATGAGAAGAGAGGATATATGTACTTTGTGCCACAGGAGCAGTTGAAATAGAGAAACATGTAATCATAGAACCCCAACTTACAATGACATTCTGATAAAAAATATGCAGACCACAAATGTGGATTTTATGTCATTACTAATTGAAGAGATGAGAATAAAACAACTTAGAGAGTTTGAGATCCAAATAAACAGGAGGAGAACTAAAACTCATATGAAAGCGGCATTGTCTTAAACCTCAACACCTCTTGGTAGTTAACACAGTTATAACATCAGTGGTCCAAAAGTTCATAGGACCTCGTGGACATAGTTGGAATCATTTCATTTCATAATTAAGAAGCACAAAACCGGTGATGAACTAAATATGATAATTTAGATTTATGACTGGGAAGTACAAATTTCATTGCTGCTATCAACTAGGCCTTGGTTGCTTAACAAAGTGACTTCAAAAATTCATCTAGGATTCATTGAAGTTGTAGAAAATAGCAGCCTTGGTTCAGTAGCTAGGTGAACCCACTCGTCAGGGTTTCCCACAAAGCTATATTTGAAATAAAAGTTATGACCTAAAAACATGTAAAATAAGTCACAAGGCTAGGTCTTTAACATATGACTATTTTGTTACAACAGACACAATCCAACTATAGAGCAATTAAAGGTCATTCAGAGGAAGCCATCATTGAATAAAGCTTTAGTATCGTCAAGAATTTACCTGGAAGATTCCAAGCTTTATATTATAGTCGGACTCCGGAAGTGTCAATTCAACAGCAACCTCTAACCTGTGATTGGCTGGAATCAAGCGAGTAGGTACAACATTCTTCTGGTACCTGTCCTTTATACTGCTATGATTATCCTCCAAATTTGATGTTGCAGAACAAGATTGAAGAGATACAAATGCAACTGGGTGAGGCTTAGTATAATCGAAATACAAAGCTTCTTTCATGTGAACCGGTTCCTCAACCAAGCTATGCATGACAAAGAAACCAAGGCAAAGGCTGCAAGTATGAGCAGTAAAAGCACGCAAAACACATACCAAGACAAAAAGCAGCCCCACCCAATTCTTTTGATTCTTCTCCCAACAAAGGGCTGCAGATGGGAGGGCCCTTGACGAGCAGTATCAATCAGAGATGACATTTTTTTTTAACACTTAAAAGAGTTGAAGGAAGATGGTAACCCTGGCGCATCAAACAACTGGGCAAAGACAATACACGCAGCATAAACACACTTGAAATCCAACAGCCTGAATCACTATGTCGGCCAACCAAAACACAAAAGAACTAGATTCTCTACCTGTAGAGGATTGCTCTGGCATAGAATCAGCTACAGTTATAGTTTCATCTCTACATATATCTTAATCTCTATCCCTTAAAGATGAAAGCTCTTTTTCGTCTTCGTCTTCCCCTCCTGCAACTGGTTCAACATCTATTACCTCCCTATTTTTATCTTTAACTGATCCAACACAATTCGATGAAACCTGGCTATTGGTGCTGTCACTCCCCAGTGGAAAACCATTGTTTTCCCATGATAACCTGGAAACATTCATCTTCCTCCTCCTCAAAGAATTATTTGAACGAAATCGGGGCTCGGTTGGTTGTTTGTCTGAGGAGGGCTCTGCCTCGTCCACAACACTGCTTTTCTCACAAAAAAATTCCTCCGAGTCCACATAACCCTCTGGATTTTTGTCTTCCATTTTTCCCGCTTGCTAAGCACAAAACAATATGAACACTTATACAGCACAAGACATTTTGATAGAAAGAAAACCAGTTCAAATGCTTTTACTGATGCTTCTGCCTGTGCGTAACCATTAACGGTATTCAATCTGAGCCCTTCGGTTTTTTCCGCTCTATAAAACAGGTCTGCCCTCTTGCGTCTTTCCCTTAACGTGTTAGTTGCTGTAAATTTTGGCCATCTCCTTGCCAACGGTGCTTGGTAGCAACGGGTCGAAGGAATTTCCCTGCCTAGAACCGTCTAGCAACAATTGGTTAATGGGCAATTTGTGGATTACTCTTTCGAAACGCTTATTGAAGAGGACAATGTTTCACCAAGCCTACAAATGCCTTGACCTTTCTGCTTCGCCGCTCGCCCTAGCATGTAATGGAATAAGATGAGTTCTACTAGCAATCCTTTTCCAAATCTTGAGATTGGTTTCATATTTTTGGATGAAAAATTATTGCTTATTGAGAAATTTTATGTTTTTAGGAATCTCTTGGCCTTTCCAGTTTGGTAGTCCAAGTTTTGATAATGTGTAAGTTATATATTTGTTTCAACAATGTAAGTATTTTTTATGTTTATTATTTTTGAGTGCCTTCCATAGCATTATTGGATAAAATTTTTGAGATTTCTTTTAGGCTAATTTATATTATAATAAAATATTTTATTGTGGTTTAGAACATTTATTGGTTGTTAATAAATTCAAGAGATTTGATCTTATTAACATCAACAAATAAGATATTGTTATTTGCGCTAGATGAATTGTCAAAACTTGTGAAGGTAATGAAGCTTAGAAAATTATGTTTAGGAATTGCATCACCTCTTGCTTGTCATATAGGTGTTCTATCTAGAATGGCCTTTATATTTAATTATCTTCCCATTGCTCCAATGCCCATGAAATCAATGGCACTTTTGTTGTCAAAAGTATATGGAAAGCTTAGGAGTCTATTAAACCATGGCTACTCATAAATGGAGATGGATTTCATAATGGTTTATCCATTCATTAGCATTCCATTTGATGGTTTCCCATCATCTTATTTCAAGAAAAATACTTACAGTTGCCTCTTGGATTCATTCATTCAAATTCTTCAAAAGGGAATCGAGCATATCAACCATTTCTCCAAGGCCAACTTCACATGACTTCATTGACCTCAAGCTAAATAGGAGTACAACTTATATGCTAAGTTGACTTTCCAACCTACCAAGTTATAATTGATGTTGTCCCTTTTCAATATATGCACAAAATCTATGTGCACTTTCTTTCATCCTAGCGGAATGATTAGAAGTGGTATTTTAACCCTTCTATAATTACATTCTAAAGGAAGGTATAGGTTTCTCTCACCTCACCTACCCATGATTCAAAAGTTGAACAATAAATGGTCCCTTCAATCCCTTGATGTCATCTAGGCTAAAATATTTATAAACTATTTGGAAAACTATTATGGAGCCTAAAATTGATTAATTTGTCTGGTGTCTACTATACCAAGTCTTGTCAATTGGCACTTGTTTGATGCATCTTGCTATTTCTAATCCAAGATGTCCTTTTTGTGGGATCTAAAACACTTCTTCTCCTTTTCTGGTATTGTGCTCATACTAAGGATGCATGGTGTTAGATGCATGACTTTTTTTTGACCCTTAAGGCCTTAATTGTTCACTTGGCACAATGTCATTTTGGAAGATGGAACTAAATTTCTTGTTGTGTTTTACTAGTTGTAGCATACCTTAAGGTCAGAGATTATTTTCTACATTTGGAAAGATAGAAATTCATTTTTTTTCTAATTCTACTATTAATATTATTTTTTCTATTAACTATGAATTGTTGATTATCTTTAATACACTCTAGTTGGTCCAAGTTCAAGCTAGCAAGGTTGCATTGGAGCTTCATCATCTCTAGACTTTGTTGGACCATTGAAATAATACACTATGAATAGTGACTAGTGTGCCACCTCCACCAACCTATACTAGATTCCATCACCAAGACAAATAATATAGCTACTCAAAAGCCTCATTTTGTCATCAAGAAAATTGTTGGAGAGCCACAACTCTACCTCCTCCACCACCTCCAAGAAATATATTATAGGTGGACCCCTCCACCTCCTTAATTGTTAGGTTGTTAAAGAGGGCAATTTTCACCTCCTTATGACTCCTCCATACCTTCTCAATAGTGCATATGAACCCCTTGTCATGCCCACTTTTTACACAACTAAATATTGACACAACCACCAAAAATTTACCACATACAACTCAAGACCAGATTACATTTAAGGAAAATCCTTTATGTATCTGATTAATGCCATCTTAAGCGATCCACACTTAGTGTGAGAAACAAAATAACATAAGATGGTAGAGGTACAACTTTTCTTCACACACATAATGGAAGAAACACATTTGGTTTAGGTGACTAAATAGGGCATTTGATCAAGAATGCAAAAATATGAAAAACCTTGAATTTAGTAATGATTTAAAAATTGGGTTCTATTATTAATACTTAGTAGATCTAGAAAGGACAACTATTTAACAAGTATTGATAATTTAGTATCACAAAATAATATTTGTGTTGCTTACACGTTTATCCTTCTCTTATTTCATAGCCCATATAGTTACATAAAACAAGAACTGAGTTTTTTTTTTATATTAATAATATAGGAACGATTCATGTAGATACATCCAATTAAGCACTATCGACTTGCTTTACATTTTCTAAAAATTGCATTTCCTAATCAGCAACTAACTTATGCTAGACATATCCCAAAAGATATAATACGAAGTTCAATATAGAGTAATTGGTATATCATATCATCATAGTTAACAAAATATTAAGGCATTAACTCGAACATCTATTCCTTGCAGCCCTTGTTGCACTCTTTTGAATCACCATATTTTGTCTCTTTGGTAGTAGGTTGGACCATAAAAATATCTTCAGACACCGAGAGGGCAACAACATTGTAGATTTACCTTGGCCTACCAAGTTTTCCAGTAGCATCATTATCAATAGTAGCATTGCTAAACACTCTTTGGAATTCCCTTAACTCTCTAAGGAAGGTCTTTGAGTTCTAGTTATGATTCCAGGTGTGGCCATACTTCACTTTTGACTTGTTCACCAACAATACCCCATCTGTGATCAATCTCATAAATTTAGCCATAGAAATTTCCATTGTAACTATTACCTGCAACATAACAAAGAGGAAAGTGAGTCTTTTATTATACTTAGTAAGTCCCCTTCTACTCCCTTGAAAATTTTCCTCATTCCTTGCCCTCCAAATATGCCATAGAATTTCAGTAGTAAGACAATCCCAAAATATTTGACATTTTTTAATTTCCTAGAAGTAAACATAACGTCACACCACTTAATCTTCCCATTTTCATTCCAGATTGACATTTCATTACAAATGATATTTCAAACCTCTTTATCACAAAAACAATCAAAGAAAATGTGCATTATTGTTTTTGGGGTCCTACAAATGCTAAAAATATCCACATCAATGTGATTAATCTTAAAAAAGTAATTTTATGTAACCAAAGCTACCATCTGAAACAAGCCTTCTTAGGATCTTTAACATTATGCCACATAGAAGAGAAGATCTTTTTTCATTTGTTATCATTAAAGTTTATGCCCAACAAGCATTGACATGATCACTAATAGATGTATCTTTAGTTAGTTCTTTGTAAATAATTTTAGATTTAATTTCAAACAACAGAGTGTCGTCACTTTACCCTAGATCGCCAAAAATATCTAAATTTTCATCAAATTTCTAGGGAAACTTAGCATCTTTACAAGCCTCAACAATGATGTTGTAAGTTCTCATGTTAGCAACATTTATATTAAATTTAGAAGTCAAATTTTCCCAAGTTTTTATTTTCCCATTTTCAAAGATATTATGGAAGGTTTGGATGCCACACCTTTTCCACCTTTTGGCCAAGCATCCTTGTAACAAGGCAACTGACTTACAATTATGCTGTAGATTCCACCATAGAGAACAATAGGATTAGCATTTCAAATTATTATTAATATGAACATTACAATCTTTGAACTCAACTTTATGTTTCACTAGTTCCCAAGCCTTCCATAAGCTTTTAAAAACAAGTGAGCCAACTAGAGACATTGGGAGTTTGTTTATGATAATATCACAAAGGGGCAACTTTTTCCATGCTTTTTCCTAATTAAGGGAAGCAAGTTGAATGTTATTTCTTATCAGAACATTCCATGGTTCGTTACCAGCCACATGGCCTTAGCTATCCATTTGGCAATGAGGGAAATACCTTGAATCCTTAAATCCTTCAGTCTGATCCCACCATTCATCTTGTCTAGACAAAACCACATCCATTTTACTGAGTGATTTTTCCTCTTACCTTTCCCATCAGACCACAAAAAGATCCTAATCCTTTTGTAAATTTCATTGACCTAATAACTGCTCAAAAACCAAATAGAGGCAAAATAGATGTGTAGTGTAGAAAAATGTCATTAAGACATTTTCACACTTGTTTGGGCCCTCCTTGTAAAATTGAGCCTAATGATGCCTTGATTTAGTGTTGTAATGTGTTTGAAACAATCACATTAGGCCTTGGGCCCTTGTGAACTAATGAACATGAATGGTACCTTGCTAAAGTGTTGTGAAGTGTTGTAACACACTTTCACACTTTTCTAAGGTTTTATTAATTAATTACACTTAAAAACCCTCTTTCTAACCTTAATCATGCTTTATCTAAAGTGTTGTAACACACTTTCACACTTTTCTAGGGTTGTCATTAATAATTGGGCTTTCTTATGCTTGAATTGGCCCTATTTTGCATCCACAAGCCTCATTTAATGCATTTTTTCGAGGATAATCTCGACACAAATCATTACCCAATCATAATTCAGGTGTTTCAAGCTTGAATGGCCTAGATTTAGTGATATGGGACTCATTCACCACCTTGGGCGAATGAGTCCCACCTAGGTTTTTGGTTCTTGAACATGGTTTCACACATTTCTAAGCATTTTTAAATTTGGTCCCATACATTATTCCTAGTGGGACTCATTCGCCATCTTGGGCGAATAAGTCCCATGTGGCTTGAAATCAAAATTAATTCAAATTTCTGGTGGGATTTTATCCTCCTAGATCTGATGTCAACTTCTAGTGTTGTAATTTCGAGAATTTTTGCATAATTAAGTATAAATACAACTTTCTTTCACTCATTTTATCCTAATAAGCAATCAAGTGATCCCAAGCATTCAAGTATTCATCCTTATAGCAAGTTTCAATTTACAAGTGCATTCAATTGTTTTCAAGAGTCTTCAAGAGTAGATTATTAAGCATTTTAGAGCAACATTCAAGCATTCAAGTCAAGGATTTCATGCATCATGTTTATTTTTGAGGTAACAATTGTGATGTAGGGTTTTATGATTCAAGCAAGCATTTCATTCAAGATCTATCACCTTCAATAAAGAATCAAGATTTACATCCATTGGAGCCATCTCACACATGTTTGTAGCACTTCATTAGTAGGGTTTGGTGAGTTGCAACATCTGATTTTGTTTATTCATCATTCTCCATTCCTATTTCATTATATTTCAAGGTTTGATTACCAAAACAGGGTTTGACCAAGGCAAACCCCTATCCACTAACCTAACAACATTTTTTCCTCTCCTTTGTGTGTGATTTGTAGGTCTAGGTTACAAATTTCTCAAGGAGTGGGATTGGAGAAAAGTTGTCAAATCATTCAAAGTTTCCAAAGTTGTCATCAAGCCTTGAAGAACATTGGAGAACACCTACATGTTGCAAATCAGGGTTTCAGATCTGGAAATCAATCAAGAAGGACAGAGTAGAAAGAGAAGAGTAGGATCAGACTTTAAAGCTTCAAAAAACTATAACTGGATTGATTTACCACTTCTAGAAAATGAGTGCCAGTTTCAGTCAAAATTTAGATTTTTGTAGATTCGGATACCCATTTGGCATATTCCTGTTCCCGCACAAAAACCCATATTTTGGACTGATTCACCCAGATTGGTGAATGAGTCCCACTCACCACTAAAGGTAAATTTTCTAGTGTTTCAAACCTCCATTCATCCATCTCTAGATTTCTAGGTGCACACAGTCCCTTCTGTAGTTTTTTGTGTTGTTTTATTTGTATTTCTAGGTCATTCAATAAGTCATTGCATTGAATTAGGATTTAGTGTTGCATCTTGCATTTCACTTGTCTTTCCAAGTTCATACTTGGTGGTGAACCCCTTATTAGTTTGCATTCAACCCCTAGGACAACCCTCTTTCAAGATCTCTTACTCCTTTGCATTGAGATCTCAAGGGTTTGTTCTTGAATGAAAGAGAGTGAAGATTGTCATTCTAGGTCCTAAACCCTAGAAAATCCCACAATTTTCTTCATTTCATTTTGGTGAGCCTCCATTTAGAACATCATAATTATGATTTGGAGTGCATCATCATCCTATATTTGGCTTGCATTAACATTACATTGATGTTTGCATTAGTTAATTGAAATTCTAGGGTTTTCAAATTTTGCATTAGTGAAAAGATCATATAGCTTCCATTTTTGCATCCTAAATAATTGAAAATCAAACAAAATCTACATTTGCACTTAGTTTATAGATCATATAGCATAAAAATTAATTCAATTTTTTTGAAAATTTTGAAAAAACCCCCACTTGGACTCATTCGCCACCTTGGGCGAATCAATCCCTATGCACATTTTGAATTAAATTTTCTAGCATTTAAAGTTTTGTTTCTGAGTTTTTGTTTGTTGTTGTTACCTTTCTATTTCAGTCTGCAAATCTTTTGTTTCATTCAATTCATTGCATTTAGTTTAAATTAGTTCATCTTGTGCATTGCTTAAATTCAAAATTGCATCTAGAGCATCTCATTTTACATTGTTGCATAGTTTAGAATCTAAAAATTGCATCATGGATATGTGCTTTGGCAAGCTTTGAATGTCCTTAAAATCCCTAGCGGATGTGTCAAGTTGTACTTTTGGAAATGACCCTAATGAAATTGAACTCACTCATGTGCTCACTCAACTCCTAATGCATGTCCTCCTCATGATGTTGACATCATTGGAGAAGATGATGAGAGCATGAATAAGTCCCTAAATGATTGTCTTAACAACCTTGAAGCTAATGCATCCTTTTATCCATCAATGGAACAACCATCATCCCCTACAATACCACCTCTTGAGATGTTTGGTAACTTACATCCTGAAGCTGAGAAAAAATTTGAACCTAAGTTCCCTACAATAGGTGAACCTAGTTCCTCTAAGCAAGCACAAACCCAACTATTTTATGTTAACAAAGTGACAAACACTCCCATCAATCTAGAAGAAACATACGTAAAAGGATTCACAATCTTGAGTAAACATGGATGTGACACAACAAGTGAACATGAGATTCATCAACTCTTAGAACAAATACCAATTGAAAACACAAAGGGGTTAAGATATCAAGATCCCCCTCTCAACATAAGTTCCCCTAAAGAATACCTAAGGCTTCGCAGTGATGGTACAACTGTCTTAGATCCTTCTACCGATATGAATATCCTTCTTCCTAAAGAACAACCAATGATTCATAACAATGACAAGGATAATAGGATCACCTTAGGTCCTCCTACTCAACCTTCAACTCGAGAAATTGGTGAATCTAGCAAGCACAAGAGGCCCTACAAGCTACAAAAACTAAAGTTCCCTTGTCTGCTGCCTGAAAGTGAAAGGAAACTACAACTGCTTCTAAACAAAGAACTAATAGCATTACCACTAGAGAAAGATAGACTAATACTATATCCTAAAGATGCAAAAGTTCCACATTGTCTATACCAAAAAACTCTTGGACATAGTACAAATGAGTGTTGTGCATTCAAATTGGTATTGAACAACTTTCACTTCGATGGCAATGATTGCCATCGAGTAATAACATAACATACCCTTCCACCCCTTGTCATGTAATAGTTGTAGAATCTTGTATTCTCACCATTACATGATCTTTCCCATTACTTACTTTAGCTCATTCTTGTCCCACACTCAATGGGGGCAAGAGGTAGATAGCCTTGTCTTAGTAATGCACTTGCTATGGTCCCTTTATCTAGTTGTCCACCTTCCATTTATACCGACTGAGATTGGGATGCAGATGACCCGCTCATAGGCTGACTCACATGTGCCTTATTAGTCTTTTACATCATTTCTTTTTCATATTATTTTGTATGATTTCATGTATGCATTGTGATCCCTCGTGACATTATGTTTGATGTACCTCTCTCTCTTTGTGGCATTCATCTATTTGTACCTTCATTCTTCTCTATGTCATAAAATCTTTTCACTTTTCCTTTTCATTTTTCTTGTGTTTTCCTTTCAGGGATGATGCAAGGTGTCGAGACATTCATGTCTCTTCCATGTTGACCCAAAATGATTTTCCTTTGCTTTATCTTTTTCCCATTTGTTTTGTGTTTTCCTTTTGGGGATGATGCAAGGCATTGAGACATTCATGTCTCTTCCATGTTGACCCAAAAGTCTTTTCATTTGCTTTATCTTTTTCCCATTTGTCTTGTGTTTTCCTTTTGGGGATGACACAAGGCATCAAGACATTCATATCTCTTCCATGTTGAGGTTTTTCTTTGTTTTCGCTCTTTTTGTGTCATTCTTCCAATTCTATGAGTATTTGGGGAATGATGACATTTTTGAGCTCTCTGAAAACATTGTAGCAAGAACATACTGACCCCAAATCCATAGATCCCTTATGTGTTTAGATTTTCATTTTTGGGGGCAATCCCTTTTCATGATGTAGCTTTTATTTGGAAACATATGACTTGGCATAGGGCTTTCCAAATAAGCTCTCATACATCTTCTTTATTATTACCATTTATCATTTGTTACTTTAAAGTAATTGCTCACAACATGGTGTTTATAAATTTCTTTAAAGTGGGGGCATACATTGGCATCATTTGTTTGCATTTCAATTACAACTCATGTTTCATTGTGTAGTCTTCTTACTTCATGCGATGCGTTTTTCACTTTGTGGTGACATTGGGTGAGATGTCCCTCAAGAGCGTGATCTCTCTTAGCATATTATAATCCTCTTAGTAGCTTGATGCGACACACTAGATCCCCTAAGTTGTGAATCTTCTATTCTTCGATTGGTCCTCTCTTGGAGACATTAAGCATAATGTCCTCTAAGTTAAGACCTTGCATGAATTAAGCAAGATTCCTTTGGACATTCCTTATTGTTGCATTTATATGGCCACCTTGCATAATACATCTTGCATGCCTATGGAGCCATCTTGTTTGTTCATGAGTTCCAAGCATATGAAGTTTTTCTTGCCTCATGAAGCTTGAAGTTCATTGTTCATGAGCTCCAAGCATACAGATTTTTTCTTGTCTCATGAAGCTCAAAAATAATTTTGCATGGTGCCTTATTAAACTTATCAGGAGGTATAACTCTGGTATGGTTGAGTGGGAAGATGAATCGAGGCATGACTTTCCCCATAGCCACTCGCGTGTATTTGTGAGTGCATGTCGGTTGTGTGTGTATGTGTCTCACCATCTTGGATTTCTCACCAAACAGACAACCTAAAGTTTTGTTGCCTCAGAGTGAGCTTGCATTTTTCAAACAAACAACCTAGATCTGATCCACATCGTAATGGACAAACAATCAACCTAGAATTTTAGAGTAGCATTCAAGCATTCAAGTCAAGGATTTCATGCATCATGTTTGTTTTTGAGGTAACAATTGTGATGTAGGGTTTTATAATTCAGGCAAGCATTTCATTCAAGATCTATCACTTTCAAGAAAGATTCAAGATCTACATCCATTGGAGCCATCTCACACATGTTTACAACACTTCATTAGTAGAGTTTGGTGAGTTGCAACATCTTATTTTATTTATTCATCATTCTTCGTTCCTATTTAATTATATTTCAAGGTTTGATTACCAAAACGAGGTTTGACCAAGGAAAACCCCTACCCACTAACCCAGCAATATTTTTACCTCTCCTTTGTGTGTGATTTGTAGGTCTAGGTTGTAGATTTCCCAAGGAGCAAGATTGGAGAAAAGTTGTCAAACCATTCAAAGTTGTCATCAAGCCTTGAAGAACATTGGAGAACACCTACAAGTTGTAAATCAAGGTTTTGGATCCAGAAATCAATCAAGAAGGACAAAGCAAAAGGGGAAGAGCAGTATCAAACTTTGAAGCTTTAGAAAACCCTAACTGGACTGATTCACCACTTCTGGCTAATGAGTCCTAGTTTTAGTCAAAATTAATATTTTTGCAGATTTGGATACCCATTTGGTAGATTCTTGTTCCCGCATAGAAACCCAGATTTTGGACTGATTCGCCCAAATTTGCAAATGAGTCCCACTCAGAACTAAATGAATATTTTCTAGTGTTTCAAACCTCCATTCAACCATCTCAAAATTTCCAGGTACACATATTCTCTTCTATAGTTTTTTGTGTTGTTTCATTTGCATTTCTAGGTCATTCAATAAGTCATGACATTGAATTAGGATTTAGTGTTGCATCTTGCATTTCACTTGTCTTTCCAAGTTCCTACTTGGTGGTGAATCCCTTATTATTTTGCGTTCAACCCCTAGGAAAACCCTCTTGCAAGATCTCTTACTCCTTTGCATTGAGATCTCAAGGGTTTTTTCTTGAATGAAAGTGAGTGAAGATTGTCATTCTAGGTCCTAAACCCTAGAAAAGCCCACAATTTTCTTCATTTCAAGATGTTGTAGGAAGAGAGGACTTTTTGACAAACTTTTATTCTTCTAGCAAGAGATAGATACTACCTATTCCAAGTTTCTAACTTCTTTTCAATTTTGGAGCTTATCCAGAGCCACATTTCCTTTAGGTTAGGGCTGATAGCAAACAATATGCTAAGGTACCTTGCTTGTTGGGGCCATCCCATTGAAACTCATATTTCTAAATCCAGTTGGGAGGGGATTCAATCTACCCTAGAAAACTTGATTTCACGATGGAAAATCTTGCTCTAAAGGCTTGGTAGAATAGATTGAGTTTTCCCATTAAGATTCCCAGATTACTCTCTTCAAGCTTAATGAAGATAGCAGTATCATCTACAAATTGAATGTTGATTAGCTCATTCTGATTAGAGAGTGTAATTCCTTCAACCTTGGGGGAGATGGATTGGTCCCTTGGCAAATAGTGTAGGGCATTTGAGGAAATCATGAAGAGGGTAGGGGCTAGAGGGAACCCTTACCTAATGGATCTGCCAAGGATAATTTCATTAGAGAGCAAGCCATTGATGTCCACTTGAGCAACTACGTCTTTCAGGAGTGTGTCAACTACATTACAAAAATCAATTGGAAAGACATAGGCTTCCAGAGTTGTTCTTAGGAATGTCAACTCCACTATATCATATGCTTTTTCAAAATTTAGTAGGAGAATAACAAAATTTTGGTTAGATTGTTTTTCCCATTCCATGACTTCCCAACTTGTGACTGAATTCTCTAGTATATATCTCCCTTTTATAAACCCTATTTGAGTGATGTTTATGAACTTGGGGAGAATGTCCACTAACCTTGGTGTAAAAAACTTAGCCAATATTTTGTATGAGACATTCAATAGTGTTATAGGCCTCCAATTTTTTATTAGGGTCTTGTCCCCACTCTTCGACAACGGTTTGATGATACCTTTGTTCATGCTTTTTCCCAATGTGCCATTATTTAGGGCCTCCTGATATACTTGCAACATATCATCACTTATCTAGTCGCTAAAGTTCTTGTAAAATTCAACTCATAGACCATCACAACTAGGGGATTTATCATTACTCATGGACTGGATGGCTCTCATGATTTCCTCTTTGGTTATGTCTGTAGATAGCTTGGAGGCATCTTTGCTACCAATCTTCTTTGGAATGATTCCTTATATGCATTCTCTAGCTTTCATATTGCCTTCCTCATTCCCTTCAAAGGTGAAGAGTTTTTTATAAAAGGCATGAAATTTCCCTAAGATGTCTTCCTGGGAAGTAAACAAGTTCCCTTCCTCCTAGATTTTCCCAATCTGTTCCTTGCAGCTCTTTTCTTTGATGTAATTAAGGAAAAACTTAGACCCCTTATCATCATAGCTTAGCTAGTTAAGCTTAGATCTTACTTTAATGCCTTTGGTCTTGTGCATTTGTAGCCTTCTAAGGTCATTATTTGCCTGAGCTAGATCCTCATTGAGCCTAACATTATTAGGTTCAACCTACACCTTAGTTTCAACCTTCACCAGATTTTCCTGAAACTCATTTTCTTCTCTTTTGGTATCCATAGCTCTCCTCTTACCAATGGTTTGGAGAAGCTTCTTCCAATTTTCCACATGTTTTGAACCCATCTCTAAATGGCACTATCCTCCTTGAGTAGCCATTTATTAATTTCCCTGATGGAGGCAATGCCATCTCTATAGTCACTATTTTGCAACAAGTGGGTATTGAGTATAAAATTTTGTTACTTGGGGGTGTCCTTTGGCCTGCCTTGGTTGGAAATCACTCTTGCTTTGATGCGGTGGTGATCAGATAGTGTGTAAGGATATGCACAAACTTACTAACTTAAGTCATCAGGGAGGAAACTAAATATGTTTTTATTTGCACAAAACATGTCCAGCCGATAGTAAATCCTCCTCCCACCTTTTTGCATGTTACACCAAGTATATCAAATCCCTTGGAAATCCTTCTTTCCTTTTTCCAAAGGTTCAACTAGATTCAATTTATTTTTCAGCATTTTCCAAAAATGCCTCTTAGCCCCTTTCTAGACCATATCCATACCACCCCACTTGTCTTTTGGATGTTCCACCATATTGAAATCCCCCTAGCATCCATGAGACCTCCACCAGGGAGGTCAACCATTGCCACAATAGGTACCTTTCTCGATGATCATTGGGGGCATAAACTAAACAGACCCCAAAGTTGACCCCATCTTTATCAAGAGTAGCCCACATTGCCTTATTACAAGGGGAAGGTACCTTGGTTACATATTGTTTCCATTTATTAGAGAGAAGGATGGAAACCCCCCCTCTTCTCCTCTAATGATTGGTGGAGAAGTAACAATATTCTTTCCATATGAACCTCAAATTGGCATCCAATGTAAACCCTAATGCCTTGGTTTTTTGAAGGTAGATAATGTCCTTTTTGGGTTCAAGGTTCAGAAACCTTTTGACAATGTATTTTATGTTCAGTGATTCTAGCCCCCAAACATTCTAGGAGATGATATTAAGATTAATATTCAATGTTCATGGGGGTGTCATCTTGGTTACACTTGATTTTTTAAAGCTTTTAAGCATCTTTTCCTAAACTTCTACCCTTTTAGTGATAGGAGATTGAATGACAAGGCTTCTCTTTTTCCTTTTATTCTTTACCAATTGCATTCCCTTTCTTATAGATAAGGATTTCCCATATTTTCTAGGCCTTCCTAGCCCAATTTGAGGCTTGGGGATTTTCTCTAACCATCCCTTTGTGATATTCTCATATTCATCCTCCCCAATCCCTTCAATCATGTCCATTTTTTTTATTATATGGGAGGTGGGAATTATCTTAGAATTAAGTTATGATTCACTTCAATTTATTACCACACTATCCTCCACATTGTAGGCATGTTGGTTAGGATCACTACTGATTTGTTTATCATTATTATTTTGGTAATTTTTATTTCTAGAACCTCTTTTATTGTTTCTAAGGTCAGAGTGGCACCCAAATTTGTAAGTGCTCTTTTGGATAAGGAGGTCAAGTGGGGGCTCATTTCTCCTTGACTCTGATACTAGTTTTGGGGTATCCAAGCTAGCATTCCTATCATATTTTAATTGATGTTTTACCACTTGAGTAGGGTCTTGCTTGGCAACCCCTTCCGAGTGCGTTTCCCTAATATCAGAGGCAAGGTCACTGAGTAAGCCCTCAACCCTATGCTTTCAATTAAAGTTAGCACCACCAACTTAAGCATCCCCTTGATTCCTCTTTTTTAGGGTTAGTTTCCCATAAAACTTTTTTATTTTCATTTCATTCACATGATTGGATCTCCTATTGTTGGCAGGATCACCCATTAAGTGATTTTATTTGATCCTCTTTCTAATTTTCCACATAGCAATTTGTTGTGCATTCAAATTTTCAAGAAGACCTTTGCTCTTGACAGGTGGGGATGCAGGTGGGGGTAGGGGCACTTTTGGTGTGGAGTGTCTTACAAATTCAACCTTTGCATTATCACCCTCTGCACTTAAGGTATTTTCGGCCTCCACCAAGGCGTTGAAAGAATTCTTTGTTGGGAGGCCTTCAAAGGATTTTCATAATCCTCTAAAGGATATTCTTTCCTTAGAGTTCTTTTTTGAAGCTGAAGTGAAGGACTCACCATTTTTTGGTGAGCCCTCCTCAAGATTGGCCCAATTGTCTAGGTTTAAGCCAATGTGTGTGATAGCAATTCCTTGGTTGGAGTCGGTTATTATAGCAAGCTCATCATTGGGGTTTTCATCCACCCTCTCATTGATAGGGGCTGACTCAATGCCAGTATTAGGGTTTACTCCAAAACCATTTTTGGATTTAGCTTTGTCTTTACCAAAGTTTTTCTTGATTAGAGGAATTTTTTTCTAGATGTGCCCTTCTTTCTAGCACAAATAGCATGCATTAATGCTACCCAACACCTCAATAAGACATTAGATGACCCTTTTCTCATCGTCAATGACTCTCCCAGAGAAGATTTTGACCTAGGGATTCAATGAGACCAAGGCATGGGCATCAAGGTGTGGGAGAGATACTTTAGCCTCATCCAATCAAACCACCTTCCTAAAGGGATCCAACTAGGCAAGAACAAGTTTTTAGAAATTTGGGGGTAGATTTTTAGCCACTACCCATCTAGGGTAGGAGAGAGAAAGTACTTCCTCCGCGATGGTCGTTGGGGACCATGCTAGGGCTTTGAAAATGTAGCCCACTAAATTCCAATATGATATGGTAAGAACTTTTTCTTGCATCCCATGATCTTTTAAAAATATGAAAAATAGCCCACATTAGAGCATTGTGCAATAACTAATTTAAATATCGAAATTTGACACCTAGACATTGGAAAATCAAGAATCAAGGTATTTCCTAGCAGGTATTTTATTTAAATCAACAGCAGCAAAGAAAATCACAACATCCTTAAGCCTATTTTTTTCATTTTTAATAACATTCTTCATCTCAAGGTTAGGGATGATTTTAACAAAATTGGGAGTGTCAAGGTGTGTACCTTCTCCTCCCTCTCTATCATCGAGACCCACCTCTTCTTGCGTAGTTGCAACTACGAATTTCATGTCTTCTGGAATGATGATGCCACCACCAAAAAATGCCTCTTTAAAAGATTTGGTCAGAAAATAATTAGCATTTCCATTTACAAGGGGATTAGGGGGATCTATACCCTCGTCCATAAAAGCCCTAGAGGGATGACAACCACACTAAATGCAGAGTGCAAATGAAAAAACAGTTGAAGCATGCGAAAGGAAAAATACAAAGGCAAATTGAAGGCAAGTAAAACAAAACAAAAGCAAGGGAGTATGGTAGGGGCCACGAAAGAAGACCTTTGTGGGGAGGACATAGCCTCCCCCACCTAGCACATGCACAGGTACATGCACACCCTTCTCCACATATGCCTTCTAATCCTCAGACCAATCTGGTCATAAAACTCAAGAACTAAGTTTTGTATTATGCTAATGAAGTTTTATTTATTATTATTCAAATAAACTAAATGAATGGTTTAAAGAATAAGCAATTATAAAGTAAAGTTATTTCAATTGTTATTTGGGTTAAGCAATCATTCTTTATATTTTAATTTAATTTTAACAACAATCCAAATTATAACTTGTGTAGAACTATAGATAATCATTTAATATAATTTACTAATGTCTCATTTAAATTGTAACTTTTACCTTAAAATTTCATTCCAAGTTAATGAGCTCATAATGTCATTATAAATTTTTATCCTCAAGCTTTTAATAGTTGAATTACTTAAGAAAAGTATTAATAACTCCAATTTTAAATTAATCTTATTATTAATTTTTTTATTCACTAACTAATAACCAACTTTCTAACTAAATAATTTTATTCAAATAGATCATTCAAGTTATTTTTGTTTTATATTTTTAAGAATGTTAAGTTAATTTCTTTTCTTTTTGCTTCTGTTTCAAATTCTTTATTAAATGGTTCTATGCAATTTATTCTTGAAGATTGTCTTCCTTGAAATCATTAAGTTATTCCAAAACTAAATTTATATTTGAATAATTGATCCATATTCTAGTTTAAGAAAACAATATTTCATTGTAATCTCAAATTTAAATAAATCTTAGTTTTTGTTTTAATTAATGTAATATGCCCATTGTTCTACCCAAAAATATTTACTATGTTTTACTCACAAGTGAATAGTTTATGCCACTAACATTAAGAGCAATAAATTTTTTCTTTTCTTTTGAGTAATAAATGCATATTTGAAACATAACCATTTCAAACTTTTCCATTGCATAACAAAGAATCACTTCATTAATACAAGTAACGATTTTACATTACATAATTTCAATATGACATTCACATTTACAATTTCCATAGAGATGGATTCATGATTACTTACATAGCTTCAACAACCTTACTAAAATAGAGATGTACAAATGGTCCAAATTTCCTTCAAATCTTGGCTACCAACTATATGAGGAGAAGCATCACTCAAGCACTTTTCTGCCAACCACAGACTTACTGTGGTCCCCCAAACAACTACCAAACTGGGGCCATCTACAAAGATATTGGTTTGGTAAACCTCATAATACCATCCTTTTCTTTGAGCATGGTGTTGTGTCCTACATATCTAGAGCTACCATACAATGGTTACAATCTACATGTATGACAATCCATGCCTAGTATGTAAACTCAGATCATAGTGAACTGATAGTGTAAACAGTGGCTACTTGCACTACTTTGGCCAAAGTATTCATCACCCAAAATTTAGAGTGGTCACATGCTCGCCCACCTTTATAGCTTGATTTGGTTTTGACCATTCATACCCCTTTACACTCATTCCATTTTAAAAGAAAGTGATGACATAATGACTTGACTAACTAGGTTACACCCTTTCCCATGGATTATCTTAACCTCAAGAATAAAACAATAAAGTGACTTCATTCAAAGGTATAAAACAACAATCAAGTGATAAAAATAAATTGATAGGTTAATCCCAACCTATGGCTCCAATCAAAAGTAATGCACAATTCAAGTGATCATTCTGACCATGTAGGTTACTCTTAATCTCAGTTTATCCTAATGCTAGGATTAAACCCTAACCCATATATAGGTTCACATAATATCACAAATGACATATCCAATATGGTACCTCTATATCTTACCATTTTCCCAACATTATAATTAATGTTGTCATATATTTGATCTAGATATTTTAACAATACCCTCTAGTTGACTCTATTTGATTACAACCATCAAATAATACAAAAATCACACCAAATATGGTTTCTCACATCAACATGCCATTTTGGTCATTCCCCATTTCTCATGGATCTTTCCAAAGTTATCTTATAAAGCTTATTTATTCCAAGTTCATAATAATCTTAAAACCCTTTCCTTTATAAATCATAAACATTCACATGTGTGCAATATGCACTATTTTCATATCTATTTTGAAGGATATTAACGGCTTGAGAGGAGTTTGTATTCCTTTAATCTTATAAGCTCCCCGCATTTCGACTTTGGGTTGTCAAAATATAAGTCCTCTTCTAGAGTTTCAATAATTAGAATGTACTTTGTGCTTGTTATAATATATTAGCATAATCAGAAAGTGTATTATTCCATGCTTCTTGTTAATTATCAAAATACTCATATTCAATATATTTCCATCTAAAGTATTTCAAGACATCAACATATTCTACATTTCACATTTCATGCTACATACACATAGTATTGACAAACTACGTATAGTTTAAATAGAAACAGAATCGTATGAATTTCAATATAGAACACATATAAGTATTAACCAAATAGAAAGGTTTCACCAAAGCAAGAATCAATGAAGAACTTGCAATCTTATCCAAAGAAACTTAACTCACACTTAAATCAATATTTTCCAAACAAGATAACCATAAACAAATAAACTTCCAAACATAAATAACAAAGGAATAGAAATCAACATGCTTGTATAAAGCTCCAACTGATATTACTTCCTCCCTAGCTCAATTTTACGAGATCACTTGCTACTTCCTTTAAGTTCAACCTAACTTCCACTTCTAGCCTCTTACGAATTCTCTAACTCTCAAGCTCTCTAATTCAATTACACATAAAGTACAATAGAATAACAACAAAAAAATCATAATGAAAAGTGTAACAAATGGTAGAGAGAGCACCTCTATATATACTAAAATTTGAGCATCCAAAGGCTACAAACAAGCTAACAATTCTACCACCTTCCTATTCACATGCATCGACTCAACTGAAATAAACTCTCACATTGCAACACATGATAGTCCTCATATTTCCAGTTTCATAAAATGTCTAAGTCGACTTCATTCTTGAGACAACATGACTCTTTTACTGAGTCAAGGGACATCGACACCTCTTTACAGGTTTCTTATTTGATTTGCAAGTTGACTACCCTCTCATATTTCTGCCATCTTTGCATTGACTGAGTTTTATGCTTATCACATGGATTTACCAAGAAATGGAGCTAGTTTTAGACTTCTGTTGGTTTCTAAATACTATAGGTTTTGGAGCCACCTTCATACCTTTAACACCCTCTTCTTATGCGCAACAAAGACTTAGTCAAAATTATCGAATATGCACTTATTTACTTGCAACATCTAACAATATTCCCCTCTTCATGTTTTGTCTTGGGTTTCATATATTAACAACACTTTTAAATGCAATGTAGGCTCTTATATCAATGTTTCTTCAGTGCTTCTCAAGCACTAATATTTTTCATTCACTTTTGTCAATAACTAAACAATATAACTTAAGTGCTTTTTGCATTTTATTCCATCCCATGCATTGAACATGGTGTAGCTTTTATTCATATATATGTTGGATTTTTATTAATCCATTCTTTTCTTTATGGTCATGCCATATATGTGCCCTTATTTACTTTGCAAATATTTCTAAATGCATCTAATATATATATTATAATATCTTCATTATAATATATATGCATAAAATCATTCTTGGATATTAAATATATATATCTATATATATGTATATATATTATTAATATATATATATATATATGTAATATTAATTTTTTATAAAAAGGGGGTAAATTTTTTATTGATCTAGAAAATTTATATAATTCGAAAGAGACTCACAAACACTAGGGGTCTAGAAACCATACACAAGAAATCACATCACTCCCAATAAACATCTCATGTCCTCCATGACCCAATCTTCTAGAACCTGGGAAAGGTCCCTAGGAAGGATTTCCCAATCATCCACATTCCAAGTACCCATCTGCTCAAATGCCCATTTAGCCAAGCCATCCACTACCTTATTCCATTCTCGAGGGATATGAAAAAAGATGATAGACTCAAAAACCCCACTTCGAGCAATAATTTTCTTGACCACAATAGCCAGTTGCCAATTCACATCATTAAGATGCCTCGTATTCAACATATCAATAATAACATGGGAATCTATTGCATAAACTATTTTCCTCCAGCCACAAGCACAAGCCCATTCTAGTGCTAGAAGAATAGCTAATTCCTCCATAAAGTTCTTAGTTTGTTGGCCTTTATATATAGAAAAGAAGAAAACCACCACCCTCGAACTATCCCTGCTAATCCCCGCGACCCCAACATGCCCAAGATTACCTCTAGATGACCCATCAATGTTGATTTTAGCACACCTAGAGGAGGGGGCACCAATGACCACTTCATTGAATCTTCTCCCTACCACACTGTCATTGTCTAGGAACCGGTCCCCTCATGCAATCAATAGAAAGTCCCAAATTTCTAACCACCCCCAAATCACCAGTGTCCACAAGAGTAGTCAAATCACACTTAGTAGCCAAAGTCTCTTGGAGAATCCCCAAGATTCTCAACCAAAGCTAACCCACCAACAACTTCTTATCCAAAACAATCCTATGATTACATTCCAACCAGATCTTCCATATAATCAAGCTAGGACCAATATCCCGAGCTATTTGAATAAAGGAAGTTTTAGCTGGAGAATTCTCCTGCCCCTTCCAAAACTCATCCAAAGAAAAAACATGTTTGCAAGGTTGTCTCCAAATACTCCACCAAAAGTGCCAAATCATTCTAGCAAAGGGGCATTGAAAAAAGAGGTGGGAAATACACTCGTCATGACAAGTGCACATGATGCATATAGAGGGATCCTGAAAACCATGCTTCCAAACATTCTCCCAAGTAAGGCATCATCCTTGAACCACAAGCCAAGAAAAGAAATTTCTCTTATGCTAGAAAAACTTATTCCATACCTATTTCCACCATGCGATCCTCAAACATCCAAAAACCTATTTGTCCAACACTTGATAACCAAAGGAAATAATTTTTTTCCTTTTGAATTAGGTCCCCAAGCTAGAACATCCCTCCTCAAAAGAGAATTACAAACCCAACCAGTCAAAATAGTGGCTAACTCTTGACAATCCTCCTCTAATCCACCAGGGGGCCACTCCTGCGGATCCTTCCACCTGTACACATTAACCTGGTCAAGAACCTAGGGTGATTTGAAATCCACCACCTGACTCCAACTACCTTCAAGGAAATGACCACATAATGTCTGTAAATGAAGGTGAGATGTCATAATAGGAGGATGAGCATCCCAAGAATCAAACTAGAAAAGAGCATTCGTCTATTGTGGCAAAATCTAAAATAGCCCCTATTTGACCAACTTGGCCCCTCTTTTAAGGGTACCCCAAATCAGAGAGCCTTTCCCCACCAAGCTAAAATGGGCACATTAGCACTCTCAACAACCCCAAGATATTTTGAGGTGAGGATTTTATCCCATATTTGATGTTGTTGAGAACACCATTTCTACTATAGCTTAGCAATCAAAGCCTACCCATTCAAATTAGTTCATCACAAACCTAACCCACCTTCTTGCTTCGGCCTACAGGTGGCCTCCCATTTAACCAAGCTCCACTTCCTATAAAGAATATTTCTAAACCACAAAAATTGATGACATAGACTCTCAAAGTCTTTGATGAAGCTAGAAGGGGCATATAACACAAAGCACATGTACAGAGGTAGATCTTGGACCACCGAATTCAAAAGAGTCACTCTTCCCATAGTAGAGAGCCACCTACAAGTCCTATGGCTAACCATTTTGTGAAAATTATCAATAATTTCCTACCAAAATAGTCTGGGAAGAGAGAAAACAACAAGAGGAATACCAAGGTACACAAAAGAGAGTGAACCAATCTGAAATCTAAGAATTCCAACAATTATCCTTTGAATACGTTTAAGGGTATTAAATAAATAAATAAATGACTTCCCTTTGTATACGCATAAAAATGGTCATGTCTATAATCCTGGCAATTAATTAAATATTTATTATTTAATTATTTCTTCTAGAGGTCCTCTACATATGATTAAAATTAATTAATTTAATTTAAATTGTTCATTCATCTTATTCTTCTTCCATAATTAAATAAATTTATTTTATTTAATTATTTTCATACGTCCACTTAATTAATTAAATAAATACATTCTATTTATTTAAATTAATTATCATTGTTTGAATTTAAATTAAATTTTCGATTTAATTAAGTTTAAATATTTCCCCTTTCTTCTATTTTAATTCTTCTTCTAATTAATTAAATGTTTCATTTAATTAATTTCATAAAAGTAATTTAATTAAATAAATCTTATTTAATTAAAAATATCTTATGCTTTCTTTCTAAATCCAAAATTAGGTATTTTAACCTAATTGTGCAATCTTCTCATATCATAATTAAATATTTTATTTAATTATGAGATATTCTGCTTTTTTCAATAAAACTGATTAAAGCTCTTTTCCCACCACAAGTTTTCTTCTTCTTTCAAAAGCTTAATTAAATATTTTATTTAATTAAGAAAAGCTGAATGTCCTCCACAAATAAATAATTAATCTAATTAATTAATTATTTATCAGCTTTAAATCTTTCTTTTATTCTTTTAAAGAAAGATGATTTCTTATCTTATCTTCTTTTTCCTCTTTCATAAAAAAATAGAAAAATCTTGTTTTTAGGTTTCTTCTATTTTCTTCTTCAGTTTCTTCCATCTTCGACCGTTTGATCTGTCATGAATTATCACATGCATTGATCATATCAGCCAATCAGAAGTTTTTGAAAATTCTATAAATACAACCTCTCACAATTCATTTAGGAGGTTGATTCTTAGGTATCCTCACCCTATCAAAATCATTCTGGAATCTTCCATCTTTCATCCATCATTCTCCTTCAAACCTTTATCACATTGTTATGTTGCAGAATTTGAGCAACCAACATTCCTCCATTATCAACCTTCAAAATCTTGCATTCTTAGTATAGTATGCATTTATTTTTAAATCTCGTTCTTCAGTAGCCTACTTCATTGAGCTTGGCATTCCAGATTTGAGAGCAACTTGAGCAAAGACGAAACGTTGGAGATAGAGGACAATAAGACGCCTTCGAAGAAACTGCCATTAAGAGTTTGCTTATTTCTGTTTTTCTTTTGCTTTCTTTGATTTAATGTTTTATTGATTGTGTTGTTATTGATTTAAATTGATCATATTTTCATACACACATAATTTAAAATGTATACACATAAAAATAGTCATGTCTATAATCCTGGCAATTAATTAAATATTTATTATTTAATTAGTTTTCTAAAATCCTCTACATATGATTAAAATTAATTAATTTAATTATATTGTTCATTCATCTTATTCTTCTTCCATAATTAAATAAATTTATTTTATTTAATTATTTTCATACGTCCACTTAATTAATTAAATAAATACATTCTATTTATTTAAATTAATTATCATTGTTTGAATTTAAATTAAATCTTTCGATTTAATTAAGTTTAAATATTTCCCCTTTCTTCTATTTTAATTCTTCTTCTAATTAATTAAATGTTTCATTTAATTAATTTCATAAAAATGATTTAATTAAATAAATCGTATTTAATTAAAAATATCTTATTTAATTAAAAATATCTTATGTTTTCTTTCCAAATCAAAATTAGGTATTTTAACCTAATTGTGCAATCTTCTCATATCATAATTAAATATTTTATTATGAGATATTCTGCTTTTTTCAATAAAACCTGATTAAAGCTCTTTTCTTATCACAAGCTTTCTTCTGCTTTTAAAAGCTTAATTAAATATTTTATTTAATTAAGAAAAGCTGAATATCCTCCACAAATAAATGATTGATTTTTTAAATTAATTATTTATCAGCTTTAAATCTTTCTTTTATTCTTTTAAAGAAAGATGATTTCGTATCTTCTCTTCTTTTTCCTCTTTCATAATAAAATAGAAAAATCTGTTTCTAGGGTTCTTCTATCTTCTCCTACAATTTCATCTATCTTCAGCCGTTTGATCTGCCAAGAATTATCACAACCGTCAATCGAGACAGCCAATCAAAATCATTCAGAAAGCTCTATAAATACCTGTGTGAATCCAAACATTGGTAATAGGCAATTAAGCAGAGTTTATGCATTTAATTCATTTAGTATTCATTTATCATAGCATCATGTTTATTTTAAGTTTCTTAGCTAAAATCAACATCATAGCTTAATCATGCATTCATATCATAGCAAAATCTCATTCTTTAGGAAGATAGTTTGTTGAGCCTAGCCCATAATCTGAGAACACAAGGCTGGAATCTACAAAAACACTAAGGATAGAGGACAATAGGACGACAACGGAAACAAGATACTGAGTTTGTGCTTCTCTACTCCTTTTATATTTCTATTTTTGTTATAATGTTCTATTGGTGTGTTTGAACTTGTTCTAATTCATTTATGCACTTAATTTTCATACACACACCCTTCATTAATATTTTATCCTGAAGTAGCCAAATAACTATCCAATAATTTCTGCCAAGTGACAACTTCCTCCACTCTGGCCTTTCCCATCACTCTAGTGTCATCCACAAACTTGATGGCATTGTGGGGAATATTATTTCCCCAGTTCTAACCCTAAATGAGACCCAACTCCACACGAGATCTAATAAATCTCCCTAAGCCTTCAGCTAATAAAATGGAAAGGTAAGGAGATAAAGGATCTCCCTTTCTAACTCTCCTAGAACCGCCAAATAGGTCAGTTGATTTATCATTAACCAACATTGAGAAGGAAGCAGATGTGACACAACTCTTGACCCATTCAATCTAGGCACTATCAAAACCAAAAGCCCTCAGGATCTTGAATAAGAAATCCCATTTAACACAATAATAAGCTTTGACCTTGTCCAGTTTGATAAACATAGTCTTCTCTCTAGAGGAAGCCATAGAGTGAATAGTTTCAATTATAATAAGAACCCCATCAAGGATATATCTACCAACAAAAAAAACACCTTGCTCTTTAAAAGTTAACCTACTTAACCAAGGCTTCAAATGCTCCACAATCAGCTTTGTAATTATCTTGTACACTGCATTGCATAAGGAAATTGGCCTCAAAAGATCTAAAAAATTAGTGCCTTCCCTTTTGGCAATGAGAGCTAGAAAAGTAGCATTCATGGCCTTCAACATTTTCTTATTCTTGTGAGATTCTTGAGCTACCTCTAGTAGGTCCATCTTGATCACTTCCCAAAATTCCTAGAAGAATTCCATCAAAAACCCATCAAGCCTAGGAGCTTTTCCTTTTTTCATCTGAAACACAATATCCTCAAGCTCTTGCAAGGAAATCAGATAAAGTTGAGATTCATTCATCTCATTGGTAACAAGGGGTGGTATACTAGCCAAAATCACAACTTCAACCTCATCCGTAGGAGGGGAGTTTTTAGATAATAGAGTTGAAAAAAAGTGGATAGATTCCTCCAAAATCATAGCAGAGGAAGCGAGAAGAACCCCATCCAAAGACAAAAGGGTCAGAGATAATATTACCATGCCTTCTATCCTTAATAGAATTATGAAAAAAGGGAAGTGTTTTGATCACCCTCATGTGGCCAATCAAACATAGATTTTTTCTTCTAGAATATTTCCTCTCACAATTCTCATTCTTCAACTATCATCACAACAACTTCTAGCTTGCCATTCTCTTCCGTGAGACCTTGGTCACAAATTTGTCGAGTAATATAGTCCAAGTGAGCTTGGGATTTCCTCTTTTCTTGAAACACATTACCAAATTGGTGCCTATTACAATGTTTCAACATGTATTTAACATATTGGAGTCTTTTTGAGGAGTACATTGTAGTACCATGGGTCAACTTCCCAAGACACCACCAACTAGGAACCAAATCATGAAGAGATGTATCTTCAAGCCACATGAGCTGAGATCTAAATGATTGATTTTTAGAATACTAGGATAGGTCCACTGCAAGCTTGATTAGCCAATGATTAGATCCTCACCAATCCAAAATCTTAGAGCTAGTCAACCACCTATCCTTGACCCAGAAGCTAGACACCAAGAATCTGTCCAACCTTTCAGAAATAGCTGCTTTCCTGCTTCTCCTATTATTCCAAGTAAACACACCATTGGTGGGATTAATATTTGTGTGAACCCAAGCCTTGGTACCTGCAAAAAAACAAGAATAAATGAGCTAGACAAGTGATTGCAAGCCAAAACAAAGATTCCCCATGAAATCCATTTGCAACATTCAAATTAGGAAGAAAATATTCAAGAACACAAAGAAAATGACAAAACAAAGGTTGAATCCTAATTAGAAAAGAAAACTCTTGATCCCATGGGGGAATTGGTGCCAATTTGATGTGAAAATTGGCCCTTTCCCAATTCCTAAGATGCAAGCTTCGAATGTTGAAGAGATTGATCCACTTTTGATGATGAATGGTGAGAGCTCCAAGCCAAAATCTGCAATAACCTAGCTAAGAACTCAAGATTGATGAATGAAAATGGCTAAGTATTTTAGCATTTTAACTTTGCTTGGATTGTGGATGATGAAATGAAGATATGAGCTCTTCATTTATAGGATTTCAAGATGGATGAAAGTCCAAATTTGAGCAATGTGGGACTAACATTCATCCAATGATATAGTGCCACTTTTCAAGCTATGAATGGGTGAAGGATGTGAAAGATTTGGGGTTTGTGCCAATAAATGCCAATATTTGAAATTCAAATTTGTTGAAATGACATGTAAGAGGGAAGGGAAAATGCAATAAATGCCACTTGGCTCAAGGCAAAGGACGTGTAAGATGAATTCATTGCCTTGTTGGATGTACATGTTGACTTGGAATTTTTCAATTCAAATTGAGAGAATATTCCAAAAGATGCCATGTGAGGGAAAATAGGGATTTAATAAATGAATTAAATTTATTTTCATGTGCAACTTGCATTATCTAGAGGATGTGACATGAGATTAGATTAATCAAGGGTTAATTAATTTAACAGGAGATTAGATGATGTGACTTATTTGACTTAGATTTATGGGTTTATTTAAATCAAATAAGAGGGGAATATGATAAGAGGCTAATTAAATAAAGATTTTGATTTATTTAATTAAAAGGGGTGGTGTTAGATTAAATAAAATAAGGTTTTAATTTATTTAATTTAATGGATAGACTTTAGAGATTTAATCAAATAAATTGATTATTTAATTAAATATGGATAATTAGATCATATGGGTTGATTTAATTAATAGAAGGAATTGGCTTAATTAGATAAAATGATTTATTTAATTAAGAGATGAATAATGATGAATTTAATTAGATAGGGGGATTTGATTAAATGGTTAGATCGAGGGATGATTTAGGAAGAAACAATGTTAGTAAGTCAGGATTGAATGCACAATGTCAATTAGTATATTTTGCGTGTCTACATTTTGCCCCTCTTTGAAGCAATGCATTTGTTGCGTTGGTTCAAACAATAAATGATCTCGATCAAAGCCGATTTTTTTTTGATATTTAAAAACTTGCCCCACTACTGCCTGGTGAGAGAAAACATGCCATTATAATGCCCCCTCGAGAGATCGGACGAAAATTTTAATTTTTTGGGTGATCTCACAAAAAAAGATGACAAAGTACCCGACTAGTCCGAAAGGGGTCCGGAAGGCTAAAAACATGTCTAAATGCAATAAAATGATTAAAAAAAAGTCTCAAATGGACAAAAACATGTTTGGGGGTCCAAAACCCTAGCAGGACAGCCAATTAGGGTAAAAAACCCTAATTTTTAGGCTTAAAAGGGGCCCGAGGGGTCACTTTCAAGTCATTTTCACACACCTCCGCTATCAAACTTTGAGATTTGAGCTCTGAACCTCCGTCGATATGACGCAATGACAACTTTCCCTGCACATTTCAAACTGAGTTCGGACCTACCAACGACCACCTGGCATTGGGGCACCGGTATGTGGTCCTTACCAAAGCTTAATTTTTTCATTTGGCATATTTATTACTACTTTAAAAGAGAGCTCGCCTCCAATGGTGCTATTATAGTGCCACTCAGAATTTGAACTGCACCGCTAATTGCCTTTTTGCACTGTAGCGGTGTAATCTGAAGATTAGAAACTCTGTCATTGGTCTTGGGCTCGGCGGGCCGATTTGGTTAATGTGTGCCGCGGTGGCGCCCTTTTCATGAAAATTGCGATGCTGGGGATAAAGTGCACCGTGGCGGTTCTATTTGGCTCAATTTAGGAGTCTAGCGTCGGAGGTTGGGGAAACTCAAACTGTGATGCCATCATAAACTGTGCCGCTGGAAGCAAGCTTGGAGCATTAGGCCAGGATTTTTCAAAATTTTTTAACATGCTGACTTTCCTTGATGTAGGACGAACTGAGGGAGCTCTACTCTCAGGAGCACCAGTCGTGGGATTTAGCAAGCGTCCTATGGGACCTGAGCAACAGAGACCAGGACTGACTGAGAGTTGTTGGCTTATGGCATATTGCGTATGCAGTGCCTATGCGCACACACCTAGGGATGCTATCAACACTAGCCAAGAGGTGGCACAACGAGACATCGTCATTTCATCTTCTCATTGGTGAGGTGACCGTCACCCTGGAGGATGTCTGGCGCATTCTACGATTGCCCATTCATGGCCACTGGGTGATCTATGACATGGAGGAGGGACGCGAGTGCTGCGTCAGAGTCCTTGCTACACAAGACATTATCTATTGCGAGGGTTAGATCAAGCTGGAGAGATACAGAGTTATAGCACCTCCCTTCTGCTAGGCGATTGCAGCGATCATTTTAGGTTTGGTTGCCCTAGATAGATGAGGGCAGTATTTCAGTCTAGGCTGGGGTTACTACTGGGAGAGGATGGTCTAAGACATGCTAGTTCGCTTTGCATGGGGACCCGTCCTTTTGGCTTCACTCTACAAGGATCTTCACGAGTATGTTTACGTGGATGGAAAAGCGCTAGGGGTCAAAGTGACTCTTCTTCATGTTTGGGCATGGGAGCACATTTTTTGTGCTACGTCCATGGGTTGTTCTAGTTTCGATGGGGGCAAAGGATGCCCTCGTGGCACTATATAGAGGTGGCGTGTCCTTCACACACACTAGCGAGCATGGGATCCCCTACTGGAGGCGGGTCCTAGACGAGATGCTTGTCTTTACTTGGCGTCCATACCAAGTGGTCAGCCCAAATGGGCCGACGATGCTACTCATATCTTCTATTTCCACTAGGATCGATACATGTAGGGATAGGAGCACACGATGATTGAGAGATACTTGCCCGAGCGCATACAACATCAGTTTGGAGAGCCCCAGAATCGGCCTAACAATGACTATGTAATCATCTTTGTACATAGTATGACACATATAGCATGGGGGGCTTGGAATTCCCACCTCTGAGGTGGTTGACAGTTTTCAACAGTTGGTAGCCCAACCGTGGGCCTATGATCAGGGCTTGGTAGATCTAGGGACCACATAGGCCTATAGAGACTGGTTCAGACCTCCTCTTTGGTTGACCGTTCCAGGCGAGGATCCAGCGGTACGTAGGGTCAGAGGCAGGGGGAGAGGACGAGGATGAGGGTGAGGACCGAGGGTCAAGATTCGACAGGATCCGCTAGTGGTGCCCCTAGTTCTGTTAGGTCATGAAGATGTCCATATGCAGGACCAGCAGCAGGATCCACCCATCCCACCACCACGAGCCGAGGGTGAGGATCAGGTTCATGCACAGCCAGCAGGGTAGGCAGATGCATGGGATGCCTTGATTTTACAGCTGCAGGCCTAGGTTCAGGCAATGACAGCAGAGAGAGACCAGGCGAGGGCTGAGAGAGAGTAGCTTAGAGCAGAGACAGATTAGGCTATGCAGCAGAGACAGGTTGTAGAGCTACAGACAACCACCGAGATAGGCCGCAGGCAGCAGATTGAGAGTATGACAACCTCCTCATCTCAGGGTACAGTGCCGATGCGATCTTATAGGGATGCTATCTGAGAGATAGAATACTACCGCTAAGCTTACCATGATATCGTACCTAGAGCAGATTGGGTCCCAGAGTACTCAGAGTGGGCCAGCCAGAGACCACCAGAGGGTCATGATGACAGGGGCGAGGGTCGCATTCACGGAGATCGAGCGTGATCCAGATGATACACATTTTTTTTTCCTTATAGGCTTGTTTTTGATAGCCCGATGGGCGTTTTGTACTGATTGACATATATGTACAGTGATCCGATTATTCTTTGTACTATGACAGTGATATGATGATATGATATATATATGAGTCAATTTTGATGCGATGTACTGTGTGCCCTTATCTATGCATGTATGATTCTTCTTTTATATGTTATGGATGCATTTATTTCTAATAATGTTTATGCAATGATTATGACTAACAGATCTATATTATGCTAACCTATGATATGATGTGCAATGATGTTAACTATATGATGATTTATTTTATGCCAATCCAATATGTGAAATGATTTGATTTATGGTATATGCAATGATGTGTGGAAAATACTTATATATGAGATGATTTATGGATGGATGTGATATGATGCGATGGTCGTGATATGATGCAAATGAAATGGTGTTAATGCCTAAATGGGATTGAGATGATTAGAATAACAAATGTTATTATCCTAAATGATGATGTATGTGATGCAATGATATGTTAATGCAAGGTGATATGTTGATGCGTAATGTGAGTGTAATGTGATGATATGATGTTATTTATGTTATGCAAGTATGTATGCCTAATGAATTAAATGCTTATATGATTATGCAATAAATGATTATGGAATGATTTTGTAGATGCTTATGTGATGATTTATATGATAGATGGTATTATGAAATGGTTATGTAAATGAATGTTTATGCAATGATTGATATAATGCCATGAGATGCAATGTAATGGGTGCATTGCACTGACATGGATGCGACTATCTATGAAGAGTGTTTATGATAACCTATTTATGATGATTGAAATGCAATGCGTTTGTTCCCTATATGATATTCTTATGCAATATGCTAATGATTTGTGGATGCAGGATCGATGGCGATGATGGTGATGATGATCAACTATCATAGTACCTTCTTAGTATGGTTAGTAAGAAAATAAGTCATTTCAACAAGACACAAGATGACACAAATGCAAATGATGATGATGATGATGATGATGATGATGATTACTTGCCGAGGAATTGGGATTTTCAAAGGGCCAAAGTTTCTTATGTTTGACAACACACGTGATACGAGGCATCAAGGTATAGATAAGCAAGACGGCATGGTACTTAGTGTGATGGACTTTGACTTGACAATCAGATAGGAGTATTCTTGATCACACCTGACATACAAAAACCTTGCTAGGATGTACTTCAGAAGTTTCAGATACCTCAGACCAAAACACAGAAAGGTAAAGCTATCCCTATAATAGTCAACAAGTTGCCCTAGACCTCTTCCATACATACCTAACAAAGCAAGTATTCGCCAAGGTTATATTACAAGAACATCCAACAAGCACATCAGATGAAAGATAACGATCATTGCCTTATTCCTATTTCTCTAAATCCTCTATTTTGGGATATCATTGAGATGTCCTTGGAATGAGTGAAAATAAAGGTAAGTCAAAAGATAAAGACCAAGTAAACAAACAAACTAATGCTCTTCAATACCGCTAACGGAAAGAGGATGTGTTTTCTAAGGATAGGAACCGAAACTTATTGCCAAAAGATAATGCCCATTGTAGGAAGGATTCATCCTAGGACAAGTTAGTGGATGGCAGCACGTCATTTCATTTATAAGGGATGATTGTTATGGGAAAAATTCAGATGATGTGTTATCGATACAAAGAGATGATCAATTTGCTTACGTACTGGCTTAGACTTAAGACTTGATGTTTGGAATTCTACTTGTAATATGCTAGACTTGTTTTTGATTATTTTACGAAACGTTGATGATGATGATCATTTTATTATGGATGGTGTTTATTGCCGGTGCAAGTGAGATGAAGTGGATGGATTTTTTTCAAATATTTGGATATTTTTGAGGCTGTTTTTGGTATTTTTTGAGGTTTTCAAATGTTCTGATTTTTGATTTATCAATGTTTTTGGCATTTTTTGAGATTTTGACCAAGAGACTAACCTAAAGACCTATCCTAGGGGTCTCGAGGGCTGGTCAATAGATGAGCCTTGCCTACGTTATATACACAGAGACCATGTAGTTTGATTGACGATTTGACCAATTTACAAATGACGATGTACATGATGAAATGTCAGTTTATTATGACAGACTCCTATAAGACTGACCTAAATGTCTCGAGGGATGATCAAAGATCAACCTTTCCTACATTCAAGCTCAGAGATGATGTAGTTCGACAAGATGACTCTGTTTTTGGATTTTTGACATTTTGACTTGCTTTTGGATTTTGATATGTTTTGGATGTTTTTCGATTTTTTGATTTTCTGATGTTTTTGGATTTTCTAATTTGAGGACTTTAAGATCATACACGAATCCGATCCAATGAGAATGTGCCCCCAACGTGATACAATAGACTACTCCAATAAAGGTAGGACAAGCTGACCTTGAGAATGGTCCAAGTAGTACTAGGAGGGATCATGATACGAAAACAAGACCAAGCTATGGCGCAGATGCTAGTGGATGAGTGATGGATGGAGACCCAAATGTGATGGATGATGGAAGCGTGATTGATGGATGATGTGAAACAAGTCGTGAAGATCCTGTGGATGGAAAGTGCTTATTTACACAAGGCCCCTGTTTGCCAAGTTTTCACCGAGGTACTTGCCCAAAGTGCCACCAAAGTGGTTTTCACTAGAGGACGATTTTTCTCTTTACCATTTTTTATCCTTTTTCTTATTTTTTTGGATTTTTTGCTTTTTTGATTTTTTTGTTTTCACCTAAGTAACCATTTTTTCAACACTTTTTCTGATTTTTTGGATTTTTGGTTTTATACCTTGAAAGAATTAGGCATAAATTTTTTTGAGATGGGAGCTATTCATGGGCTCCTGCAGAGTTCCCCTTCAGGTGTTGATAACTAGTATGCCCCTGATTTGTAGCTTGCTGTGATGACGAAAGGTCCTAACCAATTAGGTTTGAACTTGATTTTGCTACTTGGATTTGGGACATTCTTTTGATTTTCTTTTAAGACCAGTTCTCTGACTTGGAAAGTCTTCCTTATGATTTTCTTGTTGTAGCTCCGTTTGAGTCTATTTTGATAGACCTGCAAGTGATTCAAAGCATCTATGTGTCTCTCATCTAGTAACTCCATCTCATTTAGTCTTGAAACCCGATATTCTTCATCCGTGATAAGGTTTTACAGTGATATCCTGAGGGATGGGAGCTCGATATCAATGGGGAGTACAACTTCTGATCCATAGACCAAGGAGAAGGGGGTGGCGCTGGTGGGTGTGCGGATGCTAGTTCGATAAGCCCAGAGGGTGGGATTAAGCTGCAGATGCTAGTCACGACCTGCGTCATTGACTATTTTCTTGAGGATTTTGAGGATGGTTTTATTTGTGGCTTCTACTTGGCCGTTGCCTTGGGGATAATATGGGGTGGAGAAGCGATGCTAGATTTTGAATTTCTCGCACAAGTCATGAACCTCCTGGTTCTTGAATGGTGTCCCATTATTTGAGATGATGGCTTGTGGGACACCATAATGATAGATGAGATAGTTCAGGATGAATTTTTAGATATGCTTTCCAGTGATATACGTCATGGGTATGGCCTCCACCCACTTTGTGAAGTACTCAGTTGTAGCTATGATGAATTTATGGCCATTTGATGAGGTGGGTGTGATTTTTCCAATGAGATCGAGTCCCCACTGCAAAAAGGGCCATGGTGTGACAATGGGGTGAAGCTCTTGAGCTGGAGCATGGATGAGGTCTCCATGCTGCTAACATTGTAAACACCTTTTAGCATGATCATGTGCTTCTCTTTCCATTGTGGGCTAGTAATACCCCATCCTTAGCAATTTCTTGGCGATGGTCATTCCACTCGAGTGTGATCCACAGACACTGTTATGAATTTTGGTTAGAGTGGTTAATGCCTCCTCAGGATTTAGGTAGCGCAGTAAGGTACCTTCTATGCTTCTATGGTATAAGGTATCACATAGGATGACAAATCTGGATGCCTTTTTGACAAAGGTTCATTTTAGGTTTGATGGGAGGTCAGCGGGTGTGACTCCTATGTGAAGATATGTATAGATGTCATGATACCAAGGATCTCCCGGACCAACGATTTCACACACATTCTGATTCTGGTACCTCGAATGTGGGGACAAGAAGCTACTTAATCAAAAATTCATATTTTGGCACATTATGAGGGATGTCTAATAGTGACCCAATTGTAGCCATGGTGTCAACTACTCTATTGTTGGTTCTTGGAATCTGCTCGAATGTTATGTCAATGAAGGATTCCTTTAGAGTCTCCACCAATTTCTTATATGGAGTGAGCTTGTCATCCTTAGTCTGATATTCATTATTGACCTGATTTATGATCAACTGAGAGTCTCCATATACCTTGAGAGCTATGATGTTCCATTGCACTACTATCCTGAGGTCTATAGTCAAAGCCTCATATTCCACTATGTTGTTGGTGCAAGGAAATGCCAATTTGTATGAATTCGGTATGCAATCCCCTTGTGGGGTGATAAAGAAGACACCGGCTCCTGATCCATGTTGTGTGTATGAACCATCAAAGTATAGTTTCCAATGGTCAGTTACATTGAGGTTAAAAATGGATTCATCTGGGAATTCTGAGACAAGAGTGTTCTCAAAATAAATGGGTGCTTCTACTAGTTGATCTGCAATAACTTGACCCTTGATGGCTTTCCTCTCTACATACTCGATATCATACTCTGACAGTATCATTACCCATTTTTCCATTCTGCCTGTGAGCATTGCCTTTGATAGTAGATACTTGAGGGGATGAATTTTCGCGATGAGCTTTATCTTGTGTGCCAACATGTAATGTCTACATTTTTGGGATGCAAACACTACTATGAGGCAAGCTTTCTCGATGAAGGAGTAATTTAGCTCATGACCGACCATTGTCCTGTTGATATAGTAGATAGCCCTCTCCGTTTCGTTTTCATCATGCTAAGCTAGGAGAGCTCCAAGGGCTATTGCTGTTGCTGAAACATATAAGATCAATGGCTTCTTTGGGATGGGTGCAATTAAAACTGGTGGTGTCAGTAGGTATTCCTTGATTCTGTTAAATGCCTCTTCACACTTTGTATCCCATTTGTATGCTACCCCCTTGTGGAGTAGGTGCGAATATGGGTTCTGCTTGTCTGCCAGTTGTGCTATGAATCTTCTGATGGATTGGAGTCTGCCTTGGAGGCTTCTCAATTGTTTTAATGTCTTTGGTGCTTCCATCTCGAGGATTGCTTTCACTTTTGCCAGATCTACCTCGATACCCCTCATGGAGACTATGTATCCTAGCAATTTACCTAATTGTACGCCGAAGATGCACTTCTTGGGATTTAGTTTGAATTTTTATTCCTCCAGTCTGTCAGAAAGCACTTAGGGTTGCTATATGATCTTGTCTTTTTCTTGACTTAGCTAGAATGTCGTCGACATAGTCTTCGACTATTTTATGAATCATATCTTGGAATATCAACATCATGGCCCTTTGATAGGTTGCTCCTACATTCTTTAGGCCGAATGGCATCATGTTCTAGTAGTAGGTCCCCCATGGACAAGTAAAATCCATTTTATGTTGATCTTTTGCTATCATGATCTAGTTATATCCTAAAAATCCATCCATTAGTGATAGCATCTCATGTCTTGTTGTCATGTCTACTATCATGTCAATGTTGGGAAGTGGGAAATCATCCTTGGGACATGCTTTGTTCAAATCCCTAAATTCTGTACAGATTCTGATGGCTCCATCATGCTTTGAAACAGATACCAAATTTCACAACCATTTTGGATAATTGATTGGTTGGATAAATCCTGCATCTAACAACTTTTTGAGCTCCATTTTGACCAGTAAGGTGATTTGAGGATGCATTTTTTGAAGCTTTTGTTTGACCGGTTTTGCTTCTGGATACACAACTAGGTGATGGACCATAGTCTCTGGATCAAGCCCTGGCATGTCGGCATAACTCCATGTGAAGTTTATTTGCCTTTCTTTTAGGAATGCTGCTAGGAGTTCTTGCTCTTTTGATAATAGTGATTCCACATAGAATGTGATATGCGGGGTCTCCTCTATTCCTAGGTTGACAGGATTGCATTTTTCAGCCAAGACTGCTGACTTCTCCAGATGAATAGCTCTTAGAGGAAGATTGAATCCTTCATCCTCGGGCACCTTAGAGAGGTTTTCACCATTTTATACGTCCTTTCTTTTTACTATTTTCTTTTCAGAGAGTGCCACTGTGTGGTTTTCACTCAAGGACTTGGATATGATTCTTAGTTTCTCACTTTTGTGACTGAAGGATTCAATCGTTTCCCCGTAATAGGCATGTGTGTCTAACTCCATTATAAAACCTGCCTTGTGATCTCCATCTAGAATGTTATCCCTCAATCCCATGAATTCTGAGAGTGCCTCATCATTTTTGAACGTATCAAGAACTGGTGGTCCTCATTGGTCATAGTTGATTAGTTGGGGGTATACTAAATGGATCTCATGATTTTGATGATCAGATTCAAAAGATAAGGTACTAATCATGTAAAGGGCAGTATCCTCAAATAACCTAGGTAGATTGGTCAAGTGATCCTAATCATTGCTACTAATATAGGCCTCAGTTATAAAGTTGTGTATGTCTCTTCCTGTGGATATTGGGGAGTGTACTTCTGCTAGCATTGGCTGAGGAGAAATATTAACCTTTCTAACTGGAGGTCTTTGGCCACGTATGGTTATACTCAGAGGGGTACATCCGAGGCCAAGATTTATTATAGGTCGCGTCTTTGGCATAATAGGTATTATGATCCCATTGTCATTTTTCCCCAATCTTTGATTTCTGTTGTAGCCCATTGCAAGCATCATTTGTAGGCCCTTGCTTGTCTCATCCATTGGTGATTCAGGTGTTGGTCTTTCAGCTCGATACAACATGTCAGATGGATTTGCTTCAATAACCTCTTGGCCGAGGTCTCCCCAACTTGTGAATTTAGTATAGTCTTCAGGATACATTTGTGATGTGGAAGCTTGATTTTCTTGTGGACGTCCTCATGATCTAGGTGATTACGGTAACTCTCCTATCATGAAAGAATTGTTAGGGAGCTTGTAGCTTCCACAACCATCCTTTTGGATGATGAGCTTGATGTTGGAGATGGTGGGGATAGTGGGAGTGGCAGGTGTCTCTGTCACAGAAGTGGACTTGAGAGTGGCGGGGTCGATGTATGGTGTGGATGGGCCCTCATCATTTTTTGGCACTTGGGGGATTTTGTAATACTTTTCCTCAAGATTTTTGCAATATGAGAACAGTTCGGGATCTCCATGAATGGTAACCTCTTGTCCATTATGTGTGAATTTCACACATTGGTGGAAGGTTGATGCTACGGCTTTCATCACATGGATCCATGGGCATCCTAGGAGGATATTGTATCAATAACATTATGTTTCCACAGTCCATTATCATAAGTAGTCAAGATTTCTGGATAAAACTGTGTTATTTTTTTTTTTTCATCAACATTTCGAATCATACTCCATGATCCATCATCAGGATGATTAGCAGATAGAGAGAAGTATCATGGATTATGATCATCTGCTAATCATCCTGATGATGGATCATGGAGTATGATATGAAATGTTGATGAAAAAAAAAACAACACAGTTTTATCCAGAAATATTGACTACTTAGGCTATTGTATGGAAAATCAAGGTCCAAGACCTGACAAGTGGTTTCCATGAATGTTGGCCCTACTTGAATATGGATTTTGATTGTACCCTAAGACACTCGGGTCATCATATGCTCTTATTGTGATGCCTTTACCTTTGTCGATCGAATCTTCTGATATTTTCAACTGCTTGATGAGGCTGAGAGAACAGATGTTCAAACCACACCTCCATCTACCAAGACCCTTTTGAATTTGTTTTTATGTACTATGGCTTCCAAGTGAAGTGTGCGGTTGTGAAATGGTTGGGCGGGGAAATCCTGGTCAGAGAATGTAAGGAGATTAGGTGTTATGATATTTCTGACCATAGCTTGGAAGTGCTCTGCATCGAGATCTACAGGGATGGTAGATGAGGTTAATGCTTCCTCAAGGATCTTTTTAACAACTCCATGATAGAGATGTGTGCTGGTGTTATTTTGAGTTCATCTATGACATTGTAGCCATTAGGATCAGATCTAGATGAAGGGACCCTATTTGGTTGAGATGACCCTGCAATGGTGACTTTGTCGCTTCTTGTGGTGACTCCACAATCTTTGGCATGTGCGCCCTTGATGGTGATGACCATGCAGTCTTCATTTAGGGAGGCAACGATTGTTTTGTATACATGATTTACACTACCCTTTCCTTTATCCTTGTTATTCCCTTTGTTGCCATGGTTCGACATCAAATTCGTGTAGATTTTAAGGTCCTAATTTTATGTAGGTTGTTCCACGTTTATGATTCTTTTATCGATGATATCTTGGATGATGTTTTTGAGTCTCATGAAACTTTTTGTGGTGTGGCCTTTGATTTTGTGGAATTCACACAGTTGATTCTCGTTATACCAAGGAGGTTTGACATCAGGTTCTTGGTAATTCTCGAATGTAGGTGCTTTGATGAGTTTTTCGTCGATCAACCTTTTCATGATGTCCTCAAGTGGTTCCCCCAACATGGTGTATTTTTGTTTGGGATATGTTTTGCATAGAGGTGGTCCCCTTTGGTCATTGAGATTATTGATGGTTTGATTATTGTTTGTGTGATGAGTGTTTTGATTTTGTGTTTGGATTTGTTGTGCGGGTGTGTTTTGGCATGGACCATTAATGGACACCTTGGCATCTACGACCCCATCATTAGTGACATTTTTATTCCTCACCCTCATGTGAGGCTTATCATTGTAATTGGATGATGGGTGATTGTTTTTCTATTCGTGGTATGATGTTGATTCCATGGGTTGAGTCACAAGGGCTCTTTCGATGCGAAGTGCCTTGGAGATCAATTGATCATATGTGGTGATACCCTGAACCTTGAGATGAAATTCCAAGTGGCTTTCAAGGTTGGCTATGATTGTGCAAACTTCTTGTTCTTCTGGCATGGTCCACTTGCTCTGATTGGCCTTGGATCACCATCATTGAAGGAATGAAGCGAAAGATTCATTCTTTCCTTGTTTTAGAGCTGAGAGTTCTTTGAGACTAACATCCATTGCAATGTTACATGCATAGTTCTTAATGAATGTGTCTCTAATTTCTTGGAATGTTCTAATGCCTGAAGGTAAGTGAGACAACCATTTGATAGCGGGGCTTGCCAAGCTTCTAGGAAATAGCCGCATTAGATAAGTATCGTCATATGCGACCTCCATGCAATGAACCTGGAATTCCTTGATGTGATCTTCAGGGTTTCCCATCCCTAGATATTTGTCAAATTTGGGGATTTCAAATCCCTGAAATCCCTTAGGGAATGGTTTCATTTCTAAGCTCCTATCAAATGGATAGGGACACAAGTTGCTTGGTGTTTTGGTCGTTCGCCCTAATTGAAGGTTGAGCACTTGTTGCAAGAGCAACCTGAGTTGTGTTGTCACATCATCCTGTAGATCAGAGGGTGGGATGAAGGTGTTTTGGGGTATTACAATCGTGGTTTGGATGGGTGGGTTGGTCGGTGTGTTGCTCGTTGGTATGTGTATATTCTGGCAAGTGAGGTAGGCTTCCACCTGCTTTTGTATGAACAACGCCTATTGTTGATCTTGTTGTTGCTGCGCTAAGTTTTGTGCTTGTTGTTGTGCTTGTTGCCATTCCAACAATGCTTGTTGTTGTGCTTGTTTTTGTTCCCCCAACGCTTGTTGTTGGGCTGCCAGTTTTGCTGCTTCTTATTGTTCTTGATATTGCTTTAATGCTTGTTGATATGCTTGCAATTGTGCTGCTTGTGCAAGAAGTTGTGCTTGTACTTGCACTTGTAGAGCCTAATATTGAGCTTGCACTTGTGCTACTTGTTGTTGCAATAGAAGTTGTGTTTGAGCGGCCTTTTGTGCTTGCAATGCTTGCATGACTTGAGTAGCTTGTTGTTATTGTTGCAATAACACTTGGGATTGTTGCGCTTGATGTGCTTGTTGTGCTTGTAATGCGACTTGTGTAGCTTGGGCAACTTGTGTAGCTTGAGTGGCTTGTGCAGCTTGAGTGGCTTGTTGAGCAGCTAGGTGTATGAATTTTTGTTTCTACACTTGTTGGTATCCTCTTTGGAAGGCAGCTTGCAATGCCATGTTTTATTGGTTTCATGTGGTGAATGTTGGTGGTGGTGGGGGTGGTGGTGGATTTGGAATGGCGTTCGTGGTGGTGGTGAATGGCAATGTTGTGTTGATTAATTGAGTAGTGGATGGTGGTGTTGATGTGGTAAGTGGCGTCGTTGATGTGATTGGCCCTTGGGAGACCATGCTTTGTTATGTTATGGGGGTGTTTGATGATGTTGCAATTGTTTGTGTGTTTGTCACCTATTGTTGCGATGTTGATGACAAATTTTGAGCATTGAAAAAAATGCTTTGGTTGATGGTTGGGATGTTGTTTTGATCGATATTTGGTAGAGGGAGAAGCCCTAAACCAAGGAGTGGTGTGGATGATAATGGTAGTGGTGGGATAGGTGGAAATGTAAGGGGTGTTAGTTGTTGTGTGGTGTCAAATATGCCCCCTGGTCCGAACATATCTCCCTCTTCTTGTGAATTTGTGAGAAGAGGTGTTTGTGGTGCTCCGTGAAAAAATGTTGATGATGGGTCATAATGTAAAGTGAGAGGAACATTTTTGTGCAATGGGTTATGGGGGATGTTTTGTTCCAAGGTTTTGTTTGCGTCCAAGTTTTGAATATTAACAAGGGGATGTGATAGAAGTGCATTGAGGAATGCATTTCCCTTGTTAATGTTGGGTTGGGTTGGATCAAATGATGTTGTGATTTGCGGGATATTTTGCGTGATGTTTTGAGATGGGGGTGTAGATGAAATGGGGATGGTGGATGAGATTGGTGGAAAAGATGTCTCTACTATAGTACTCACATCAAAATTGGAAGGCAACTTGGCCCCTTGTTTTGCTAGTTCAAGCATGTACAATGAAGGGTTATGTCTCATCATGATGTTGATGATTCTATGGTTGTCCAGATTTTGGAGCATTTCCATCATTTCTTCGCGAGACATTCCAAAAGTGAGGTCCTCTCCTTGGTTTTCTTCTTGCAGATTTTGTGATGATGAGAGGGTCAACAGATTACTTGATTCAACTGGATCCATTTCTGCATTTGTTTGGCTAAGATCGCTTGAAGCGGGTGTTTCTTTGTTGGCTTCCATACTCTTATTGTATTGAGATCTACTTAGAACCATAAAACAAGGATCAATCTTCGAGAATATGGGAGATGAATCCCCTTTGATTTTTTGGGTTGATCTTTATCTTATGCCTCAAAGTAGAAATTTCTAGGATGCCTTTAGGATCAAAGGTGATGATGATATGATGATGATGTTTAAGGATGGATGTTATGGATGTTTTTGGATTTTGATAAATCTTGAATGAAATGCTAGGTTTTTAGGACTTTGGATTTTTTTGATTTTTGATTTTGGGTTTGAGATTTTGTCCTTGATCTTGATTTTGATTTGCTTTTGATTTTGAACAAAAATACCCTAAGATGTTGGATGATGATCTAAGGGATAGCTTTGTTCAAAGGACGATGATTTGGCTATGTGTGAGGAGAAGGATGAATCTACTCACACCTACCCAAACAAGATGATTGTTTCACTAAGTATATGAAGAAGGATTCATCTACATACACCAAGCTAGACAAGATGATTTTTGATAATCTTTGACTAAGTATATGCAAAAGGATGCATCTACACATGCCTAGCCAAAGGTGTTTTGATAAATGCTTTCAAGGACTTGGTCTCAATGATTTTGGTGATTTTGATTTTGCCACAAAGCCTACCACTTAAGGATGATTTTCAAGATTTTCCAAAAGGTGATTTGTGAGATGATATTTTTTTGATGTTTTGGGGGGGAATGGATGAAAAGATTTTGATATGTTTTGATCCTAAAAAGAACCTAAAAAGAACACATTATTTTCCTAGACCTAGGTATTGAAGAGCATGCAAATGCTTCCTAAAGACCTTTGTAACCAAGGATTGATTCATTTGAACATTCATTTTCAATGATTTTTGCTTTGGAATTGTGAGTCTTCAACACATATGGAAGTTCATTTTGCTTAGCTTTGCTTAATGTCTTTATTTTACCAAAAACACTTTCTTCAATTAGGTTTTCAAACTAAGATGTCCAATGTCTTAATTTATTCAAACCCCACGAGATATATTATGTGGAAATTTAATGAACTTAAGGCAAGGGTTTTCCTATTGTTTACTTAAGGAGACAAATTGAGATGTAATCCAATGTTTAGAAACCTCTAAGGACATGAATCCCAAGGGAAAGCAATAACATATGGATTGAGTCAATGATATTTGTCTCCAAAAGGGGTTGAAATTTGGATGATGTTAAGTGTTTGTTTTTTATTTGTTTTCGATCAAGCAATTCATTTTGTAACCCAATAACAAGTACAATCCTATGGATGTGTAAGACAATATTTGTTGGATTCCCACTTGGACAAGTCCAGCTACGCTTATCTCTAGCAAATGGTTAGATGCTTGACCCCACTGGCTCCCCTCCACGACTCATTAATGTCAATCGGGGCAGCCAAGAATCAACACCCATGAAACTCCCATGGCATGTTTTCCATCTCTACTAGAAGACCGTAAAAGTGTGGGGCAGCTTTAGAATGACCGTTCTTGCACCAACAAATAGATTAAAGGATTTTGGAAAATTCTAGCACATGGGTTTTAGTAAGGACTTTCCATTCATAGGAGTTGGCCCAACGTGGCAAGAGTCCCCTTTTGGATCCATCTTGTTAGAGTCAACCATGTGATATTGGCGTTTCGTCCAATATCCACATTTATATCCCGGTTAGAAATACTCTTCGCTTTAGAGTGTTACCGGTTGAGTCATTCCCTTGGGTGAGTACTTTTTCCCACAAGGCAGGCCCTCTAGGATAAACAAAAGTGAATGAAGAACAAAATCTATAACTCGATCAATCTTTGATAGCAACAAAGAGAGAATATATGCGAAAATGCCCCCACTCACACTCGCACAATACTTTGTTCAATTTTAAGCCCAAATCAAAGTGTGTAGGTGATTGCTTTATCTCATCCCACAGTCATGAAAAAGGCCTTTTGATTCTCAAGATCGCTATAAAGCATGAGAGAAGTGCATACGTCCTTTTTCGATGACTTTAGTCTAAGTAAGCCCTCAGAAAAACAAAGCTACACTTGTTCTTTTTAAATCCTCAAAGCAATATGTGAGTTCATTTTAAAGCACCAAATCACAAGTGAAAGACATTTGTTCAATTTGTTAATCCAAGAAACAAAATCTAGTAAGTTGTTGATCCTATTGTTCGTTTTAACCTTTGCAAGAAGAAATTGAAAGGTTCTTTTTAAACCCAAATGAAAGATAGTGTTCTAATAATGAAAAGATGACAAATTCTTAAAGAAGTGTTAAACAAACACTTAAGTGTTTAAAAACACTTTGATTGAAGAAAGTATCATCACCATGCTCCTCCTTCCTTTGTTTTTGATTTCCAACCTACAAAGGAGAAAATAGTCAGATTTTGGAAAAACACAGAAGTTAAAAACTAGAAAACAGAAGGTAAATAAATCATAAATCAAAAGCATGTGCTAAAAAATTAAATTCTCCCTTTTACTATCTCCCAGCGTCGCAACTCGTGAAGACGTCGCTATTTTTTTCTCCTAGTGGTGCTCTGACAGCATTGCTTACCAGTCAGCGGCACTTTGTGTTGGGACAGAGAGCGTGATTTTGTCACTATTTCACCCAACATCGCTATTTTCAAAAAATTCAAAAAAACTTGCAAGTCAATGAGTCCAGCGGTGCAGTTAAAAATTTAAATTTTTTGGCAAGATGAGTCCAGCGGTGCAATTAAAATTTTTAATTTTTTGGCTGGATGAGTCCAGCGGTGCAGTTTTTGTTTCAAGCGGTGCAATATAATGACGCTAATGAGCCCGCAGTGTTAAAACAATGACGCTGACAAGCCCGCATTGGAATTTCCTGTGTGTGAAGAAAAACATGGAAATTTCAAGGAAATGTTAGAAATAATGATATCCAGCCCTCCTTCTAGCACCAAATGTGCAAACCCAAGCCTTGGTACCTGCAAAAAAACAAGAATAAATGAGGTAGACAAGTGATTGCAAGCCAAAACAAATATTCCACATGAAATCCATTTGCAACATTCAAATTGGGAAGAAAATATTGAAGAACACAAAGAAAATGACAAACCAAAGGTTGAATCCTAATTACAAAAGAAAACTCTTGATCCCATGGGGGAATTGGTGCCAATTTGATGTGAAAATTGGACCTTTCCCAATTCCTAAGATGCAAGCTTCGAATGTTGAAGAGATTGATCCACTTTTGATGATGAATGGTGAGAGCTCCAAGCCAAAATCTACAATAACCTAGCTAAGAACTCAAGATTGATGAATGGAAATGGCTAAGTATTTTAGCATGGTAACTTTGCTTGGATTGTGGATGATAAAAAATGAAGAGATGAGCTCTTCATTTATAGGATTTCAAGATGGATGAAAGTCCAAATTTGAGTAATGTGGGACTAACATTCATCCAATGATATGGTGCCACTTTTCAAGATATGAATGGGTGAAGGATGTACAAGATTTGGGGTTTGTGCCAGTAAATGCCAATATTTGAAATTCAAATTTGTTGAAATGACATGTAAGAGGGAAGGGAAAATGAAATAAATGCCACTTGGCTCAAGGCAAAGGGCGTGTAAGATGAATCTATTGCCTTGTTGGATGTACATGTTGACTTGGAATTTTTGAATTCAAATTGAGAGAATATTCTAAAAGATTGCATGTGAGGGAAAATAGGGATTTAATAAATGAATTAAATTTATTTTCATGTGCAACTTGCATTATCTAGAGGATGTGACATGAGATTAGATTAATCAAGGGTTAATTAATTCAACAAGAGATTAGATGATGTGACTTATTTGACTTAGATTTATGGGTTTATTTAAATCAAATAAGAGGGGAATATGATAAGAGGCTAATTAAATCAATATTTTGATTTATTTAATTAAAAGGGGTGGTGTTAGATTAAATCAAATAAGGTTTTAATTTATTTAATTTAATGGATAGACTTTAGAGATTTAATCAAATAAATTGATTATTTAATTAAATAGGGATAATTAGATCAGATGGGTTGATTTAATTAACAAAAGGAATTGACTTAATCAGATAAAATGATTTATTTAATTAGATAGGGGGATTTGATTAAATGGTTAGATCAAGGGATGATTTAGGAAGAAATGATGTTAGTAAGTCAAGATCGAATGCACGGTGTCAATCAGTACATTTTGCGTGTGTACAATATCCACCAAGTTCAAGAGAGCCACATTATCCCTTAGGATATCTGAATAAGAATCAAAGTGATCACTACCACCCCTCTTCTCCACTAGTGAGGAGACAACATTGAAGTCCCTTGCTAAAATACAAGGAAGAAAAGGATCTAAAGAGCACACATATCTTACATGATCTTGCAACTGCACCTTACCAGGGAAGTTAGTAGGAACATAAACATTAGAGAGAAGAATTCTCTCACTTAAGTCCAGACTAGACACAACGAGAGAAATAGAGTACCTTTAGGAGAGCCACCAAATTGGACTAACCCTACATAGATCCGATAAACAAGCCATCCCACCAATGCTCCCAAATGCTCCCACACACTAGCACTAACCTCTACTCCAAATATTTGAAGCCATGTATTCAACATACTTTCAACAAATAGCTTAGTTTCCTGAAGGAAAACTAGATCCAAAGAATGAACACAAATCAAATTCAAAATAGCCTTTTGTCTAGGGATGTTATTCACATGCCTCACAATTCCAAGAGAGAAAAATCATTGCTAAGGTTGGGAGAAGTGGGAATCAATAGTATTTACCAATACATACTCCACCAATGTCTCACCCATTAACTTAACTTTTTCTTGATCTTTCTTTCTTCCAACCTTAAGATATTTCTCAAAAGCCCCTTTTTGGGGGGTCTTTTGTTGCAAACCCAAAGCAAAAGATGACTTATGTTTACTTGATTTGACAACACTCCTCTCACTAGGGTGACTAGAACCAATAAAAATAGGTCCACCAAGAGCCTCCAACACCAAACCTAACACATCTTGAATAGGAGTAGATGGTGGGAGATCAATTTCCATATGAACCTTCTATTCTCCAAACTAAACTAGATTATAATCTATAATAGATTGGATGCTAATATCTTTCTACACTAGAGAGCCATCAGTTGCTTGCAAGTCCATAGGGACCCCTTCTTCCTAAACCAAATTTTCTAGAGCATCAAACTTGTTAAAGGTTTCCTCCTCTTGTCTGTGCTTGAGAGTCCTCTTTTTACCTCTTCCTTTGTTATAGGAATTTACTTGAACAAAGCCCTCCTTATCAGCCACCACCCCCTACATGGGAGCCTTACCCTTGTACATCTTTGGGGTAGAATGAGGAGTAGTACTCAGACAAGAGGCATGGATCGCTCAGGGACACTTCCGTTCAAGATGATCATAGTTGTGACACAACCGAAATTTGAAAGGTAATGCCTCATAGTCTAACTATTGTGTCTAAGAATATGAACAAATAGTCATGTCTATGGAATCTGGGAACGAGTTATTCAAATCAATCTCCACACACACCCGAGAAAAAGAAAGAACCCTCTTGTTCATTGTTTGTTGAGATAGACCAATAGGCTTTCTAAGCAACAGGGTAATCATTTGTAGTTTATCACTCCTTTTACACTTTAGAGGTGGACGAGGGAGGCAGACCCAAATTGAAACTCTCGAGGGGAGTTCTTTTGTCGAGTTAAAACCAACATTTCATGGTTTTATGAAGAGACCCACCTAATTATAAAAATAAGGCCCACCTTCAAAAGCCCTATTTCAATCAACAATTTAAGAAAAATCAACCATAAAAAAGTTATTAGCTGGTAGCATAATATCAAAATCCACTTTCAGGCACCATGTCTTGTGTACCCAGGTATTGAGAAAAGGGAATGAAACCCTCATCCCCATGAACTTGCAAATCAACTCATGATTGCTATAGTATTCCACATCCTCAGCCATAGATTCAGGTTGGATCACTAAAACTGACTATTCTTGGGATTTCTCTAAACACCCATTCACCTTCTATAGCTTGAAAGCCCCATTTCTTGATGATCCCGCACAAGGAAAACTGATTCATGAGCATCCAGTGGTGTAAGGGAAATCTTGCATCACCCAAAAATAGTTAAATTTCAAGTTTCTCAGTTTTTAGATATTTTTACATTTTTGGATACCCTTTTCGTCATAATGAAATTTCCAATTGATGGTTTTTATTTTCTATTCTTGGGTTGAGAGATATTGCAGTGTTAATTTCCCAGATTTGCACCTTAAAATCTTCCGAGTTAGATTTGAGGCACTTAGAGTTCCCGAAACAAACCCAAAAATTGCTGAAAATGGCATAGCAAATTACAAGCGCGTTCTTGACTTCGAGACCTTTCCAACGGTTCAAACGGTTTGGGAATCAGAGTCCTGGATTAAAAGTTATGGCCCCGGGAAGTTGGCACACTTTCTAGAAGATACAATTGCAAATGTCCTTTTAAAATTTGAACTTCAAGTTGTAATTTTTTGGCGCCAAACTACCTAAACTCAAATTTGAATGTTGTTTTGGCTCCAAACTAAAGAGGAGCTCTATTTATGGGTGGGTTTCTAATTTTTGGGTAATTTTTTGGGGACAAGTTCGCATATTGCGAAAGGGTTATTCTATAGCTTTCTGTAACTTGCATGTGTTATAGAATTTGGGGATTTGAGATCCTCTACATGTAAGAAGCTCCATTTTCTGAATAATAAAATTATTCTCTTGTTTGTGGGTTATTTTCTAAGTCTTGGGCTGCACCCTCATCAAGTGGTATCAGAGCGAGGTTTTCTTGAGCGTGTGGATAGATCATCGATCATGAGGTAGTTTGCACCAGGCCGTGGTTGTGGGTCAAGGTCAAGAAAGATGCCTCCAAGAGTGATGCCTGGTAGGCATGGTGGTGCCAGAGGTGGTTGAGGCGGCATAAATGTTGGTGGAAGAGATGCACTGGCAGCCCTCTAGAGATAGATTGACGTGTTACAAGAGCATTTGAGAAGAGGGTAAAACCCGAGGGAGGAAAGTGAAGATGAAGGAGAGGAAGAAGAATCAATTAATCAAGACCAAATGTGGCTAAAAAGGGCCATTTTGAAGATCGAGAAAAGACCCAGAGCAGAAGTCCCTAGTTATTCCAAAAGTCTGAACCCAGAAGAGTTGATCGACTGGATCAATGAGCTAGAAGAATATTTTGAGTATGAGGAAATAGAGGACCCAGATTGGGTTAAGTTTGTGAAAATGAAGCTGAAGGGCCATGCCAGTATTTGGTGGAATGAGGTCCAGTTGGAAAGAAATCGAAGAGGAAAAGGAAATATCACCAGATGGGATTGCACGGTAGAGAAACTGAAGAAGCAGTTCATACCAATGGACTACGAGTTAGATCTGTTGAAGAAATTGCAAGGGTTGAAGCAAGGAAGCAAATCTGTAAAAGAATATATTAAATATTTTCACAAGATAATCATTAGAACAGGACACATAGAGGCCAATAAGGAGAAGGTAGCCTGATATCTTAATGGGTTACGACCGAGCATTTAGGAGGAGTTAAGCCTAGTAAGAATGACCACCATTGAGGATGTGTATTAGTTTGCTCTGAAGGTGGAAGAGAAGCTGAACAAAAGATTTGATGGCAAGCAAAAAGGATGAGGAGGTCAAAATGGAAGGGGTAGTGGAAGATCTTCAAGAAGCGGAAATGATGATGAAAAGAAAAGTGAAGATGTCGGTACCAGTCGAAGCCAAAGGAATGACAACTTCTACCACCCTTATGATCAAAATAGTGGTGATCAAAGAGGTAGAGGACGAGGGAGATATGGACAAGGATCTGGAAGAGGTGGTTTCAAAGGAATGTGTTTCTAATGTGGTGAAGAAGGGCATCTAGCCTATGAATGTCCACAACACCAAGGAAGGGCAGACAAAAGGCCAAAAGGTCATGGAAGGGTTGCCCATGCAGATGAGGAGGCCCAATCTAAACATTCAGATGATGCTGAAAGGGGAGAAGCCCTAGTGATTAGGAGAGCCCTGGTGACTGAGGAAAAAGAACCAGAATAGAGGAAGAATCTATTTCGTACAAGGTGCAAGTGTGGAGGAAAATATTGTCATGTCATTATTGATGGTGGGAGCACTGACACTGTGTCGAAGAGATGGTTACAAAGTTGGAAGCTGTAAGAGGTGACTGTATCCGACTGGAGATTGCTCGGTTAGTGCAGAAAGACCACAAAGTTTTGGTCAATGAGTAGTGCCTAATAAAGTTCAAGATCGGGAGCTACCATGATGAGGTACTCTGTGATATCATCCCCATGGATGCATGTCACATGTTGTTGGGGAGGCCGTGGCAGTTCGATAGGTGAGCTATACATGATGGCCATGAAAACACTTATTCCTTGACAAAGGATGGGGTTCGTCACAAGTTGAAACCCCTAAAGGAGACCGAAGAAAAGGTATGCAATAGTGCTAGAATTTGTTATGTAGATGGAAGAAATTTTTTAGAAGGTATGAAGCATGAGCGTGTGTGTTATGCATTGATTCCTAGAGTGAGTAAGGAGGATAGTGAGAAGGTTCCAGAAGAAGTTTCTGGGATGTTGGATGAGTTTCAGAATATTGTTTATGATAATGTACTTGAGGGTTTACTACCAATAAGGAAGATCAGTCATCACATTGACTTGATTCCTAGAGCTAGTTTGCCAAAGAAGGCAGCTCATAGAATGACTCCAACAGAAAACAAGGAGTGGAATAGACAAGTTCAAGAGTTGTTGAGAAATGGTTTGATATGTGAGAGTTTGAGTCCATGTGCAGTACCTACAGTACTAGCACCAAAGAAGGATGGGGAGTGGAGGATGTGTACAGATTCTTGAGCCATAAACAATATAATAATCAAGTATAGATTTTCCTTGCCAAGGATGGATGACCTGATGGACTGTTTAAGTGGAGCTCAGTACTTCACAAAGATTGATCTGAAGAGTGGATATCACCATATCTAGATTCGAGAGGGAGATGAATGGAAGACTGTCTTCAAGACCAAAGAGGGCTTGTACGAGTGGTTAGTCATGACTTTTGGGCTAACCAATGCACCGAGCACATTCATGCGGCTCATGAATGAGGTAGTAAAAGAATTTCTATGAAGTTTTGTTATTGTGTATTTAGATGATATTTTGATTTTTAGTAAGACGTTGGATGAGAATCTGATGCATATTCGGAGAGCCTTTGAGAAGTTAAGAGAAGAGAAACTGTTGATTAATCTAAAGAAGTGCAATTTTGTGAAGAGGGAGTTAGTGTACTTGGGGTTTGTTGTCTCAGCAGAAGGTCTCAAGATGGACCTAGAGAAGGTGAAGGCTATTCTGGAATGGCCTACCCCAAGAACTGCTACCGAGGTGAGATCTTTCCATGGTTTGGCTAGTTTTTATAGAAAGTTTATTAGAAACTTCAGTAGTATTTGTGGACCCCTGACTGAAACCACGAGAGGGGATAGAAAAGAATTCAAGTGTAGCAGTGGAGCGGCAAAAAGTTTTGAATTGTTGAAGCAAAAGGTGACAGAGCAACCTATTCTAGCCCTCCTAGATTTCAACAAGGTGTTTTAGGTGGATTGTGATGCTAGTGGCTGTACCATTGGAGTAGTGTTAAGCCAAGAAGGTAAGTCGATTGCCTATTTTACGGAAAAGTTAAATGATGCCAAGAGAAAGTATTCTGTATATGATCATGAATTTTATGCGATAGTTAAAGCATTAAAGAAATGGAGATATTATTTGTTGCCAAAGGAATTTTTTCTATATACTGATCATCAGGCCTTGCAGTACCTAAATAGTCAAGGAAAATTAAATCAGAGGCATATGAAATGGGTAGATTTTTTGTAGAGTTATACTTTTGTTTTGAAACATAGGAGTGGGAAGTCAAATAGGGTTGTAGATGCCTTAAGGAGGAGGCATACATTGATGACAAAGATGCAGATTGAAGTGGTTGGGTTCAATGAACTTAAGACACTATATGTAGAAGATCCTAATCTTGCAGAGGGTTGGAAAGCTTGCAAGGAACCTGTTACAGTGGACAGGACAAGGTGGCTAGATTTCATAATCTAGGATGGCATGTTATTTAAGGGAAATCAATTGTGTATCCCGGGGAGTTCCATGAGGGAGAACCTGATAAAAGAGAAGCATAGCGGAGGAATGGTAGGACATTTTGGTCAGGATAAGACCATTGCCATTATTAGTGAGCATTATTATTGGCCTCAGTTGTCACATGATGTGAAGAAGTTTGTACAAAGTTGCAGGGTATGTCAGATGGCTAAAGGAGTGAGCCAGAATACAGGCTTATATCAACCCTTACCTATACTAGAGAGGCCATGGGAGGATATAAGTATGGAATTTGTTCTTTGTTTGCAAAGGACACAACGAGGGAATGATTCATTCTTTGTGGTGGTTGATAGGTTTTCAAAGATGGCACATTTCATTCCATGTCAGAAGACCCATGTTGCAGTCCATATTGCTGACTTATTCTTCAAAGAGGTGATGAGGCTTCAAGGTTTGCTAAAGAGTATTGTTTCAGATCGTGACACTAAATTTGTGGGGTACTTTTGGAGGACCTTGTGGAAGAAGCTGAAGACAGAGTTGAAGTTCAGTTCTGCACACCATCCACAAACAGATGGGCAGATAGAAGTTGTTAATAGGAGTCTAGGTAACTTACTGAGATGTTCGGTAGGAGATAAACCCAAGGGATGGGACTTGATCTTACCCCAGGCAAAATTTTCTTACAACAATTCTATCAACAAAAGCACTGGTAGATCACCGTTCCATATTGTGTATGGAGGTAGCCCTAAAATAGCTCCAGAATTGAGGAAGATGGACCAAGAGAAGAAAATAAGTGCTGAAGCCAAAGATTTTACAGAGCACATCAAGAATATACACGAGAATATATGAGAACACATTACAAAGATGAATATGCAATATAAGGCTAATGCAGATCAGAAAAGGAGGAATAAGGAGTTTCATACTGGCGATGAAGTAATGGTCCACTTGAGGAAAGAAAGGTTTCCCATAGGAACCTATAAAAAATTGAAGATGAAGAAATTATGTCCCTGTAAGATTTTGAAGAAGCATGATTCAGGGAATGCATATGAGGTAGAGTTGCTTGATGGAATCAACATTTCCCCTGTGTTCAACATTTCAGATTTGACAAAGTATCATGAAGGTGGAATGGAGGAAGCACCAGCAATAGGGCAGTATGGAATTCTAGCACCTTCTTCAGAAAAGGAGGAGATTGAAGCAATCTTGGATATTCGTGTGGGAAGGAGTACCAAAAATAGGCAGTATGAAAAATATCTAGTGAAAAGGAGAGGAAGGCCTGTGGAAGATTCATGCTGGCTATCTAAGGTAGCATTTGACCAGTTGGGTTTTCCTCAACCATTTGAGACATGATGGGTCACTTCTCAAATTACCCTGGGTGTCTGATGCAGGAGCATCCAGTGGTGTAAGGGCAATCTTGCATCACCCAAAAAAGTTAAATTTCAAGTTTCTCAGTTTTTAGATGTTTTTACATTTTTGGATACCCTTTTCGTCATAATAAAATTCCCAATTTATGGTTTTTATTTTCTATTCTTGGGTTGAAAGATATTGCAGTTTTAGTTTCCCAGATTTGCAACTGAAAATATTCTAAGTTAGATTTGAGGCAGTTAGAGTTCCCAAAATTGCCCCAAAAATTGTTGAAATTGGCATGGCAAATTTCAAGTGCATTATTGACTTCGAGACCTTTCCAACATTTCAAACAATTTGCGAATTAGAGTCCCGGATCAAAAGTTATGGCCCCAGGAAGTTGGCGCACTTTCTAGAAGATACAATTGCAAATGTTCTTTTGAAATTTGAACTTCAAGCTGTATTTTTTTGGCGCCAAACCTCCTAAACTCAAATTTGAATGTTTTTTTGGCTCCAAACTAAAGAGGAGCTCTATTTATGGGCCGATTTCTAATTTTTGGGTAACTTTTTGGGGACAAGCTCACATATTGCGAAAGGGTTATTCTGTAGCTTTCTGTAACTTGCATGTGTTGTAGAACTTGGGTATTTGAGATCCTCTGCATCTAAGAAGCTCCATTTTATGAATAATAAAATTATTCCCTTGTTTGTGGGTTATTTTCTAAGTCTCGGGCTGCGCCCTCATCAAAAACCCAAGTTTGAAAGACTTGGATTGCCACCAGATAAAGGGGAGGCCTAATCTAGCTTGTCTAAAGTTGCATGCATTTCTATTCAACCCTGAACCAAGCACCCACCAAACAAATTCTCAACCACAAAGAAGACAACAAAGAACCTAAGCGAAGAAATCTAATAGTATTAATTAACAATAAAATATATAAAGACTTGCTTATAAGAGGTCTCACAGACCCTCCAGAACACTCCACTTTATACCCCAGTGCAATCCCCAAGGAAACAAGAGCTCACACTTGAGCTCCCAAAATGATAAGAGGAAAAACAATAGCAAAATAGATTAGCAACACCAAACACCAAGGCTTAAATCTTTTCCAAAACCCAACACCACCCCCAGACACTAGATCACACCACACAACCAGCCAACAATAGATAAAAGGAGCAAGAAACAATGGCAAGTGTTGGCCTCCTACAATGGTTTCATAAGTAAACCTTTAGGGTAGTGACTTAGAGATTGAACATCTATACTAATCAGCTATATTACTCATCATGAAGGTGCATTTCACTTGTCAACCCAGGGACGTAAACTTGAAATGGGTTAGCAATATATGTGCACTAGGACTTCATTGCAATCATCCATAAACTAGGAAAGAAACAATTCTAGAAATGAAGTGCTGGAAAGAAATCAACTGAAACACTAATCATAAATCAACATCTACACTAAGCATTAACAACTAGACTAAAAATGAAAGATAGAAGTGATAATCTCAACAAATAGATAGGAAACTACTATTTCTGCCCTGGCTGTAGGAACAATCACATAATGAAATTTTGGTGGTTGCAAGAATAGATAGTTGCTGAAATTGAAATTAACTACTGACTAGAAAATAAATTTTAAACTAATAGATGGAATTATCACCAAGTGGGCCCCCTTTGGTGAGTCTCCCTTACACTAAATCAAATGCAACAACTCATAATTTCATAGTATTACTTGAAAGCATAGGTACAATATCTTAGAACTGTAAAACTGGAAAATGCTAGTACAAACTCAAAATATCCAACCTTATCAAAAGGAGCATCTGAGCATTATTTATAGGGAGAAAACTACTGACTATCCCTAACTACCTAAGAAGTTGAATCCATCAAAATAGGAGGATGCCGCTTATTGGAAGCATAAAAAGATGGAGGGAGTTATGCGTGCATTGAAATTGGTCAAAGTAGACTCGCTTCAACGAGAATCTAGCACAATGCACTCCCTATTTTTTCTCAACAACAAATATGACCATTAAAAAGGTGGTTAGATTCTTTTGTTTTAATTAGGAATTTCCCTACATGAGAGTTTTCCTACTTTGACTTCTTAACAACTGACCAATCATCAATAATTTCTCCCATGTAGCAAGCTTTGTTGACATCAACATTTTAGTGGAAACCTGCAAAATAGTATTAGCACGCAAAAAGAAATGTATATCTCTAATTACCTTAGTAACATTAATTCAACCACTAGTAAATTCAACATAGATAATTCTCATAGCATGATAATATCATTGAAGTCACAAAGATAAAGTTTATGTCCAAGGTCTATGGTTTTAAGGAAAATATCAATAACCAAGTATGAAAGTCTGGGATAGTAACAACAAATATGTAATGGATCCTATCAAAATTGAGCCATTAACTGAGCTCATCATTCCCCCCCAACCTAGTGTTTTACTGGTCCTCCAACAAAAGGAGCACTAAATTTTTTCCTAGTTAATGCCCTGAAGTTAGCTTCTGCCAGTTGTCCCACATTAGTATCTACGGTGGCTGAATCGGGATCCCAATAGAATCCTTGTTTTCTCTCTAGTCTATTCCATCTTTTTCTTTCTACAACTATGTCATACTAGTAGAACTTATAATCTGGCACAGGCCACAATAATGTAGGTGGTTGAAATGTTAAGGGAAGCCAACATTGTTTCTTTCTTCTACCAATCTATATATACCTATCAACCCTTTTGCATGCTGCAACATAGTTCTATAAAGAGTGGGGTTCAAACTATTTCAATTCTTCTGGAAAACCGTTCCACCTTTGTGCTAAATATCCCATTATTGATTTTCCCGTGGTTTCAACTACCCTCTCATATTATTTGTAGGATTCTTCTCTGATGGGCATAATCTTAGCTTTATAGCTAGGGCGGTAAAGAATTATGTACCATGTCATGAAAATATTTCCAAGATTACTAGATTCAACCTTGATAAGCAGGGGAGTATGAAGTTCCCTATCCCTGTAAGTTCTATACTATTGTCCCCTACTAATCTCATTTTGAATCTAGGACATAAATTCCCTTAAATGAAGGTACCCAATATACAACAATGGATTCCAATCATGATCATTGAACAAAACATAATTGTGTAGGTATAATTCACATAACAAATTTTTAACATCAGGAGGTGTAAGCTGATAAGCCTGGAAGAATTCATGTGGAGTATCAAAGTAGGACTCAAACTTGAAATGATCCTTGATAGCTTGAAGGAAATATTTCGCTCCTTCAAGTGCAAGGCATACACTCTAGGAGGAATTCTACATGCTAGCATTTTGGGTATTAATCCTACCACATTATCTACCCTCTCCTTCAAGGCAACAATTTCTACATTCTTCTCTTCAATATCTGCATCTTTATTTTTAATCACATTCTACAACTCCCTCCTTTCCTTTTTCCATTCTTCTTCCCTTCTTTGTATCTCACTCCACAACTTCAGAGCTATTTCATTCCATGAAAAATCAAGAGGTTTATGTATCCTGGTCTAGCTGCAGGAACTCTGGATTCTCATTTTATTCTTGTTGCAAGATATCTTGACTTTCATCTTGTTCTTGGTTCTCAAATTGTTCTGCAATGGTAGCAAGCTCTGCCAAATTGATATTTGTTTGATCCTCAAAAATATCCTTTTCCTCAACATTCACCTACCTCATTAGGGCTTCCACCTCCTCCCTAGATGTTTTTATAAGCCTAGGGATTCTCTTTGGAGGTGCACCAGTGGTTGGCCTAGCTGGTTTAGATCTCTTAGGAGAGTTTTTGTCTTTCCCTTCGGCTATAGAAGGAATAGTGTTATCAACCTTTCATTTTCTAGGGCTTGGTGTTGGTTTTTCTGCCACTTGCTTTTTGTCCTTTCCCTTTCTCACTTCCGCTTATTTCTTCTATGCCTCTTCTCTCCTAAGGGCAGCTCTAGTTCAAATTGGGGTTTTAATAGGGACATTATTGCTAGAATCTGAGGATGAACTTTCCTCTCCTAAATGTTCTGACTCAAAAGACCCAATTTCAACAGCTTGCTCATTTGTAGGAGGGTTTGAACTAGGGTTTGCACGAGAGGTTGATGCTCCAAGTGTAATTTCAACAGCCTTCACTTCCCTCCTAACCCTACGAGGTTGAGGCTGAGCTCTAACATGTTTTGGTCTAAATTGATCAATAAAAACTCCTCCCATGTCATATTAGATAATTCATGTAGAGATTTTTCCACTAATAATTTGATTAAACAATGGTGAGAGACAAAATTATCCCTACCTTTATGTGTTTCTTCCGCAATGATGGCAAGGAGATGATATAGAACATTGGGCATGTTCATTCTTCGTCCATGCCTCATGTGGTTTAGTAGCTTGAAGTGTAAAAAATGGAGGCATGATTAGAAACCCTCACAAGTGATGTACTTAACAATGTGGACAACTACTTGTCTCCATGGCTTAGGGAGAGAGGTTCTTTTTGTATCCTGTTTATCCATCACCAACAGAGGATCAATGGGTTTAGTAAATTCAGCCCTAGCTGACCTTGCATCTTTTGTAGCAGGGTATGGCTCACCATCAACAAGTAAGCCCGTTACCTCCACAATTATTTCCTCAATTACAATCATCTCTAGTCCTTTTACTATTGCCTTCCCCTCAGAGAATGTTTGTGTAAATTCCTACGTAATGTCTTCATTGTAGCTATCAAGTTTCAAGAAATAGTCCAGCCACCTACAATTTCTAATTTCTTCCAAAGAAGACCTGCATCTTGCATTACCACATTATGAACCATGGGTTCACTCTGAATTAGCTGTCCTCCCATCATTCAACTACCTGCAATCAACAAACACTATGCTAAATTTCCATTTTTCTCTACAATCTCTTTCTAAAAAACCCCCAACTTCTCTTTCCTACAATTCTTCTCTTTGTCATACTAAATGGCAATGTCATGTAGCTTACTAAATTACTTCAATTAGGTAACAGTTGAAATTATGACTAGGCAATAAAGGTTCATTAATGAGGGGTATTATCGAAGGAAATGGCGACGGTTTAGTGACATCTTGCACATGCAAGTTGTCACACCAATTTATCATTCAAATTGGCTCAGTTTAAATTTGTTGATGTGGATGGCACGTGGACTTGGTTGACACTTTCCCCCGAACCTAATTTACATCATGTTCCTGCACAGGCTGGTTGATGATTATGATTGGACAAGGTGGAGTACAATTTAATGCTATGCGAAATATCTACATTTAATTAAAAAACTTAAATAAATGTACTAAAAATAATAAAGATATAACATATTGTTTTGCACGTACCTGAAATCTTGGAGTATCTTTGCAAATAATTTAGAGAAAGTACTGATTACCTTTAAGAAGTACAGTTGAGAAATTAATTCATTGATGATGAAATGGAATGAAGTGATGGCAAAGTGGAGTGATGGCGACATTATAAAAGAGAAAGAAGATGGAGATGGATGGGTAGATGGGTGGATTAATGAAGAAGTGGAATCCCACAAAAGTGACAGTCTTTATGAAGTAGTTGCATGTGTACTTGGATCAATCAGAAGGAGGGACACTAGGTCTGCTTCCTTCGGCTACATGAAGTTCGAGGGTTGGGTTCTAGTTAAATTGTTGTAGGAATTCTTCCTTGAACTCTGGCTTGTGATACAACCTTGGATGGCGACTGTTGACCAGAAGTTTGAATCTAACAGGGTCAATGGTGGTGAGTTGTACAACTCCATTGGGAAAGACTTATGCAACCTCATACGGTCCCAACCATCTAGTCTACAATTTACCTACATTGTATTGATACCTAGATTCATAAAGGAGTGCCCAGTCTCTAGGCTAAAACTTCTTGTCCTTTATGTACTTATCATGCCATTTGATTCTTTGATTCTGCACTACCTCGGTATTATGTAGGGTTTCCTTTCTCATCTCATCCAAGTTGTTCAACTACATAAGTCTGTCCTTTTGTGCTTCAGAGATATCCATCCCTAAGTCTAGTGTAGTCCTAAGAGTCTTATGCTCAAATTCAATGGGCATCATAGCTATCTTCCCATATAGTAACTCAAAGGGAGTGAAACTTGTGGTTGTTTTCCAGGTGGTCCTATAGGCCCAAACAACCTCTGGTATCCTATTTTCCTAGTCTCTCCTATGAAGAGCCATTGTTTTTGTCAGAATTGCTTCAATTTCCCTATTGGCCACCTTAGATTAGCCATTGGCCCGAGGGTGATAAGGAGTAGGCTTCCTGTGCCTCACATTATATTCATTAACTAGTGTTGTGACAAGGGTTGATGTAAATTAAGACCCTTGGTCAATCACTATCTCCCTTGGAACCCCATAATGAGTGAAAATTCCCTCATAAAGAAATTCTGCAACCTTATTATCTCTTGAATGCTTCATTTCTTTAACTTCAACCCATTTGGTCACATAGTTAATGCACACCAGTATGTAGGATTTACCATTTGATGGAGGATCAATGGGTCTTACAAAATCCAGTCCCCATTTATCAAATGGGGTGACTACTACCTAGGGGTAAAGAGGCATCTCATCAAAGTTTGTTGGGCGACCCATCCTCTGACATCTATCACACCTCTTGGTATATCTGTTTGCATCCTTAAGAAGTGTGGGCCAGTAATATCCTATATTAAGGATCTTCATTATTGACCTCTTGGCTGCAAAATGTCCTCCACAGGGTTCATTATGAAATGCATGCAATATATCATGTCTCATCTTCCCTTACACATCTCCTCATGACATGGTCTCGTCTAGTGTAAAACAAACATCTTGCAATCCATGAAAATGGAAAGGTTTTCTGAATGAGTACCCTTCTCTCTTTTAGAGAGAAGCGAGGAGGAACTCACCCTGTAACTAGGTAATTGGCTATGTCAGTATACCAAGGAGTATGCACAGTAATGGAAAATAAATGCTCATCAAGGAAAGAGTCATCAATGACTTGATTATCTTATGATGTAGTTAGTCTAGAAAGAAAATCTGCTACAACATTTTCTTTTCTTGGTTTATCAACAATGCTGATGTCAAACTCCCGCATCAGTAACAACCATCTTGCTGGCCTGCTTGAAATAAGGGGCTTATTCATGAGGTATCTGATTGCTGCATGGTTTATATGAATAAAAATATGATACCCTGTTATGTAGTGTCTGAATTTTTTAAGGGCATAAATGACTGCTAACATTTCTTTTTCTGTCATTGTGTAATTGAATTCAACCCCTTGCAGGTTTTTTCTGACAAAATAGATGGCATTATCTATAGTTCCTTCTTTATGTCCCAATACTACTCCTACAACATAGTTTGATGCATCTGTATGAATTTGAAAGGGAATTTCCCAATTAGGTCGTTTGAGTACATGATCATTAGTTAAAGCTGCTTTGAGGTCAGAGAATGCCTTGTCACAGTCCTCTGTCCATTGGAATTCAACATCTTTAGTGAGGAGATTGTATAATGGTGCTACCATTTTACTAAAATCTTCAATAAAACACCTATAGTACCCTGCATGACCCAAAAAAATTCTAACATTCTTTTTCTTTGTAGGAATAGGCAGATTGGTAATCACTTCAATCTTTGCCAGGTCTACTTGAATTCCCTCTTTAGAGATGTAGTGCCCAAGGGCTACTCCTTCTTGCATCATCATGAAACACTTCTCACTATTCAATGAAATGTTATAGTCTTCACATCTCTGTAAGACCTTCCTTAGATTCTCTAGAGCTTTTGCAAAATCAACACCTTAGGTAGTAAAATCATCCATATAAATTTCCATGCAATCATGTGAGATGTTTGGAAATATACTAATGACTACCCTTTGGAAAGTTGCAGGTGCATTACGCAAACCAAATGGAAACACAAAGTAGGCATAAGTCCCCCATGGACAGGTAAAGGTGGTATTCTCTTGATCCTCAGGTGTAATTTGTATTTGGTTATAGCCACTAAATCCATCTAGAAAAGAAAAATATTGCTTTCTTGCAAGGGAATCCAACACTTGGTCAATGAAAGGAAGGGGAAAATGTTCCTTTTTGGTGGTAGCTTTGAGTTCCCTATAGTCAACAAAGACTCTCCACTTGCCTCCCTTTTTAGGCACAATCACCAATGGGGACACCCACTGACTGTCTCAGATGGGATAGATAAATCCTGCATCCAATAACTTCTGAAGTTCCCCTTTGACAATTTATCTCAATGCAGGATTGCTTCTTCTTTGTGGCTACCTTACTAGTGTGCAATCATCTCAAATATATATCCTATGAGTATAGAGCTTAGGATCCAATCCCTTCATATTATGGTAGTCCCACGCCAATGCATGTTGGTGGGTTTTTAGTAGGTTTGTCAATGACAGTTGTTGTTCTTCACTTGACTTGCTGTTAATATTTGTTTTCCTTCTGAAACTTGCACTTGTGTGGTTAACTTTATCATAGCTTCTTCACTAACAATTGGATTTTTTAGTTCATGTGGTAGTAATGTATGGAGCATGTCAGTTACGACAGGAAGTTTTGTTGTAGGAAGAGCAGGAAAAAGTGTCTTCACTGAACTGGTAGAACCAAATTTATGAGTAGATGACTCTTCATGCACCTCACAATGATTATGAATTATGTGGGATAGCACTTCATCTTCCTCCTGTAGTTGCATGAAAGAGATTCTTCCTAACATCATGAGTTGTGCCACAAAATTTAATTCCTTGGCCTCTTCTCCAACATGTGGCCATATGGTGTTCTCTATGTCATGGGATGGTTGAGTAGGGGGGTAGAGAACAAGATTTTTGGTACTACTATTTCCATTAGAAATGGTCATGTTTCCTGACTTGCATCTAATGTAGGAATCTACTGTGGCCAACCACGGCCTCCCTAGGATAATGGGGTACACGCCTAGTGTAGCTTTAGGAGAAAGAATCATAAAATATGTTTTATACTCCCAAGAATATAGAGTTACCACAAGGTCCTCTATTATACCATTAGGTTTGATAGTGGAACTATCAACAAGCTATAGGACAGTAGGAGTGGCTCTCATGTTTGGAACATTTAGTTGTTGCAAGATATCCTTAGTCATTACATTTATTGTTTCCCCCAAGTCAATCAGAGCATTCCTTATTTGGATTCCATTTATGACAACTCCTACTACAAGACTACCTAGGTCAGTGTACTTAGGAACTGTGACTTTTCCAAGCATGATGTCTGCTAACTATCCTACCACATGAACTGTGGTGGGGTCTTTCTTTTTCCTCCTTGGCTTTTTGAGGCATGCCTCTTTGATTGATTTTCCATATATAGGGACATATTTTATGACTTCAAACAAAGGTATCTTGACACATATGTGTTTCAACTGATCCAAGATGTCAAAGGTTGGTTCCTCCTTTTCTTCCTTCTGTTTAGCAACTTCTAACCTTTGAGGAAATGGTGGATCTTGGATAGTCTGCTGAGCTGGAATTGGTTCAGGATCTTTAGGCACACTAGGCTGAATGGGGACATTGAGAGGCTCCTCTTCTTCTATAGGAAGCTCGGTGATGATGGGTGTGGAAGGAGATGGAAAAGTAGTTCCTGAACATAGGTGGATGTCACTCACACTCACAACATATGCAGGAAACTAATTAGGATTTGCAGAGTATATTGGTTGTTGCTATTGTGGTTTGTTATTTGGGTTAGGTGTGGGATGAGCTAGTAACTGAGTAGGTCTAGGTGTGCTTGAACTTGAGGTAGTAGGAGGGGGAATTATAGCAGAATGTTAGGGTTGTGAAGGTGGCTACATGTAGCTAGTTGTCTGGTTTGGCCATTACTATCCTCTCCTCCATTGGGATGTTTACTGCCAATTTCCTTGAAACTACTACCAATTCCCTTGAGGTTGTTGCCACTGGGGTGGAGATTTTTGATGATTAGGCTAGGTATTCAGAGGTTTATTCCAAGGCTGAGGTGAATATCCTCCATGGTTGGATGGATATGGGGGTTGCCATTGGTTACCAGATGAATAAGAATTAAAATATGGCCCAACAAAAGATAATGGATCTAGTGGAATACCTTGTCTTGGAGCCCATGGCATCCTTTTTACAATGTAGTAGACTTGATCATCCTCACCTTGGAATGGCTTGAATTTAGGTGGGATTTACTTGCTATCAATATTAGCTACCATTTTGCATCTACAGTCCTTCTTCTTTTGTCTGCAATGAGGGAAATATTCTACCAACATTGTCTCATCCTCCTCATGCTTCTTATTTTCTTGGAGTGTATCCAGCTGAGTAGCTAGATTATTTATGATATCTTGATTGAAATCTGCCAACAAGTGAGTAATCTCCATCATTGAAAATCCATTGGTGGATGATCTACCCATAGAGGATTGGTAACCTCTTCCCTTCTTTGAAGCTTCCCTAGAATAGTTTTGACATATCTTCTTGATGTCATCCCAAGGAAAATGAGTGATATCTCCTCCTCCCATTAGGTCAAAAGCATCAATGCAACTATTAGTGATCCCTCTAAGGAAGAAGAGCTTTTGAGACTCCTCATTGAGTGTATGATGTGGAGATTTCTGCAGACAAAACAAAAACCTTGAATTGTAATCCTCCAAACTCTCATCTTCCTTCTGCTACATCCTAAAGATGTCATCTCCTCTCATGTCATTGCCCCTGCAATATTCTTTATACTTCTCAAGAATCTTTTTTTTCATATCATTCCAAGTTTCCATGGTATTCCTACCTAAGCTCATAAACCATCTTAATGCAGCTTTTTTCAAGATGCTAGGAAACAACTTAAGCCTACAAGCATTAGTGGTGTAGTCATAGCTTCTATAGAGAATATCAAACTCAAACAAGAAAGTGTCAGGGTCTTTTGTGACAAGTCCATAAAACCGAGGAAGGATTGAAGCAGGGATGTTCTTGAGGTTATTAACTTCATCACCCATGGCTGCTTGATGAAGATCCAAAGCAAAGGGATTCTCAATCTGATTTTCGTCTTCAGATGAAGTGTTAGAAGTGGTTAGATTGGGAAATGCATCAACAAAAGGGGGCATTTCTTCTTCTTCTTCATCTCTTGGTAGATTTTGATGCTCAACTAGATGGAATGGATCAGGATCATTAGGAAGGAATCTCCCATGAGCATCTCTCCTCCTTCCTCTATGCATATGGCATCAACTCAATATCAACCAGCTCACACAAAGAATTGGAAAAATAATAGTGGCTCATTACTTTCCTAAATGAGGGGTATACTAAGAGAAAACTTTTAGAAATGATACAACAAGAAAGAAACTATCAATTACTCCAAAGAAATTCCTAGTTTGATACCATCCCTAGCAACAATGCCAAAAATATTGGCCTCCTATAATGGTTTAATAACTAAGCCTTTAGGGTTGTGACTTAGAGATTGGACATCTATACTAAGCAGCTATCTTACTCATCATGAAGGTGCATTTCACTTGTCAACCCAGGGACATGTTAGCTCTCAAAAATGTAGGAAAGATACCTTAAGAGGCTGCCAATCTCTTGATACGCTTTAGGGTAATAGACAAGATTGAAAGAATTCAACCTTCTACGCTTTAGGTGCTGCAAGACCTGGGTGGGTGTACCTCTCTGAATAATGCAGTCTTGACTTGTAATTATCTTTTAAAAGTAATTTGTCCACAATGTCAATTTGAGGCGAACAAATGAAATCCAATTTGAACGCAGTGACAATATTCTAATTTAAAATCCTAAATGTTCAGTTTAAAGATATAAAGAAGCTGAATGAATTCAAAATGATGAAGTGCAGAGACTAGTGCCTTGTTGGGTATACGAAGTCAAATGAGATCAAGATAAGCAACACTTTCTCGAGAAGACACAAATTATCTGGCATATGTTCTGTTTACAACTTGTATAAACATGCAACAATATGACTACTAAGTTCTACTTCAACTATCCAAAATGAGTTTCTCTAATTACTGTGATCAATAAAAGGATTTAATCTTTGCTTGAAAGAACTAGTTGATTGATCACACTAATACAACAAATGTGTATCAATAAATCAAACATAAACGTGTTATGTTAACTTAAACAACCAGAAAAATCATTCATGGAGACAACATAGCAGTATTCTTCATTTCAATTCAACAGATAATTGACACCAGAGAAATGTAGCAACATCAAATGAATCTCATAAATACCTCCATGGTGAAATCATGTAATAATAGCCTCTGGTTTGATAATTTTATTCTACTGTATCTACTTGCAGTATATCAAAAATCTAATTTCTCTCTTATTAACAACTACAACATGCATATATATATAGTAGCATGAGAAAAATATCAAAATAAAATATCATGTCGACCAACAACAATCTCCAAGCGTTCAACATGTCGGCCACAAGATTTGAAATTATGTTTTTACCAATAGAACAGTCGGCTAGACATCCATACTATCCTACCAAAGGCAATTCAAACATTATCATCCCATGTTCACTATATTTCATGTTCGCTATAACCGTTGACCATCAGCGAGAAGTCATGTAGAAGTATTTCGTTATACTGAAGGTGATAATGTAATCTGAGTGTTGCCATGACAATCCAGGTCAAGGAGATATCACATAGACTACACAATGCTCCACTAAAGGCTCCTCCTAATTTCGTGTCATTGCGACCAGGAAAATGTTATTTCAAAGACAAGAGGCATCCTTTTGTTTTTTTTCATTTTGCTATAGCCCCGTGCAGTCGGTGAGAAGTCACATAGATAACAAAATGCTTTATCAAAAAGTACTTTACCTCTAGTTTGTCGCTATAACAACCCATTAGTCATACCGAAGTCATATAGTATTCATTTTTTCTCACTCTGCTTCGCTATAACACGTATGTGCTAGGGAGACCACATACTGAGATCAACATGTTAGGCCGAAAGGAACTCAATATATCCAAGTCACCAGGACATAAGAAATCTCCCACCGAATTGCACATTTTATTCAATCCGCTTTGCCATAGCTCACAGGTATTAGGGAAACCCTATGTTGATAGCTCATGTTTCACTGAGAAGTCCACATGACCAAAACTTGTCGTTGTTCCCCATGACCCCTCTTGCTGACAAATCCATTGGTCGCTATAACATGCAATCCTTGGCGAGATGTCACATAGAGTGTGTTGTTATACCGAAATCCATCCAAGCCCACACCTGTTCACCAAGACGAGTCCGACCCTTCACCGATAGAACCCAAGCAAATGCCAATCAACAAGACATTTACATCTCACCATGACCTCCACCCGAATATGAAACCTATGTTGATATGTAACTTATCTGTCGTTGAAACACAAAATATGTCATGATAAAAACCACCTACGGGAAAAATCCATTTGCTATGACAAATAATAAGTCTTTCCAATAGGCAACATAGACTTATTGCAAGCAGAAAAAGCACAATGGGTCAGGGAGACAAGAAAGAACCGATGCCGATATGGACCTAGACATGAAAAATGCACAACACGATTGATTCAATGGGACAATATGGAAAACTATAGATGAAAAATGCATATGGTCGGACCAAAACTGGAAGTTTATGAATAAAACATATGTAAAAACATCAGATTTTAATAGTTCCAATAGTGGCTCTGTCTAGGGATGAATGATAGTCAGATCATTGCAAGGATCCAAATCTTTGGGTGAGCAGACCAGACACAAAATGATGAACGAGTGAGAAGCAATGGAAATTAATCGAAAGTGAAATGGATGCAAAATGAATGCAGAATGGAGGCAAATGGAAAATGAGAGCGAAATGGAGATGAATGAGAACCTAAACTACTGTGCATGGAAAATAATTTGAAAGAGGATACACACGAGTTGTCCATGCACTGGCAACCCTCAACCCTCTATGTTGATCAAGAGAAGAAAAGCTTCAAGAATTGCCCATGAATAGGAAATTCCTGATCCTCACCAGCCATGTTCTATAGATAATATGAGTCTTCACCCTTCTTACCAGTAACAACAAAAGGTCCCAGCCAAAGAACTTCAAATTTACCATGCTTGCCTTTCTCTTGGCATCTTGCATTCCACATCAACACTAAATCATTTTCTTCAAATTTTCTATTCTTTTCCTTCTTGTCAAATAGATACTTCATCCGTGCCTGTAACTTCATCAATTTCAGCAAGTTGCTCCATTCTGTCTTCCATGGGTTCAAGAACTTCCAAATCTTCTTGCAAGATAAACTTGTAGACTAGTAACAAATTCTGCAGAGCCATCCTAGCTTGTGCTCCATACACTAATTCGAATGGAGATTTGATAAGGGCACAGCTCGAAACTTAGAAAATAACCTAAAAACAAGAGAATAATTTTATTATTCATAAAATTTAGCTTCTTACATGTAGAGGATCTCAAATCCCCAAATTCTACAATACATGCAAGTTATAGAAAGCTATAGAATCACCCTTTCGCAATATGCGAGCTTGTCCCCAAAAAGTTACCTAAGAATTAGAAACCCACCCATAAATAGAGCTCCTCTTTAGTTTGGAGCCAAAACAACATTCAAATTTGAGTTTAGGTGGCTTGGCGCCAAAAAATTACAACTTGAATTTCAAATTTCAAAAGAACATTTGCAATTATATCTTCTAGAAAGTGCGCCAACTTCCCGGGGCCATAACTTTTGATCCGGGACTCCGATTCATGAACCGTTTGAACTATTGGAAAGGTCTCAAAGTCAAGAATGCACTTAAAATTTTCTATGCCAATTTTGGCAAGTTTTGGGGCCATTCCAGGAACTTTAAGTGCCTCAAATCTAACTCAAAATATTTTTAGGTGCAAATCTAACTACAATATCTTTCAACCCAGGAATATAAAATAAGAACCATAAATTGGGAATTTCATTATGAGGAAAAGGGTATCCAAAAATGTAAAACCATCTAAAAATTGAGAAACTTGAAATTTAACTATTTTTGGGTGATGCAAGATTGCCCTTATACCACTGGATGCTCCTGCATCAAGATTTTTCAATTTCCTTTTTCATAGTGACTCTGTCAGCCCACACAACCAATTTTAACTTTGAATTCCAAGCCTTCTTGTTTTGTCCCAGCATCCTCTTTATAATCTTCAAGAGACTCTTATTGTTGGACTCTGCTTGACCATTGGCTTGTGGATGATAAGGAGCTGCATAAGAAATAGTAATGCCATACTTATCACAAAAGCTTTTGAATTCATCTAACCTGAAGCACATCCCATTATCAATGATTATCCTCAATGGTGTACCAAATCTGGTGATAATGTTGTCCATCAAGAAATTTGTTACAACTTTACTTGTAGCTTGCTTGGTTGGGATTGCCTCCACCCATTTTGTAAAATAATCAGTGGCAACTAGTATCCATATATGCCCTCCACTTGATTTATCTTGTATCTCTCCAATGAAATCAATTCTCCATTGATGGAAAGGGGCATCAGCTTGCAAGGGTCGAAGTGGCAGAGCACCCTAGTAATTCAACTTTCCAGAAAACTTTTGGAAAGCCTCACACCTTCTCACATATGTAAAAGAATCATTAAAAACCTTTGGCCAAAAATACCCAGCCCTGAGAATTTTGTGCATAGTTGTCTTTGCTGAATAATGACCTCCACAAACTTCTTCATGCATTTCCTTCAAAACATGCTTGGCGTGTGATTCATCCAAACACAACAACAATATGCCATCCCTGTTTTTCCAAAATAGATCACCATCCATAAAAACATATTTTGACACTTGCAACTTCAAAGTTCTCCTTTGGCTGTCACTCAATCCATCTGGACTTTTCATATATTTAAGATAATGCATAACATGAGTATACCATGGAGTATGTTTAATGCTTGCAATTACAACCTCTTCTTCAACATTGCAGATGAGATTTGCCTCAATATTAGTTTATGCCATCAGCTTAGCCAAGCCTTGGCCTCTTACCAACTTAGTGATCTATATTTCCATGTCAAATTCTTGAATCTTGTTGATCCATCTGCATCTTTTTCCTGTGAATTCAGATTGTGTTAAAACGTCTTTGATAGCAGCATGAGGGACATAAGAAATTGCTTTTGCTCCAACAAGATATGGTTTCAATGCTTTAGTAGCCTTCACAAGAGCAAAGGCCTGCTTTTCCATTATGTCATACTTCAATTCAGACCCCTGTAATGATTTACTAAAGAAAGACACAGACTGTTCATAACCCCCTTCATTTTTCTATAGCATAACAACAACAATAGTATGCATTGAGGTAAATGAAAAAATCTGAAAAGGCTTTGCAAAATCTGGAGATTTAAGAATAGGAGTCTCTTTGATAGCCTTTTTGATAGACATGAAAGCATCTAAAGCTTCAGTAGTCCAGTTCACTTTTTTTCCTTTCTTCAACATCTTAGATATGGGCTTGATGATCTCAGCAAAATTAGAAACAAATCTTCTAACAAAATTAATTTGTCTAAAGAATGACTGTATTGCCTTAATAGTTTTGGGAATAGGGATCTTATCAATAGCTTCAACCCTCTTAGGATCTATTCTAATTCCTTCTTTTGAAACAATATGCCCAAGAGCTTACCCTCTATAACTACAAAATGAAATTTCTTTGGATTCAAACTAATACCAAACTGAAGAGCTTTAATAAATACCTTTTCAAGATGTTGCACATGATCTTCAGCCTTCTTTGAATAAGTAGTCAAATCATCTTGGTACACCACCATGATAACATTAATCAAATCAGCAAATGCTACATCCATGGCTCTTTGGAAAGTCATTCAAACATTGGTGAGACCAAATGGCATTCTTATGTAAACATATGTTCCCCTGGGAGTAGTGAATGTTGTCTTGTATTGCTCAGATTCCTTGACTTTGACTTGATTGTATCTAGAAAACCCATCTATCATAGATAACAGCTCACAGCCTGTCACCTTATGCAATATTGCTTCCATGTTGGGTAGAGGATAATTATCCTTGAGAGATGCCATGTTCAGATTTCTAAAGTCCACACATAATCTGATATCACCATTCTTCTTTCTCACAGGAACCAGATTTGAAACCCACGTTGAATGTCTGATTGGTTTGATAATTCCTCCATCTCCGAGCTTTGTCAGTTCTTCTTGCATTTTAGGCTCCAATGTTGGATTTATAGGTCTTTGCTTCTGTCTAAAAGGTTTGGTGTTTGGCTTCAATGCTATTTCATGCTGAAATAAATTTTCCTTGTATGCTTTCAAATCCTCATAAGACCAAGCAAAAACATGTTTATATTTTCTTAATAACTCAATCAACATTCTTCTAATTGTAGGGCTGATTTTCTTTCCAATGTATACCTTTCTTGGTGCTATTTCAGTCCCCAAGTTAATCTCTTCAACATCTTCCTTTTTGACTAGTGTTTGCTTCATAAGGGATTGATCACTTCCGTCATACACCCTTTCTAATGCCACTAACCCTTTAGGAAGCTTGTTTGTTTTGAGCTGTAAGATCTTCTTGCCAAACACAGTTTGTTTCCCATATACTTCCTCAACAAAGGCGTTGAAATCAATCTCCTGGGCTTCATACTGATCTATACAATTGAGGAATTTCAAAAGGTCTATATCATCATTGAAAACTTGCCAGCTATAAACGTTATCAAGAACAACAGGCCTCGTCTTGAACTCAATCTGTGACACCCCAACCAATGTGATATCATCTCTTTTCAGTGCCACATTTGCTAAAAAATCAGCCATTATATTCTTCGACCTGTCAATCCACTCAATTGAGAAGGCATCAAACAGTTCAATTGTATCCCATGCAACATTCCTGTATTGCTTTAATCTTTTGTGTTTTGTTGCATACTTGGATTTAATTTGTAAAACAACCAACTCAAAATCACCAAAAATAGTTAGCAACTTAATCTTGTGTTTCACAGCTATGTTCAAACCTGTCAATAAAGCTTCATACTCTGCCACATTGTTTGTACATTCAAATGCCAACAAGAATGAATATTTAAAAGTAGTACCTTCAGGGGAAAGAAAAACAATCCTAGTGCCATTACCTTCTTGACTGCAGGCTCCATCAAAATACATCTTCCATATGCCATTACAATTCTGTGCATCATGTTTTTCAATTGGATCACTATTTGTTAATTCTGGCTGGGCTGGTTCAATCTTAAAACTCCTAAGATCAACATCACAAAAATAATTAATCTGATCCTGTGGTACACATTCAACAAGCTAATTCATTCTTGGCTCTTTGTATAAATTCACATCTTGACCATTCACTGGAAAAGTAGCATAAGACAAATCAAACTGGACATTTCCTCCAACTGCTGATGTCCATTGTCCTGACAAAAGCATACCAAATTGCAGAGGAGTATCAATAACCGTTATATCTATATTATAAGCCACTTGTGGATAAGTAGCCAGCTTGACTTCAACATCTTTCATAATACCAACCATAGGAACAGGTCTATTATCCATTGCATAACACTTGCCTCTAGTGATATCAACCCACATACCAAGTTTTTTCATAACTCCAACAGGCATGATGTTTATAGTAGCACCAGAATCTATCATGTAGTTCCTTAACAATTTATTATTAACAAGCACCGTAGTAAAAAAGGGATCAACTTGAGGAGGAGTTGATAATATATCACTCAATCAGACTTCAGAATTATTCATCTTCTCCTACCTATTGACTGCTTTAACAATTATTTTATTTTCAGCATTTATGTGTTCTCCATTCGTTATCAATTAAACAATAGTATCCCTATACTCTTTAATTTCATCATCTCAAGTAGTGGAACAAACATTTTTACTTAGGAAAATGCCTAAGTGAAATCAAAAGAGGAACTCTCCACCTTGGCATTCTTCTTTAATTTTGGTGCTTCTCTTTTGTTTTCTTCTTTTTATTTTTTACTAGACTAGTCAGGCATCTGTATTTCTTTATTTAATTCCTTTTCTTCCTCCTTTTGGCCTAGTTTCTGTTCAATTTTATCATGCTACTTGTTTTCTGGCTTCTTTACAGTTTCTTGTGTTGCCTTTTGATTTTTTATAAAAATTCCCCCAAGAACCCCATCTTGCTCATTTACATTTCTGTTTCTCAACCAGTATTGACTTTTGGCTTTCTTGGCTACAGCAACAGTGATCCTTTCTATTTCATCCTTAGTAAGTCTCCTCACATTGCATTGAGTAGGCACTGCAATAGGATGTGGCTATGTATAATCTTCGTCAATCATAAAAAATCTGTTATTCAGCCATATGGACATTATACTTCTGATTGGAGACATCATTTTCATAGCCTTCATCCTCTGAAGATGAGTTTCTTTCCTTAGCATGGTGAAAAACATTTGAAGTCAAATATACAATGTGATTTTCTCCATTATTTTCCCCCAGCATTCCTTCTTCTTGCATCCTTTGAGCTACAACACAATAATATGGAGAATGTGGCTGATTACAAACTTCACAAAAATAATTATTACTCACCATGTAAGTTCCTTTCTTGCTCAGTGGATCTGGAGTCTCTTTGTTTCTTGGCCTGGTTGCCATAGGTTTCCCATCTTTCCAGCCCGTATTGTAAGGCATATCATGCAACCTTGGTCTTTCAACTCTATTCTCATTTCTGTAGGTATTCTCTTGTCTGTACTGATAATTATTTTGCTGAGGAGGTCTTAGATTGTCTCTTTTATTAGTTATACCAGCAGCCTTCTTGTTGTTTTCAATTGTCAAAGCAATCTTCTGTGCTTCAGCCAAATCTCTTGGAGATCTACTTCTCAATTCATACCCTATCTTGGGATCAAAAGAATTTAAATAAACACTCAAAGCAACATAATCTGGCAACCTTGATCTAGGAGGTACTTTAGTATGCAGCTTGTTGAATTCTCTGTTGAAATCATAAATTGAATCATTCTAATTTTTCTGAATTCTCATTAATTCATGAAGAGCTACATCTAGAGCATTTTGATTCCCATATTGTTCTAAGAGTTTGTCTTGAAATGCTTGAAGAGAATTAATTGAGAATGCTGGTAGGTTGTTGAACCAATCCCTGGCATCTTCAAGAAGTGACATCATGAACAACTTCATATGTAAATCTTCATAAGGCATATCTATGTCCTGAATGAAAATATTAAAACTCCTTAAATGTTCTTCAACTGTGATTGCATTACTCCCTATAAATTTGGGCACCATATTCCTCCAACTGCCATCCATAAGGTAAGGATACAATTGAAAACCAGCTAAATCAAACTGTCTGATCATGGTTGCATGTTGGTGAGGGGGAGAGATAGGCAGATGCTGATACTGAGGCATGTGATTATTGTACTAAGCATTATAATGTGGGGTAATTCTAACCAGGAGGTGGATACATACCTGTATGCTGTTTAGGAATGTGATGTGAATGATTTGGCTGCTTGTGGTGAGTCCCTATCTAATTGTGAGGAGCATTTTGATGATTTGAGGGCCCTACACTATGGTCACCCTGCTTGTGAGGTGGAACATATTTTGGGCCACCAACCATCTAATCAGCAATCTGAGCTTTCTATAATTTAGCTTCCATCTACTTTATCTTTTTCTCTTGTAGTTCCAACTGTGCTTTTAATTCATCAGAAATTGAGAGCTCATGGTTTCCTTTAGGATTTTGGTGATTACCCTCCATCCCTTGATCATATTCATGCTGAATTATGATCTGTTCAGCCTCTTGTTCAACTCTATACTCAGCATGTTTCTGAGCTTCAAACTTAGCCATTTGCCAAGGATTATAAAATGGATTTATTTGCTCCTCAGGGGTACACAGTTTTGCACTTGAATTATCCTTCCAGGTATCATAGAGATCATATGTTTCACAATGGACTTTTGACGCTTTATCTTTACCTGTCAGATGCATGTCCTCACATTTCCCTTTTCCTTTGTCTACATTGTCATTCGTGTGGGTCCACTTATTGTTATCAGCAGGAGGTCCAGAATGAACTCCCCTATACTGATACCTTCTTCCATTCATGATGAATAACTGCAAAAATTTATGTCAGAGTCACCACTCACTTTAATAAAAAATGAGAAAAATATTCAATATTTCTTGTTCCCAGCGGAGTCTATTCAAGATTTCTAACTCTATGATTAAGGCCTTGATTCTGATTGTTCTCTAGTAGAGTTGCCAATTTGTTAGCTCTTAAAAACGTAGGCAAGATACCTCAAGAGGCTGCCAATCTCTTGATACGCTTTAGGGTAACATATAAGATTGAAAGAATTCAACCTTCTACACTTTAGGTGCTACAAGACCTAGGTGGGTGTACCTCTCTGAATAATGCAGTCTTGACTTGTAATTATCTTTTAAAAGTAATTTGTCCATAATGGCAATTTGAGGTGAACAAATGAAATCCAATTTGAATGCAGTGACAATATTCTAATTTAAAATCCTAAATGCTCAGTTTAAAGATATAAAGAAGCTGAATGAATTCAAAATGACGAAGTGTAGAGACTAGTGCCTTGTTGGGTATACGGAGTCAAATGAGATTAAGATAAGCAACACTTTTTGGAGAAGACACAAATTATCTAGCATATGTTCTATTTACAACTTGTATAAACATGCAACAATATGACTACTAAGTTCTACTTCAACAATCCAAAATGAGTTTCTCTGATTACTATGATCAATAAAAGGATTTAATATTTGCTTGAAAGAACCAGTTGATTGATCACACTAATACAACAAATGTGTATCGATAAATCAAACATAAACTTGTTATGTTAACTTAAACAACTAGAAAAATCATTCATGGAGACAACATATCAGTATTTTTCATTTCAATTCAACAGATAATTGACATCAGATAAATGTAGCAACATCAACTGAATCTCATAAATACCTCCATGGTGAAATCATGCAATAATAGCCTCTGGTCTGATAATTTTATTCTACTGTATCTACTTGTAATATATCAAAAATCTAATTTCTCTCTTATTAACAACTACAACATGCTTATATATACACCAGCATGAGAAAAATATCAAAATAAAATATCATGTCAGCCCTCCACAAGATTTGGGATCAATTCAAGTCGGCTAGCAATGGTCTCTAAGTGTTTAACATGTCGGCCACAAGATTTGAAATTCTATTTTTACCAGTAGAACAGTCGGCCAGACATCCATACCGTCTTGCCGAAGGAAATTCAAACGTTATCATCCTGCATTCACTGTATTTCACGTTCGCTATAACCGTTGACCATCGGCGAGAAGTCATGCAGAAGTATTTTGTTATACAGAAGGTGATAATGTAATCTGAGTGTTGCCGTGACAATCCAGGTTGAGGAGATATCACATAGACTACACAATGCTCCACCGAAGGCTCCTAATTTTGTGTCGCTGTGACCAAGAAAATGTTATTTCGAAGATGAGAGGCATCCTTTTGTTCTTTTTTCATCTCACTATAGCCCCGTGCAGTTGGTGAGAAGTCATAGAGATAACAAAATGCTTTATCGAAAAGTACTTTACCTCTAGTTTGTCGCTGTAACAACCCATTAGTCATATCGAAGTCATATAGTATTAATTTGTTGTCACTCTACTTCGCTATAACACGTATGTGTCAGGATCAACATGTTAGGCCAAAAGGAACTCAATATATCCAAGTCACTAGGACATAAGAAATCTCCCACCAAACTACACATTTTATTCAATCTGCTTCGCCATAGCTCACAGGTATCGGGGAAACCCTATGTCGATAGCTTGTGTTTCACCAAGAAGTCCACATGACCAAAACTTGTCGCCATGCCCCACGACCCCTCTTGCCAACAAATCCATCGGTCACTATAACATGCAATCCTCGGCGAGATATCACATAGAGTGCATTGTTATACCAAAATCCATCCAAGCCCACACCTATTCGCCAAGATGAGTCTGACCCTTTGCCGATAAAACCAAAGAAAATGCCAATCGACAAGAAATTTACCTCTCGCCATGACCTCCACCCGAATATGAAACTGATGTAGGAGCATCTAGTGGTGTAAGGGCAATCTTGCATCACCCAAAAAATAGTTAAATTTCAATTTTCTTAGTTTTTAAATGTTTTTATATTTTTGGATACCCTTTTCATGATAATGAAATTCCCAATTTACGGTTTTTATTTTCTATTCCTAGGTTGAAAGATATTGCAGTTTTAGTTTCCCAGATTTGCACCTAAAAATCTTCTGAGTTAGATTTGAGGCACTTAGAGTTCCCAGAATGGCCCCAAAACTTGCTAAAATTGGCATATCATATCTTGAGCGCGTTATTGACTTTGAGACTTTTCCAACGGTTCAAACGGTTCGCGAATCGGAGTCCCGGATCAAAAGTTATGGCCCCGGGAAGTTGGTGCACTTTCTAGAAGATACAATTGCAAATGTTCTTTTGAAATTTAAACTTTAAGTTGTAATTTTTTGGTGCCAAACCACCTAAACTCAAATTTGAATATTTTTTTGGCTCCAAAACTAAAGAGGAGCTCTATTTATGGGTGAGTTTCTAATTTTTGGGTAACTTTCTGGGGATAAGCTTGCATATTGTGAAAGGGTGATTTTGTAGCTTTTTGTAACTTGCATGTGTTGTAGAACTTGGGGATTTGAGATCCTCTGCATGTAAGAAGCTCCATTTTTTGAATAATAAAATTATTCTCTTATTTGTGGGTTTTTTTCTAAGTCTCAAGCTTCGCCCTCATCAAGTGGTATCAGAGCAGGTTTTCTTGAGCGTGTGGACAGATCACCGATTGTGAGGCAGTTCACACCAGGACCGTGTTTGTGGGTTGAGGTTAAGAAAGATGCCTCCAAGAGTGATGCCTAGTAGGCATGGTGGTGCCAGAGGTGATCGAGGTGGTAGAAATGCTGGTGGAAGAGATGCATTGGCAGCCCTCCAAAGATAGATTGATGCGTTACAAGAGCAGTTGAGAAAAGGGTTAAACCTGAGGGAGGAAAGTGAGGATGAAGGAGAAGAAGAAGGTTCAAATGTAGAAGAGGAAGAAGAAGCAATTGATCAAGACCAAATGCAGCTAATAAGGGCCATTTTAGAGATCATGAAAAGACCCAAAGCAGAAGTCCCCAGCTATTCCAGAAGTCTGAACCCAAAAGAGTTGATTGACTAGATCAACGAGCTAGAAGAATATTTTGAGTATGAGGAAATAGAGGACCCAGATCGAGTTAAGTTTGCAAAAATGAAGCTGAAGGGCCATGCCAGTATTTGGTGGAAAGAGGTCCAATTGGAAAGAAATCAAAGAGGAAAAGGAAATATCACCAGATGGGATCGCATGGTAGAGAAACTAAAGAAGCAGTTCATACCAGTGGACTACGAGTTAGATCTATTGAAGAAATTGCACGGGTTGAAGTAAGAAAGTAGATTTGTGAAAGAATATACTAAAAATTTTCACAAGATAATCATCAGAATGGGCCACACAGAGGCCAATAAGGAGAAGGTAGCCCGATATCTTAATGGGTTAAGACCGAGCATTCAGGAGGAGTTAAGCCTAGTTAGAATGACCACCATTGAGGATGTGTATCAGTTTTCTTTGAAGGTGGAAGAGAAGCTGAACAAAAGATTTGATGGCAAGCAAAAAGGAAGTTGAAATGATGATGAAAATAAAAGTGAAGATGTGGGTACTAGCCGAAGCCAAAGGAATGACAACTTCTACTACCCTCGTGATCAAAACAGTGGTGATCAAAGAGGTAGAGGACGAGGGAGATATGGAGAAGGATTTGGAAGAGATATTTTCAAAGGAACGTGTTTCTAGTGTGGTGAAGAAGGGAATCGAGCCTATGAATATCCACAACACCAAGGAAGGGTAGACAAAAGGCTAGAAGGTCATGGAAGGGTTGTGCATGTAGATGAGGAGGCCCAATCTAAACATTCAGATGATGCTGAAAGGGGAGAAACCCTAGTGATTAGGAGAGCCCTGGTGACAGAGGAAAATGAAATAGAACAGAGGAAGAATCTATTTCGCACAAGGTGCAAGTGTGAAGGAAAATGTTGTGATGCCATTATTGATGGTGGAAGCACCGATAATCTGGTGTCAGAAGAGATGGTCACAAAGTTGAAGCTAAAGAGGTGAAGACACCCGCATCCATATCGGATTGTCTGGTTGCAGAAAGACCACAAATTTTTAGTCAATGAGTAGTGCCTAGTAAAGTTCAAGACTGGGAGATACCATGATGAGGTACTTTGTGATATCATCCCCATGGATGCATGTTACATGTTGTTGGGGAGGCCGTGGCAGTTCGATAGGTGAGCTATACATGATGGCCATGCAAACACTTATTCCTTGACAAAGGATGGGGTTCGTCACAAGTTGAACCCCCTGAAGGAGACTGAAGAAAAAGTATGTAGTAGTGCTAGAATTTGTTATGTAGATGGAAGAAATTTTTTAGAAAGTATGAAGCATGAGCGTGTGTGTTATGCATTGATTCCTAGAGTGAGTAAGGAGGATAGTGAGAAGGTTCCAAAAGAAGTTTCTAGGATGTTGGATGAGTTTCAGGATATTGTTTCTGATAATGTACCTGAGGGTTTACCACCAATAAGGAAGATCAATCATCAAATTGACTTGATTTTTGGAGCCAGTTTTCCAAATAAGGCAACTCATAGAATGACTCCAGCAGAAAATGAGGAGTTAAATGGACAAGTTCAAGAGTTGTTGAGAAAGGGTTTGATACGGGAGAGTTTGAGTCCATGTGTAGTACCTACAGTACTATCACCAAATAAGGATGGGGAGTGGAGGATGTGTATAGATTCCCAAGCCATAAACAAGATAACAATCAAGTACAGATTTCCCCTGCCAAGGATGGATGACCTGATGGACTTTTTGAGTGGAGCTCAGTACTTCACAAAGATTGATCTGAAGAGTAGATATCACCAGATCTAGATTCGAGAGGGAGATGAATGGAAGACTTCCTTCAAGACCAAAGAGGGCTTGTACGAGTGGTTAGTCATGCCTTTTGGGCTAACCAATGCACTGAGCACATTCATGTGGCTCATGAACGAGGTACTAAAAGAATTTTTGGGAAGTTTTGTTATTGTGTATTTAGATGATATTTTGACTTTCATTAAGACGTTGGATGATCATTTGATGCATATTCAGAGAGCCTTTGAGAAGTTAAGAGAAGAGATACTATTGATTAATCTGAAGAAGTGCAGTTTTGTGAAGAGGGAGTTAGTGTACTTGGGGTTTGTTGTCTCAGCAGAAGGTCTCAAGATGGACCCAGAGAAGGTGAAGGCTATTCTGGAATGGCCTACCCCAACTACTACCGAGGTGAGATCTTTCCATGGTTTGGCTAGTTTTATAGAAAGTTCATTAGAAACTTTAGTAGTATTTGTGGACCCCTGACTGAAACAATAGAGGGGATAAAAAGAATTCAAGTGGAGCATTGGAGCGGCAAAAGTTTTGATCTATTGAAGTAGAAGGTACAGAGCAACCTGTTCTAGCCCTCCCAGATTTCAACAAGGTGTTTCAGGTGGATTGCGATGCTAGTGGTTGTGCCATTGGAGCAGTGTTGAGCCAAGAAGGTAAGCCCATTGCCTATTTCAGTGAAAAGTTAAATGATGCCAAGATAAAGTATTATGTATATGATCAGGAATTTTATGCAATAGTTCAAGCATTAAAGAAATGGAGACATTATTTGTTGCCGAAGGAATTTTTCTATATACTAATCATCAGGCCTTGAAGTACCTAAATAGTTAAGAAAAAAATTAAATCAGAGGCATATGAAATGGGTAGAGTTTTTGCAGAGTTATACCTTTGTTTTGAAACATAGGAGTGGGAAGTCAAATAGGGTTGCAAATTCCTTAAGTAGGAGGCATACATTGATGACAAAGATGCAAATTGAAGTGGTTGGGTTCAATGAACTTAAGACACTGTATGCAGAAGATCTTGATTTCGTAGAGGCTTGGAAAGCTTGCAAGAAACCTGTTATAGTGGACATGACAAGGTGGTTGTATTTCATAATCCAGGATGGCATGTTATTTAAGGGAAGTCAATTGTGTATCCAGAGGAGTTCCATGAGGGAGAACCTGATAAAGGAGAAGCATAGTGGAGGAATGGGAGGACATTTTGGTCAGGATAAGACCATTGCCATTATCAGTGTGCATTATTATTGGCCTTAGTTGTCATAGGATGTGAAGAAGTTTGTACAAAGCTGCAGGGTATGTCAGATGGCTAAAGGAGTGAGCCAGAATATAGGCTTATATCAGCCCTTACCTATACTAGAGAGGCCAAGGGAGGATATAAGTATGGAATTTGTTCTTGGTTTACCAAGGACACAATGAGGGAATGATTCAGTCTTTGTGGTGGTTGATAGGTTTATGAAGATGGCACATTTCATTCCATGTCAGAAGACCCATGATGCAGTCCACATTGCTAACTTGTTCTTCAAAGAGGTGGTGAGGCTACATGGTCTACCAAAGAGTATTATTTCAGATCGTGACACCAAATTTGTGGGGTACTTTTGGAGGACCTTGTGGAAGAAGCTGAAGACAGAGTTGAAGTTCAGTTCTGCACACCATCCACAAACAGATGGGCAGACAGTGGTTGTTAACAGGAGTCTGGGTAACCTATTGAGATGTTTGGTAGGAGATAAACCCAAGGGATAGGACTTGATCTTACCCAAGGAAAAATTTTCTTACAACAATTCTGTCAACAAAAGCACTGGTAGATCACCATTCTAGATTGTGTATGGAGGTAGCCCCAGAATAGCTCCATAATTTAGGAAGATGGACCAAGAGAAGAAACTAAGTGCTAAAGCCGAAGATTTTGTAAAGCACATCAAGAATATACATGAGAAGGTACGAGAACACATTAATAAGATGAATATGCAATATAAGGCTAAGGCATATCAGAAAAGGAGGAATAAGGAGTTTCAGACTGGCAATGACGTAATGGTCCACTTGAGGAAAGAAAGGTTTCTTGTGGGAACCTATAACAAATTGAAGATGAAGAAATTCGGTCCCTGTAAGATTTTGAAGAAGCATGATTCAGGGAATCCATACGAGGCAGAGTTGCCTGATGGAATCAACATTTCCCCTGTGTTCAACATTTCAGATTTGACAGAGTATCATGAAGGTGGAAAGAAGGAAGCACCAGTAATAGGGCAGTATGGCATTTCAGCACCTACTTTAGAAAGGGAGGAGATTGAAGCAATATTGGATAGTCGTGTGGGAAGGAGTACCAGAAACAGGCAGTATGAAGAATATTTGGTGAAATGGAGAGGAAGGCCTGTGGAAGATTCATCCTAGCTATCTAAGGCAATGGTTGACCAGTTGGGTTTTCCTCAACCATCTGAGATGTGACAGGTCACTTCTCAAATTACCCTGGTTGTCTGATGCAGGAGCATCCAGTGGTGTAAGGGCAATCTTGCATCACCCAAAAAATAGTTAAATTTCAAGTTTCTTAGTTTTTAGATGTTTTTATATTTTTGGATACCCTTTTTTTCATAATGAAATTCCCAATTTACGGTTTTTATTTTCTATTCCTAGGTTGAAAGATATTACAGTTTTAGTTTCCCAGATTTGCACCTGAAAATCTTCTGAGTTAGATTTGAGGGACTTATTGTTCCCAGAATGGCCCCAAAACTTGCTGAAATGGGAATAGAAAATTTCAAGCGCATTATTGACTTCAAGACCTTTCCAATGATTCAAACGGTTCGCGAATCAGAGTCCCAGATCAAAAGTTATGGCCCCGGGAAGTTGACACACTTTCTAGAAGATACAATTGCAAATGTTCTTTTGAAATTTGAACTTCAAATTGTAATTTTTTGGCGCCAAACTGCCTAAACTCAAATTTGAATGTTGTTTTGGCTCCAAAACTAAAGAGGAGCTCTATTTATGGGTGGGTTTCTAATTTTTGGGTAACTTTTTGGGGACAAGCTCACATATTGCGAAAGGGTGATTCTGTAGCTTTCTATAACTTGCATGTGTTGTAGAACTTGGGGATTTGAGATCCTCTGCATGTAAGAAGCTCCATTTTCTAAATAATAAAATTATTCTCTTGTTTGTGGGTTATTTTCTAAGTCTCAGGCTGTGCCCTCATCAGAAACCTATGCCGATAAGTAACTTATCTGTCGCCGAAACACAAAATATGTCATGTTGAAAAGAACCTACAGGAAAAATACATTCACTGTGACAAATAATAAGTCTTTCCGATAGGCAACATAGACTTATTGCAAGCAGAAAAAGCACAACGGGTCGGGGAGACAAGAAAGAACATATGCCGATATGGACCCAGACATGAAAAATGCACAACACGATTGATTCAATGGGACAATATGGCAAACTATAGATGAAAAATACATATGGTCAAACCAAAATTGGAATTTTATGAATAAAACATATGTAAAAACACTAGATTTTAATAGTTCCAACAGGACATAAACTTGAAATGGGTCAGCACTGTATGTGCACTAGGACTTCATTGCAATCATCCATAAACTAGGAAAGAAAAAATGCTGGAAAGAAATCAACTGAAACACTAATCATAAATCAACATCTACACTAAGCATTAATAACTGGACTAAATATGAAAGATAGAAGTGATAATCTCAACAAACAAACATGAAACTACTCTATCTACCTTAGTTGCAGGAACAGTCATAGAATGAAATTTCGGTGGCTGCAGGAACAAACAGTTGCTGAAATTGAAACTAACTACTGAACATAAAATGAATTTTAAACTAATAGATGGAATTCTCATCAAGTGGTTTCGCTTGGGTGAGTCTCCCTTACACTAACTCAAATGTAACAACTCAGAATGTCATATTATTACTTCAAAGCATAGGTATAATATCTCAGAATTGTAAAATTGGAAAATGCTAGTACAAACTCTGAATATTCAACCTTATCAAAAGGAGCATTTGACCATTATTTAGAAGGATAAAACTATTGACTATCCCTAACTACCTAGGTAGTTGACTCCATCAAAATAGGAGGATGCCACTTATTGGAAGCATAGAAAAATATGGAGGGAATTATGTGTGCACTTAAATTGGTCAAAGTAGACTCACTTCAATGAGAATCTAGCACAACACACTCCCTATATTTTCTCAATAATTAATATGACCATTAAAAAGGTGGTTACATTCTTTCATTTGAATTAGGAATTTCCCCCTTTGACTTCTTAATGATTAGCTTCTTGACTTCTTAACAATCAACCAATCAAAAATAATTTCTCCCACGTAGTAGGCTTTATTGACATCAACATTTTAGTGGAAACCTACAAAATAGCATTAGCACACACAAACAAATGAATATATATAATTACCTCAGTAACATTCATTCAACCACTAGTAAATTCAACATAGATAATTCTCATAGCATGATAATATCATTGAAGTCACAAAGATAAAGCTTATGTCTAAGGTCTATGGTATTAAGGAAAATATCAACAACCAAGTATCAAAGTCTAGGATAGTAACAACAAATATGTAATGGATCCTATCAAAATTGAGCCATTAATTGAGCTCATTAGTAAGACAAAGAAAAAATGAACCATAATGCAAAGAAACGTAGCCACCCCGAATTGCAACCATCACACCACACAAAATACCCACCCCCGAGCCTACAATGGTTGCCCACATATAGCACAAGGTGTGGCTAGGGCACAAAAACCCTAGCCTACTCGAACCTCCACACACAACCAAGATTCATGTTTATGCCTCAAACACTATTCAACTCTTCCATCCTATTCCATATCATTCATATATACACACACACACACATTCATACATTTATTAAATCATTATTTTCTAATCACACACACATATATATATACATATATTGATATCTCAACATCCATATATACACATATATTTACATATTGATTGATATATATATATATGTCGTATTTATCCTATTGATATTCTCATGCACATGGTATATCTGTTCATGGGTATGCATAATCATGTCTACTTACGTATACATATGCATGCATATACTCATATGTATGAGTATATCGTAACCACATATACATATATATACATTTGTATATATACCTCCATTAGTCAATATATAAATATAAACTCATGAAGATATAATTATACTTAACACAAAGGCATAACCTCAAATCTGAAAACAAGAAAAATCAAAGACTAAACCCAAAACCATTACCAAACATTCCCATTCAATGATTGAAGAGTACTTACCATTTCTCGACTAACTTGACTCCATTAGACCAACTAGGAAAATATGAAAATATATCCATGCACTAGATATTAATATTAAAAATCTATATTTGAAAAATTATAATTTTATCCTTTCAATAAAAAAGTTATGTGTGACGACATAAACGCTACTTTTTAAAACTGTTGTTTAATATAAAAGTAGGTTATTAAAAGTTACGTTAAAAAATTTACAATTTATTTCTAACTTTAAAAAAAAATATATATTTAAAATCTATACACAATTCCTCACAAGTCACTATTTCATATCATCTCCAAATTATTAATGGTTTATTTGCTATAGGCTTCATATTGTGAAATTTTATAAAAAGAAAATCCTGATATTAATGTCCAACTTGGCCAAAAAGTGGGACATAGTATTGTGGGCTGACCCTAATAGAGCAAAAAAATATTGAATGGTTCATATCCAGACCATAGAAAGAGATAAGAGAAGCCTTGGATGGAAGAATATTCAATACTTATATAGATTTAATCACAATGGCATACTACATAGAGGCTCGAACATGGCGCAGGCTTCAGAAAGATGATATCAAAGAGAATCTTGAGAAATTGCAATTAGTGGTAGAGAAGCTAACCATACAAAATGAAATTTTAGAAAGAGGAGAAGAAAATAAAGGTAAATAAATTTTGTGCACATATTGTTCAAGAAAAGGTCATCTCTAGAACAATTACCCTAAAGCCCAAGGAGAAAGAACTGTAACAACATTACATGTAGAATTGAAAATAGTATTGGCCAAAACAAATGCATTTGCAGAACTTGCAAAGAATGGGATGGTCACCTCACTGAGGATTGCCCTGCAAACCAACTTCATATTTGAAACACAAGTCATCCTTATCCAAGATGCCCTATGAACTAAAACTATGACATAAAATTAGATAGAAAAATGCCATATGTTAAGGGACTCATGAAAGGACCTCTATATAATGACGCAGGTTACAAACAACCACCCTAGAGAGATAATAGAGGTGCTTATGCATTATAGAATAATCCACCACAAGATTACATGGGAGACAATATTCAATCAAACTATAGAGGAAGAGGATGCAATAGAAATAACTGCCAAAGAAGTGATGTTGCATATTATAATTGTAGAAAGATAGGCCATTATGCTATCGAATGTTGGGTAGAAAAGAAAAGGAAGTGTCTATTTTTTGAAGATTAATTTCATGATATATTTGGATGTGATAAAGCACAACAATAGTATCGAATACAACACACTTCAAAAGTGATGACTTGCAAGACCATAAAGGAGTAAAATTAATCAAAAGAATACCATTGGAAGGAGTTAAATGTTGTCAAAAATTGATCACTGGTCATCAGATACATCAAATGAACCTAATATTCTAGTAAAGAACAAATCAAGAAAAAAAAAATCTAGAACAAAGAAAAAGAAGGTCACAATACTGACTAGACAAGGAATTGATTCCAAGAAAAATAAGCGAAGAGAAATTGAAATAGTTAGCGAAGAGTCAATTTTGGAGGAAGAGGAATATGATTACTTCTGACCAAGTATACAACAACATGATAAGATAGTAGACAAAGAAAAACAAAAAATTAGACAACAATAAAATGAGGATATAGCCCTTCTTTTTTTTGAAGTGATGATGCTTAAAAAATTATCTTCTCTAGCCCAACAAAAGGACCTCCTAGTAAAATTAAAACAATTAGGGAAATATTGGAACAAACATAAATAGAAACAAGTCCATCAACTTATAGAAGACCATAACTGGAATAATGAACCTCTTTTAATTATCACACACCTTAATAATAGTAAAGTTAAACATGTGATGATAGATCTAGGTGTGGACTTGAATAGTATTCCAAAAACCACTTGGCAAAGATTGGGCAGAAACAAGCGAGTCATAACACTAATGAACATTAGTTTAGTAGATGGATCTGGCATGGAGACTTTAGGCACATGTAAAAATGTGGAAATAAACATAAAAGGACTCAAACAAATTGTTGAATTTGAGGTAGTTGAGATAAAGGAAATATTTAACACTATTAGAGCATTGTTGGGCTTAAGATGGTTTGTCAATTATAATGGGATAGTAGACTCAAGAAAGGAAGAGATATATTTGGTGGATGATAATAAGATAGTGTAATGTAGAAAAATGTATCCCTTTACATTTTCACACTTGTTTGGGCCCTCCTAATTAAAAATGGACTTAATAATGCCTTAATTTAGCATTGAAAAATGTACTCCTTTACATTTTCACACTTGTTTGGTCCCTCTTAATTATGCCTTAATAAGCCCTATTTATTCATCTAAAAGGCTAATAAATTAAATTTTTTGAAGGGGAAACCTAACAATAATTAATGCCAATACATAAAACTTTACCTTGAGCAATGTGGGTTCCAGGAATAGTGACCTGGGACCCATTCACCCATGGGAAAATAGGTCCTCCCTAGATCTTTGCACCTAAATTTAAAATATGTTTTTGGCAGTATTTTAAGGTCCCCAAATCCATATTTCAATGTCAGCTTGTGGTATTTGAATTTTGGGAAATTAAGGATACATACCTATAAATACAAGGTTATTTCACTAAGTTTCACCTAGCATTTTCATAAGAGAAAATTTATAGCAAAGTTGATGATCAAGAGCATTCAAGAGAAGATATATCAGATATGCATTGCAACATTCAAGATCTAATCATCATGTCAAAGTCTTCTTGCATCATGCATGTTTTTGGAGCTAACATTGTGATGTAGATTTCAAGATCAAGTTCAAGCATTTAAAGCATTATTCAAACATCAAGATCCACATCCAATTCAGTCATTTCATGCAAGTTACAAACCTTCGAAGATCTCCATTACCAAGGTTCATTCAAGGGTTTGTTGAGTGGTAACATAAAAAATTTCATTCTTCATTTCCTCTTTCATGCTTTATTTGAATTCAAGGTTTGATTACCAAAATGAGGTTTAACCAAGGAAAACCTCCATTCACCAAAAAAAAAAAAAATCCCTCTTGTCTGTGTTGTAGATTTAGGTTGAGGAAGAATTGAAGACATCTTGAAGTGCAAGATTGGAGAGGTTGTCAAAGTTACAAAAGCTATCAAAGTTATCGTCAAATAATGGAATCTGACCTATAGATCTAATTTCCAACTTTTTGACACTGAAACCTAGAAAAATCAGAGGCTCTCAAAAGATTTTTGAAAACTATGACAAAATACCCATTCACCCATGGGTGAATGAGTCCTAATTTTCCTTCATAAACTAACTTTTGGTGACTGGTAAACACCTTTTTTCCCTTCTCAGATCTGCAATTGGTTTTCTGTTTATGTTAATATTAAGTTTCATATTTTTATTTCAAGTTTGAATTGGCATAATTAGGTTGATTTGATATTTTTATGTTTTCTCCCAAAAGTGTTGTTTGAACTTGACCCCCATCCTCAAAGCATAAGGAAATCAGATGCAGATTCCCTCATTAAGTTGATTCACCTAAGGGTTGTAAGTCAATTCTTTATGTGGATATCATTTCCTAATGAAATATTGAGGAATAGGTCTACATTTTAAATTGATGAATCCCCTTCTCATAACCTATTTTTCACCATTTTAGATAGTACATATTCCACTAAGAGAAAGGGAAGACATAATGTATGTAGAAGAAATTGAAAAAGAAAGGGAGGATCCAAGAAACCCATATTCCATCTTAATACTACCTACTGTAAAAGAGGAAGAAGACCCCAGTAGATTTGGAGAAAGTGACATTGACAGTACCAATAATGAATAAGTTCTAGATGCATGGATGCAAGGAGAACATGAACTAACCTCCTGGAAGTTGTATGGGTTTTAGAGAGCCTTTAAGGTACAAAAGTGTTGGCAGAACAAGGATAGACAACTGAGAGGGGGGGTGAATGAGTTGTCATAGAAATTTAAACCTATTCTAAGTTAACTTATCTTAATCTTAAATCTGATGAATGAATAATTAACCATAAGCAAAATTTAACACATCAAAGAGACAAAGAACACCAAGATTTTTACGTGGAAACCCTGTTAGGGGAAAAACCATGGTGGATGTTAGTCCATACGATTATACTCTTCTAAAAGCATAATGAAATACAATAAGGGGAATACACATGCATTCAGGCACACTGCCTAGAGATCATTGCTCAATTACAAAAGAGGACTCACTATCCAACAATAGGGTTTGGATTAAAACCATCCAAGATTTGAATTGATAAAATAGCTTCTGCTCAAGCCTGATTACAGTTCCAATTCAGCTCAACACTTCTCCACACTTCACACAACCTTCATCACACACTGCTTAGTAATGATATTCACACATAAGCACATAGGAGAACACGAAGTATATTTCCCACTAGTCACACAATCGCTCTTATATATCCGCTACAAGATATTTCACCACAACTTCATCAACCAAGAAAAATAAAATATATTTGCAATGTCAGCCCATATTTTCAATTAATTTTTTAATGCACACTTACCAAGGTTGGACACAACGTAGTGGGGATCCAAATTAATATCTCCAACATAAAAATACTTTAATTAATTTCACCTCAAAGATCCACAACACGCTACCACCATCATTTCAACCAAGAACAAGAAAAACTGAGCATGTGCAAAAAGGTCTTCAACCACGAGCACATGGATAAATGTGGACGTACCAAAAAAATAGAGAATGAAGTAGAGACATCTAAGAACACCAAGAAACAATAGAGAAGCATCCACAACAACTAAGATAACCAAAATCACACAATCTTCATTAAGGAACACTAGCAAAGCACTGTCACACCATAATTCACACAGAACTTCACGTGGACCTCTGAAACTTCTGGTAGATGATCTAGAAATACTCAACAATAAACCATTTGATCCACATCAACTAATCTATTATGTACATAACAAAGCACCTTCATGACCTACATAGTTCCACTAGGAACCTGAGACACTTTCTTTTACAATTTTCTCAATATTCTCGACATATACAACAGTAGATACACCAAATGCTAATAGCGTTGAAATCAATGACAACCACATATCAGCAACACATCCACAGTATCCAACAATCTCTCAACAACAAGAAGCTAATCAGACCTTAGCAAACTATTGCAAACACAAGGAACACAATGCAACTAAGCAAAACCAACATAAAGCCATCGATCAAACATCCTATAGACATATCCACATATAAAAAACCAAAAGATTCACTATACCAAAAACCAATATTTTTTGGAAAATAAAAAGGTTACCTAAGGTGTAAACATGGGACTAAAAAATAAATAAAACATAGAAGGACCAATCCTAGTAAGGAAATTATAAATTTAACATATAGGTTTCATCCTCCACCAATGCTAGGTAGGCCTAAGTTTGAATGTCAATTTCCTCAACCTAACCCTAGAAAGATAAGACGATTGATTGAAGACGAGTATTATACAACCAAACTAACCTAGCTCCAATAAAGTTAGAACATAATATACTATAGTATTTTTATATACCAAAGATAGGAAATAACTCAAGAAAAAGAGTTGTAGGAAAATAACGGGCAAAAAAAGTAGGAAAATGAGAAAAAAACTACACCATTTAATGCACTCATCCCATAAGAAAATTATAAATGTATCACTCAATCTTCCATTCTTACTCATTATTTATTCCACAATTTCTAAAACTTGTGCATGTAGGATACCCTAAGAAAACTATCAGTCCACTACAAATCTTAGCTTCCAAAAATGGTCACAACTACCCTCGTTGGCATCTCTTAGAAACCTAGGCCAAAATATAAGAGATTCCCATACAAAGAAATGGATACCAACACAATAGGGGAATTCTTGAAGGTACATGTGAATGTCACCTACATAGCAGATATCAGGGAGTATATCCATACACCCATCACAAAAATAGACCATAGTAAGTTTGAAGCCTTGAGGCACACCATAATGTAGCCAAACACACAATAATACCTAATATAATACAAGAACATCTCTGAGAAATGACTATATGATTGGAAGGAGTTTCTAGAGTTCACAATGTAAGAATATTGGGTCTAGATCATATTAATCCAATTTCATGATGAGTATCTATACTTGGACCAGCCCTATAGAATCACCAAAGACACCAACAAAGCAATAACTAGCCTATGGGCTTAGGGAGAAGTATTTCCAAAGAAGGACATCAAGAATGTAGAAGTCACATGGCTAATTGAAGTGACATACGATGATCAAAGCCTCAATGTCACCAAGATAACAAATCCAAAAGTCAAGTATGCCACCATGGGCATCATCTACAAGGTTTACTACACATATCAAGAGGACTCGACTATTGGATCCATCATTCATGCAACCTGCCAAACGACCATGGAGGGGAATGATATTGACCTATGTGAAGTATTGCAGTAGGAGCTCTTGGATGACATTCAAAGGAAAAAAATATCATTACCAATTTAGGTATGAGACACTATTAATTTTCCTCAGTTTTTATTTTATGCAAAAAACTCCTGGTGTTTGTAGGAAAGAATTGAGACTCCACTCGGTCGGTTGCATCCCAAATTTAGGAGCATGTTAAACATTTCCAATATGTGACATCCTACACCAAAAACTATTGGGGTTTCTTAAAATTCCTACAACACAAGTTACAAGATAGGGAATGCATGTCTTATAAGGTATTCTGCAAGTACATCAAAGAAATTGTCTTCCTAGTCAACAAGGACTATACATTTATGGAAAGAGTCAAGCCTAGAATATCCTAGATACCCTATCTCCCATATGAGGTGATAGATGCAAAGATCCACTCATATGCCTCCACACTCCCTAACATCCACAAGGACCCACAAGCTAATAAATTTACAGCCTATTGGGAGTACATGTGTAATATAGTTAAAAAGAAATTAGAAGTACATGTCAAGAAAAAATGGGAAAAATTACATGAGAAATGGGGGCTACCAAAGCAAGAGAAAAAGGAACAAAGTACATCTAATCCCTAGAGGTCTAAAATGCTTAATATTGATATTCCATCTATAGAACCTCCATAAGGAAAAAGTAGTAGACCAAGGGAAATAAGACTCACCACCATGCCGCCTGGGAAAGAACAATAAGAAGAGGAAGCCATATAGGCCCTCATACAAATGATGTAGAGAAGAAACCAAAGTGGAGGAAGGAGAAGAAACATAGGGAGGTCTCCCCATAAATAGTGGATATAGAGGAGGAGGAGTAAGAAATACCAGAAGACACCTTTCTCCTGGAGGATACACCTATTTACGAAGTTTCACCACTCCTAAATAAAATCAGTTGTACAGTGGTCTATTTTGGAAAGAAGTCGTAGATTTGACCCTCCAAAAATATCTCAATATGGCAATTCTAAATAAGTTAATCACAAAAATAGAAATAATTGGGTACATGGTAGCATACAACATATTGTTAGAGGAATTAATGGATCAATTCCCAGACTCGTTGACCACCACACTCAAAAAGAGAAGAGAAAAAGAAGCTAAGGAAGAGGAGAAACTAAAAGATTTGGCCATTAGGGAATTAGCCATAGTAATCACACCTCCATAGAAGAAAAGGAGAGAAAAGATATAGAACAAAGAGCTTGGTCTAAGTATAGGTTAGACAAACTCATGATATGTAAATTGGAGATCAGTCAAACACTCCAATAAGAGATCAAAAAGGCCACAAAAAATCTTATCAAAAGATGCATGAGGAAGAAGAAAAATATAAAGTAGCCACTTCAGAGCAAGAACAATCTTCTCATCCTTTGTAGTATGAAACACCCTCCTCCACAACATATTTTATTCAATCCATTAAGGAAATTTTGGCCAAACAAAAGTAGATCCAACCAATGGCATCTCCACAGCTACTGCAAATATCGCTTGTAGGATCACAAGTGGATATTGAGAGTATCTCACCCCTCCATAAATTCCAATTAGGGGACATCTTACACCAAAAAAACAAGGGAATAAATATTGAAAAGTCATGTGGTGGACTTTGACCAACTAGAGGAAATGGTGAAGTATATTCAAAGTAAGTTTCCACATCTCCAAGGGAAATCATCCCAACCCTTGGCAAGCCAGTTAAGAATTTTTGTAGATGGGGTAATCAAGGATGCACAATTACAAAAGAGAAAAATGAGACACCAACTTCATGTAGACTACCATAAGTCTAAAATTGATGAGGAGAGAAAGAAATGTGCTACCACACACTCTGCCCTAGAATCCCAGACCAACTCCCTGAAGAACATAAAATGAGATCTCAATGCACTTTATCAGTTTTTTCTACAATGGATAACAATAACAACTCCGATTAAGGCTCAAATGGACTAGCTAGAAGTTTAGATACTTTAGAGAACCACAATATATAACGCCCTCCAAGATACAAATGTCCAATCTTAGGCATAGATAAAATAACTTCATTCCCAATTTCAATAGTTGTGAGATCAAAGAGATAAAAGATGAAAAAGATTCCACTAGCTAAGAGAAGTAGTAAGCTTAAGGTTAGCACATATCACATGAATTCTCTAGGAAGCAAAAAAAATAGCATAGAAGATTCAAATTCCCCAAACACTTCTAGAGGAAGAGAAGCTACTACTGCAAATCCAAGCTCAAAACCAACAACTACACTTAGCCAAAAAATAATGAGAATTTTTTTTATAAACTTAAGGAGATATATAAGGATACTATTCTAGGAGAGTAGCGTTGACTTGAGGACAAGTCAACATTTTAAAAGGGGGGATGATGTTGGTAGGAAAGAGCAACAATTTAGAAACCACGAAGAAAATCCTATTGCATCTTGTCATAAAGAGCTTGCAGATAATAAGATTGAAATGATACCATCTAAAGTAAGGGTAGGATAGATGGGTCATGTTCCATCTTGTAGATATATGTATAGGAAAATATATGAATAACAATAGAACAGGGATTTATGTAGGAATATATATAAGAAAAAGGGGATATATGGAAGAAGGGAATTATATACGAAGTAAGGGAAAGATCTATGAATGCACTCCATTTCCATAATTAATATAATGACATCGAATTCCATACATATGATGTTATCTAGAATTTTGTAAATATATAATTAATTAGTAAACCCTCTGTCTGAATCAAACCATTACTGCCTTTATATGACTGAGTTCGAGGTATAAATTACAACACTCAGAAAGTACTTGGGGCTCAAAACTTCGGTCTTTGTTTCCCTAATTTCTTGCTAAAACATGCAAACATATGCCTTATAATCATATGATTTAAAAAACCATAATGTTTCTATGGTGATATGATGAAAAGACCATAATAAATACAAACAATGATAATAAACACACAAGAAAGCAAGAAACAATGCACAAGAAGACAAAGTACAAGGATGTTGCCCTTAGTCAAGATGAAAACCAATTAATTTATTGATGATGATGTCTATATCATTGTTAACAATAAGAAACTACAAAGATTAGGAATTATCTTTCTTGATGATAATTTTGTTAACTCTAAGAACACCACGAGGATTGTTAATGATAAATCTCAATGATAATAATTAGAGTAAAGTAGATCAAGGTTTATAGTGAGGCTAGTTACAAAAATAGTGGATGTTTTTGATGTTGTGCAAATTGCATGGACTAGGATTGTTGCATATAAATGTATTGTGCTAGGAGTGTTTATATTGGATGGGATTTAAGATAGGTGAATTGGATTATAGCATGTTTAAAGTAGGAATTTTCTTGGAACCAATGATAAGGGAGAACCAAGGTTATGGAGAAGGATGGAGTAACAGTGGATTATTGATGAAGGATGGGAAGAGGATTGGAAATATGATATAACATAGGGGGATTATTGGATGGAGGATAGGAGATGGGAGGATTATTGGATGGAGGATGAGATATGGGAGGAGTATTGGATGGAAGATAGGAGATGGGAGGATTAGTGGATGGAGGATTTAGGATGGAGCTCCAAGGACTATGTTGCATAGGACTAATATGCCCCATGCTAGATGTATTATGAAAAATGGGAATTATAGAGAAAGTAAGGTTGATTTTGTCTAAATAATACTTATCTATGATGCCCATACCCTTATCAAGATTGAAAAGAGGGTGGATGGATAAATATGATGAGAGGAGGTACACACAAATATAGTGGATAGGTGGATAGGATGAGAGGAGGTACACAAATATAGTAGATAGGTAGATAGGATGAGGAAGATAAAATGGAAGAAGCTTGCCCCCAAGTGTAGGGTGTTATTAGAGGGTGGAATTATCCATTAAGCCTATTTTTTAGGTTGTGATTATGTATAAATTTCCTAAGGTGCCATAAAAATGGTTTTGACCGTGTTTTCTTTTGTTACTGTTGGTGTAAATAGGTGATTTACCTAACTAGTTAATTAGTGGGGTCGTATTTACATGTTAAGTCCACTTAGGTTTAGGCATATTTATAGAAGTCTTAGTTGTCTAGATAAGATTTTATCCAATCTTATCCTTTTAACTTTTATTTAATTCTAGTGTCCTAGGTCATTTAATAATGACATAAGTCATTTAATTTTTGCATTAGCTAGCTCATGACACCTTGTATATATAAGAAATGTTATTGTACATTTTTTTAATATACCTTAACATCATATTTGATAGATCTTAATATCAAGAAAACTAATTTCTTGCATACTCTCTTGTGGAAGGTTTTCATTGTTTTTCTAGGTGGTCTTGGGTATAAAGCTAATCTTCAACTCCTACATGGTATCAAAGCCATGGTCATGCAAATTCCTTCTCATATTTGAGGGTAGATCTATTTCTAGATGAGAGATATAGGTGGATTTTAGTAAGGTTGAGTATGATCTTCTCTTGCACCACATGGCAATTTGGAGAATAAAAAAAGCTTGAAAAACACAAGATTCAGGGTTTCCTTTTTGTGGCTTTGTATTGCAAGTTCATTTTGGAGCACTTTGGGTCAAAAAAGACCCTTCCATTGAATCCAAAAGGCACAAAACCCCTATTTTCATATAAAATACTTTATGTTTTAAAGATTTTTTTTGGAATTTTTTTAAAATTTTGTGTGACTATCTTAAATTTGATGACCAAATGACCATCACAGAGGACTATGTTAAATTTGACAATTAAATGACTATCATACCAGTGCTTAGCCTAGTCTACCAGCTTTTGGTCACATGGGGTGACCACCTGTTAGCTTTAGGGGGCTTAATTTTGGCCCCTTAAGCCTTAATTGGGTACTAAATTTAAAATTATCATAACTTTTGACTTGGGTATCAATTTTTGACAAACATATCATCAAAAATCTAGTTCTAAGAAATTTCAAGTGGTGTAGGTACTATTATTATATTTTACTCCTAAAATACTTTATTTCTATTTGAAGTCAGATCTCCCATATTGACCTCCAAGCTCATAACTTTTTTCTTGGATATCCATTTTTTATGATTTTTATGACATCGAAAAAGGTAATGAGGAGATCTATCATTCTGCACATGTAATTTTTCTAGATTCATCCTCAGGTATAATTTATTCAAATTTTTGCATGTTTCATTTTGGTTGATTACTTGGCCATCCTAACTCCTAGAGAGGTTCTATATTTTTTGGAATGCTTCATTTGTAGTATACATCATGTTTGGGGGTTTCTAATTTCTGTTTAAGGTTAATTTCTTTGTAATTTTGGAGATTTCTCATAGTTAATTATGGTGTTCCCATTCCATCCTTCTTTGATTATGTTGAAAATGATAAACCATAAAAAATGGAGAGATTGCATCATAAAACATCTTCATTGGCTTCATATGTTACCACATTTGTATGGTCTTTTTCCCCTCTAGGTACTAGTAGTAAGAAATTTTATTGGAATTGCAAAAGGGATCATGTCTGAGGAGTTACTTATATGCATGTAGATGATTAAATTTTGAATGCTATTGTTTATTTCAAATGTCCTCATGCTCTTTGGACTAAAATTTGGGAGATATATAGAGATCTCGATACTTAACCATTCCTAGATGATCCTGTTTCAAACTATCTTGTGCCTCTTCATATGTTAGATATGATACCCTATTATTATGATACTATTCAAGAGTTTGATTATTTGGAGTACTTTAAATCTTCATATGAGGATGATGAGGTTTCTTTAGATGCTTATTATTCTCCTTTAAAGATACTTGTTGTACTTTCACCTTTCATGATTCGTTATGCAAAATCATTGATTAAGGCTCCATCATTTCTATTCAATAGGACCATTCATATTTTGTTGGTAATTTATTGAGAATTGCTAGAGATTCATTATAATAGGTATCTAATTTTTTTCTTGATTGGGATTCCTATTTATCAAACATTACATCTTTGTTTTGGGAATCTCACATTTTAGATTTGGAGGACACATTTGAGGGTTTAACTCTCCTCTTCGATGATAGTCATTGCACAACTGTTGTCAAACCATCATTATCTTTGGAACTTATTCAACATCTATTTCCACATAGTCCTAGTTTATCACCTTCTTCATTGATTGTGCATGTACCTTATTTGATTTTGGCATCATCATCTACCTTGGATAAGGAGAAAAATGATAAAATTTTAGAGACATCATGTTACATGTTCATTCTTCTACCTTTCAATTCCTATCTAGAATGGTAAGCATTCCTGCATTCATACTTGGTTTTGTTTCTTTCGAAAGGGAGACAATTTTTTTGTCAACATTGGATCATGTTTTATTTTAGGAACTCACCATTTTTACTAGAGATTATGCATTGTGGGGGGCAACATAGTCTCTATTTATCTCTCTTATACGGGGTTATATATTGTATACTTATGATGGTTGTAGTCCTTGGGGGGTATTATTGAGTCCTCCATACATCATCCTTGTTTATATCATTTTATCTCTTTTGGAGAGGGGTTTTTTCCCATGTGGTTTTTACCATTTTCTCTATTTGTGAGAAATTTCATTTATACATGGGTACCTAACATGGCCTCATAGCTAGGACCCATGTTTGCATCATTTTCATAATAATCTTCTCCATAAGTTGCACTTAAGGGGGGGTGTTGGTATATATAGGTAATTTACCTAGTGGGGTCCTATTTACATGTTAAGTCCATTTATGTCCTAGGAATATTTATAGAAGTATTAGTTATCTAGATAAGATCTTATCCAATCTTATCTTTTTAACTTTTGTTTAATTCTAGTGTCCTAGGTCATTTAATAATGACATAAGTAATTTAATGTTTTGCATTAGGTAGTTCATCACACCTTGTCTATATAAGAAAGGTCATTGTACACTTTTGTAATATACCTCAACATCATATTTGATATATCTTAATATCAAGCTAGCTCATTTCTTGCATACTCTCTTGTGAAAATTTTTCATTATTTTTGTAGACGGTCTTAGGATGGAGCTACTATTTAGCTCCTGCAGTTACTTTTTTTTAGCTTTTATTTTTTTTCTTTTATGGAATTTTTTATTTCTTAAATTTTTTATGATTTTTTAGATTAAGGATGTGTTGGGACTCAATATTTTAGTGTCATATAATTCTTCAAATTAGTTCCCAATTTCTTATCCACTTAGGTTTCTTTTGATCTCTATTAATAACAAGTCTAAGAATTACTTGTATGGATTTCTACTTATAATTTTTTTGCCTTGATGGATCCTTTGTTTTGAACACATCTTATGCCTTGTTAAGGTTCTAAAGGTTTGAAGTATGTTGTAATAATTTTTTTTGTGATTTTCTCAATGACTTGATATTATTTTTAAATCAGGTATGAGCACCAAAATTTAATGGTAACTATTTTATTATATTTTGAAACTTTTGAAGAACCTTAAGAAGGAAAGAAAAATGTCACACATTATTGTTCATGTTCCACCCACCAAAAATGCATTCACCATAAATATGATGGAATTCCTAGTGATATCTTGTCCCTATGTCAAATTCATTAATACCCAAAACTCATTGTATATTCCTAAAGACACAAATTCAATGGAGGTAAAAGGTAAAAATTCCATGCCCTAATCAATACTATGATCAAGATTGTAGGGATAAATTTCTGCATGCCATATCTAGGTTGTGTATTCAGCAAATTTTGTGGGCTCTATTTTTCTCTATAGACTCAAATTTGAATGTAGTAAATTCTTAGAATGATGGAAAATGTATAATAGGAAATATTACATGCTCCCTAATGCATTTATAGATCCTAAAGGGGATATTTTTGTGTAGAGAATTAATGATAAAGATGGCTAAGGAATGGAAGATCTCTATAGTAGGGTGATCCCACAATGGTGTGTACCACTTTTTGTCCAAAGTGGGACATTTAAATGAACAACTTTAACAAAACATTTAGTTTATATCACCCTTAGCAACCGAACCATTAAGAATTTGAAGATTATGTGAAATAGTAATTTATGAGATTTTATCTATAGATACTAAGTACATTTTTTTAAAACATTTAAAGGATGATTTATGAAAATTTAACATAAGTTTTAATAACTTGGTTTTTTATAGTTAACATCATTTTGGGTGAATGAGCTCTACTAGGGTTTCTTGTGTCTGCGGTCATTCTCGACTCCTCTTGCATCATATTGTGCCTTAGGAGAAAGATATTCTCATTTACTGTGTGTACGACCACATTTACTACAATTTTCTTGGTTTTATTATGCCTTCAATTGACTCTAACCTAGTAGTTCTTGTTGGTGTTGGTGGTTCGATGACTCTACTCAATGGCTCCCCCTCTGAACAAGCATCCCCAAATTTTTTTTTTGAAAGTGTTCCATGAGGTAAGTCTTTTGACTCTCTGGCTAATGTGGTTTTACCCGTGCTAGATTTTGATTCTACATGTCAATGGTTAGAGAAGCATACTCTTATTGGTTATTTTGTTGGGAGGACTCCCCCTAAAAGTGTACTTAAAGAGTGGGTTCAAAATGCTTGGGTCCCTCATGGGGTCTACCTTGATATGGTCCAAAATTTGACTAGAGGTTAGTCATATTCAACAATCTTGAACCATGGTCCTTGGTATGTTTGGTCCTCTTTGCTAGTTTTCTAGCTGTGGACCTAGGAAATTATTGTCTCAGATGATGAATTGAGTTTCTTGGTTTTCTGTTGCCTTGTGTGCATTTCTTGTAGCATATTGCTTCCTCTTTGGGGAGGTTTATTTGTGTCAAACTAGATAGGTTCTTTCAAGCTCACCCTTAAAAGTGAGTCTGTGTCGAAGTGGACCTTTCATAGGATTTGAAAGAGTCCATTGATATTCAAATTGGTTCTTTCGGCATACCTAAAAGGTCACTTATTTTAATCTACCGAATAATTGTTATAGATGTTAGTCTGCTAACCACAAGATTAAGGATTTCCCTCTAGCAGTTCCCTGTACTCCCTTGCCACCACATGATGTTGATAATCCCCGTTAGGTAGAAGGTGTTGCTACCAAACCAGAGGAAAAATGGACTATGGTTACCAACCAAAAATAATTCCAATAGCTCTAGGATGGTTTCCAAAACCCTTTAGCTGATGAAAGAAGTTTCAAACCCTTCTGCAAAGGGGAAGGAAGCCCAGATAGGCTCGAATAACACTTTAGTGTAGCCAAGGCCTAAGGCTACACCCTAGCTTGCCTTAGTTATGATAGCACATCAAACTAAGTCTCCTCCTATGTTGGGAGTTCATAGGAGGTCTCAAAGTCCTTCTCAACATCTAGAAGAAGGAAAATATGTGTAGGAGAAATAAAGGCATTCATCTCCAACTATTCAAATTGGTTTAGTCCCACCAGAATTTTTACAAAATCACTTCTCCACTTTGGACGAGGAGCCAGACTTCGATGATATGGAGGAGTTTCATTCATGAATTTCCTCTCATATAATGTTCGAGGTGTGACAAACCTCTCTAGGAAGTATTCTGTTAGGTATAATCTTCAAAAGTGTGCTAGTATTGATGTTTTATGCCTTCAAGAAGTGAAAGTTGTTGGTTTTTTATTTCTTTGGCTTGTCATTCCATTTGGCTAGCCAATAAGCTGTATTGTACTAAACATGAGGCTGGATGTGGTAGAGAATTCACCCTCTTGTCCCCATGGTGGCACACTTGTGTGGTTGATCATAGATCTAATCCCACACATCGACTCATCTAGATTCTTCTTAACATTGATAATCACTCCTTTGGGATTATTAATGTTTATGCCTCAAATGATGCTGTTGAAAGATTTCTTCTCTAGCGATGGATTGTTGATTCACTACCAGTTGCAACTTGGCTACTTTGTGGGGACTTCAATATGGTTGAAGTGGCATATGAAAAAGATGGTACTCTACCATTTTGGTGGGAAATTGGTGAAAGAGAGGCATGACACTACATATATAATAAATTGGGTCTTTTTTACCTCAATATTGGTCACTTCCACTCTCATTCTCTCTAGAACACTTGGTGCAATTATTGAGCTAGGTCTAATAGGATATTTAAATGCGTTGATCATGCTATGATCTTGGCTCAATATTTTTTCTCTTTTTCCAGCTCTTCGTTGCTTCTAGTAAGGCCTTTAGTAGACGTGACGTTGTCAGACCACTATCCCATTACATTCTAAATTAAATGCGAATTTAAGTAGCCTCGTGCTAGTAGGACCTAGTTCTTTTTGAACACTTCCTTGCTGAGTCACTAGCCCACACTAGCCCACATCTGCACTATTTGGAATTTGGAATGTAGGCCAACTCACAATATGGGCTAGACTATTTGGTGGAATGATACCCTCACGCATACCATGAGGTTTCTCTACATTTATGGGCACCAGCTAGCCATCTTCTATAGATGGTCTTATGAGGCAACCATGTTTTATCTTCGTACTACCATCAAGGCCTTGGTGGCTAACCCCTTTTCCCCTTCTCTACAAGTTAGGGTTGCAGAGTTAAGGCATAAAAAAAAGTTGCTGACAACTATGCTGCAAGAGGAGCACAAATCAAGGCTAGTATTCACTAGTTTAAAATTAGAGATTGTGCCTCAAAAGAATTATTCCTGGCTCGTCGAGCCAAGCACTCATCTCCTGGTATCAAACAAATCAAAGAAGGAAATGTTGTGCTTTCTGAATTGTTTGGCATTCTCCTAGATTTTTTTAGGCATTATGAGTAGGTGTTCATAGCTCAAGGGTACACTCCAAAGTGACATCAAGTGCTTCAAGATTATCTTGCTATTTTGCTAAATAGGCTCTCCTCATCCCAAAAATCCTTTTGTGAGCTATTTCTCACAATTGAAAATCTTAAAGGAGCTGTCAACACTATGGCCGATGATATGGCACTGAGAATTGATGGTTTCCCATGTGAATTTTACAAAGCCCTTTGGGTCTATGTTGGGAAAGATCTGCATAAGGTTTAATTTGAAGTATTCTAAAAAATTAGGAAATATTATTGATAAGGGCAATATTAAATTCATACCTAAATATGGTGATCTTGAGGATATCTACAATCAGCAGCCCATCGTGCTCCTCAATGTCTCTTACAAAATCATTTCCAAATCCCTTGCCTTGAAAATATTCCATCTTTTGCCTTAGATTGTGGATCCAGAGCAAACATGATTCATTAAGTCCAGGATCATTTTAGAAAAAAATATTATTGTTTGGGAAGGTATGGAATGGGCGAGACACTCCAGTCAAAAAGCTATCTTTATTAAAATTGATTTTGCTAAAGCTTATGATCACATTGAATGGCCTTTCATACTTGCCATGCTATCTTCCTTGGGTTTTGGTCCCCAATTCATACATGTTGTGCAAATGTTGTTGTCTAATTCCTCCACTTCCATCACCATTAGCGGCCACCAATCCCCTTCCTTTGGTTTGTTTCGTTCCTTTCACTAGGGTTTCCCACTTGCCCCTCGCTTTATGTGCTTGTTGCTAAGGGGTTTGGGTATTTGCTAGCTCATGTTGTTTACTAGAGATGGGTTTGTGGCATTTATTTTCCTAATTCACCAGCCCAGTTGTTCAATGGCCGCTCCGTCGATGATTATTTTCTCACTTTATTAGAGGAGGAAAATAATGTCAAACCTGCTCTTAATTGCCTTGTGACTTTCTTCCTGGCTTCTAATTCCACCATCTAGTGGCACAAAAAATTGTGCTACAGATAATCTGTCCTACCCAACCCTCACTGAATTCAACATTATGGGTGAAGTGGATTGCTCTTGGTAAAATATTTTGATTTCTGGGTGTTCCTTTTGCCTTTTAGGCTTCTTCTGTTGATCTCTGGCAAGTAGTTCTTTCTTAGATTGAGCAGAAAATTTCTTTTTGGATAGCCAAGCCACTTTCTCTGGTTGGTAATTTCTAGATTTGCTCAAAGGTGCTAACAGTGAATCATGTGTATTATTCTTCCTACTAGGCCCCTTTGAAGGCCTCATATGCTAAACTAGAAAAGTCGTTGCGTGATTTTCTATGGACCTCTTTTGAGACTCGTCGAGGGTTTCATCATGTTGGCTTGTATATTTTTTTCCTACCCAGAGACTCTGGTGGGCTTGGCCTTCTCTCCACTTAGCGACAAGGGATTGCTCTTTGTGTCAAGTGGATTATTAGAGTGCTTACTGGTGATGAGGCCTAAAAAATCCTCCTTAGGTGTTGTATTCAGTCTAACTTTCCCATGCATAGATCTTCTTGGAAAGGAATGAATTTCAAACCCTCTTGGCTATGGGGGAACTGTTAATGGTGTTTTCTACACAACAACAACTCAGATAGAAAATAATATTCTATCTCTCTTGAAAGGTGAATTTTCAACAAGTGCTAAAATCAACCCAAGGTCTCTCGGGTGTCAGGTCATGACAATGCATAAAACAACTCAGATAATATGTGGAAATGCTGGTAATCACAATCAGACCTTACTACAAGCAAATTGTATCTTTCCAATTTATCAATTTTTTGCAATGTGATGATCTTAAATCCTAATCTAACCGAATAACAAAGAAATAGCAAAAGATGAGGGTGTAAGAGAGATAATAAAATCCAAACTATTTCTAAGATGAACAATGCAAATGATAAATACCTGGAACAGACCAATCTCAAATGACCAATTCCTGTTTAAACCACAATGCAATATCACAAGAAAGGTGCAATCTTCTAAGGCATACAGATTTTCAAATCATAGACATTCATCCACAATTGAACTAAGCAGAAATAGATATATGGTCCAGGTTGACTTCACCATCCTACTACAATCAGATAGTTACTGGGGTATAGACCAGAGATTGCTACAAACATTCCAAGCATGAAACCATGAACATTATTCACCAAACTAATCTAATTCTAAATTCAACATCAAATCTTATATCTTCAAGCAATTCCAAAGGATGAAACAATAGGAACCATGAAAGATAAACTAACACAAGAGAATTCACTAGAGAAACAACAATGCCTTCAATTGTATTAGGTCACCAAAATATAGCAACAATTCCAATGTTCTGTGTTACAACATTTGCTCGAAAGAACTAACTACTACCTCCACTACTGAATGCTCTAGCTCTTTTTTAATCTAGCTTGTCTAATTCTCTATTATCTGTCTAACTCTTACAAATGAGGCAGGAATGCCAATTTAAAGAGAACCCTCAAAACATGTTGGCCCTGCCAGACATTTACAAAAATAAAATAGCCAAAACAAGTCGGCCTCAGGAAATTCAAAATAAGGCACACATTAAATGTCGGTACAACATCAAGGTCGGCCCAAACACATTCCTCAATGTGACCCAGATCAACACATGCCCTATAATAATAGGGAAGCACAAATCACGAAGTGGCATGGTATTAATTATCGCCTCCCTTATCCTTGTTCTGATCCAGTGATTCATGAACTTTCAAAAGTACCTTATCTAACTCAGCAATAGGTGGCAAGGATAGGATTTTGAGCTAACATTCAATTGATTCAATTTCTTCCCTTGACTGCTTAACCGTTGTATCCCAATCACCCTTATATGCCAAGTACTTATCCATCACAGCCAGATAAGTAGCCGCATCATCCAATTGGTGCCCTGTCATAGAATTTTCAATATCAGGGGCATAGACATCATGCCAGCATTCCCTCAATTGTTCCAAACTCAAGTACCTAGGGGCGATCTTCCTCCTGCCAGTCATTATCTCAAAAAAGGCGATGCATCCATCATAAACATTAGTTAAATTACCATCAATTTGCTTCCTTTGTTTGTAGATCTTCTTGATGGTTTTCTGTTGGATTTGTAGGGCTTCAAACCACTCCCAAGGCTCATTAACCTTAGATGAAGAAAGAATTCTATCAACAACCAGCTGATCTTTATTATACTCCATGATTGTTTTGGTTTTCTACAATAAGAGATCGGCATCCTCCTTATCTTGAGATAAAACATACTATAACCGATCCTTAGCCCTTATTGCATCCTTTCTAGTTGAGAGGATTTCCTTTATTGCATCATCTCCCTTAGCCTGTACCTCCTGCAGCCAATTTATTGTAGCCAGAGTAGAAGCTTTCATCTTTTCTATTTCAGAGATGGTCTCCTTCAGCAAGAAACCAACAGTAGCAGAAGAGGATGGATGAAAAGACTGTAAGGGCTTCATCAAATCTTCCAGACATTTCTGAAGCCTTTCATTCTCTTTCTTTAGTTCATGCTTAGACTGTGTCTCCTTCCTCAATATCCCAATGATCACTGCACTGGACCCCTCATATTCTTCAATATCTTGCTCCATAGAAGTAGGCCCAAGATTAATGGTTTGTACATTATAATCCTCCCCAGTGAACTCATCTTTACTTTTACTTACAGTAGGGGTGGCAATATGAATAACCCTTTTACTAGCTTCATCCCTTTCAATCTTGGAAACCACCTTGGCTACCTTCTTTCTCTTACCCTTTCCAATCTTGGCCAACATTTCATCCTAGTTGAGAGGAGTATCCTCAACAATGACATGTTTCCTTCTGATCTCTTTGTCTAGCCAATCTGGAACATCCTCATGCAAGGGTGGTGGAGTCTTAATAGGAACATCCTCCTTCTCAGGAGATCTATTATCTTTACTACTTGTAGGAGAATCCTCATATTGTACCAACAGAGAATGATGCATTTCCACATCTCCTACCTCAAACTTAGCAGCTACACCATAAAGTTCTCCATCCTTAAACGGTTCCACTTCCTCACTGGTCTCATGCTCTTCATGAGTCATCTGCTCAGGTATACCCAATGAAGGAGAGGTATCTTTCTATTGTTCCATAGTGGATGCCATTGGAAGGGGATCTACTTTTTGCATAGTCTCTTTGGGAGATGGAGTTCTTGACCTTCTTGAATAAACCTGGGTTTTCTCTCCTGAGCTCTCCACATTAACTACATGAGGGTCCGCCTTATCCTTGGAAGTTTCTTGATCTTTCTTCTTAGAGGCCCTGGTCATCCTTGTCCTTTTTGGCTCTGGAGGAGTGTCTTCCTTCTCTGCCTTCTCAAGTTCCTCCTCCTCGGTAGACTTACCTATTTTCACATCATGACTCCTCTTCTTTCCCCTAGGTTTTCTTTTCTTTTCAGGTTCACCCTCCTTAGGGCCTTTGATTTTAATCTTAAAAGGTGAGCCTACCTTGGTTTTGCCTGTGGAATCACCCTCGCCTGATTCCTCTGAGGTAGAGTGAGCATTCAGATTTCCCATCAGATTGAAAGTACAAGGTACCTTTTCACTCTCCAATTCCCACACTTTATGGTTCAGCCATGACTTGGTGGATTTCACAATAGGAGCCATCAATTCCTCTAGCTCAGTTATTTCCCTTTCTGACTAGTTTATCTCTCCAATGGGTCTGTCCTTGACTTATTCAAATGCATGATCCTAGACTAAATTTTCATCATCTTCCAACTGATCAGGAATCAACTTGACATTGTACATCTTGATTACATCAACTGGAAGCCTAGAATACCTTTTCTTTCTCACCTCAAATTCATCCTTGTTATTCACCCAATAGTCCTCTAGATCATCTTTGTGGTGATATTCTTTGGTGGCCTTTTGTGCTTCACCAGTGATGTCAAAGCTTTCCCTCTTAGAATGGAAAGAGAAACCAAAAGTACTCAACTCCTCCCCTGATGCATGAGCCGATTGGATTGAAGGGTAGAATTCACCTATACCAATTTTCAAGGGAAAATCCCCACCAAACCCTATCTTGTGCTTCACATTTTTAACAACATAAAAATCACATATCTGTCAGGTAACTTCCAAGAGTATGATGTGGTCAGTGGGATATCTTGGCAATCTGTATGGAGTAGTCGTACATCCATCAATTCTGATATAGGAGAAGGTGGGGAATTGTATAAACCAGGCTCCATATCTTTTAATCAGTTCCTTGGCTCCATCAGAAATTCTCACATGCTATGCATTCTGAAGCAACCTAGTAATATGCATAGTGAATGCATCATTTGCTCTTCTATAATTTGGATTCCCTAGGTACAGCTCAAGGTACACCTCATAGATGACATCTTGCCCAAATGTTCCTCTTAGACTCAATCCCCTGTATGGGTAAAATCTGGCAAGTATATATACCACATAAGATGTCATGGTGAATTTCTTTGTCTCCAGCACATCTCTCATCTACCTGTCAATCATTGCACTGATAATCCCTGCCCAATGGTAATTGATGCCCTGCTCAATCTTGTTAATGACATGCACCATCCAATTCTCCAATGTCCCAGCACTCTTCAAGCCCGCCACCCTACTCAACAGTGTGATTATATCATATATATCTTGTCAGAACTTGACCCTATGTAATTGTTTAGGCAACTTAGAGAAATGAGACTTTGGATTTTCCAGCCAAGAATTGATCATCTGCTGGGCTTTGGTAGGTTCATCCTCATAATAGGTCCTAGCCAAGTCCATATCCAAGGCACACACACATGGTAAGTTTGGCATATCAAATGTCTGGGCAATGGAGACTGGATTAAAATTTTCCAGTACTCTCCCATCAGGGCTAACGATCCTCTCTATATCAAGGTCATAATACTGAGCACACTCCAATATTAATTCATAGCATTGAATCACAGGAGGAAATCCTGGCACATGAGCCAGCCCAGACTTCACCATTCCCTTGGTCAGAACTGATAAGTCACTCTAAGTTATCCTTTGTTTAAACTCCTCATATCTCAAAGCTCCTACATTGGTATCCAAGACCTCTAACCAAATTGAAGCCAACTTACTATCTGGCAACTGGTTCTTCACATCCAGCTTTATTCTTTCCGCATCTATAACTGAAGATCCCTCTATATCTCCCTTGGACTTTCATGCCGCTGCCTTGCTCAATTCAGCCTGCATTCATAAAAGAGCCTCATGAAAATCCAACTATTATCCATATTTCAATCAAAAGGTTAGCCTCAAAACCACATGAAATCATTAAGATAAATCATTAATCATCAATCTTGAAAATCCAAAAAATTGAGTAATCCAGGAAAATCTAGTCGGGGCAGAACTTCCGAGAAATCTGACCCAGACAGACTCCTGCAGCTGAGACATCATTTCATCAAATAACTCATCAATACAGACAAAGAGATGCATGATTATCATAAGATTCATCCATTAAGTAACAAGAAATCATCATCCCACATTTGATCCATTACTTCAATCTTAAAGATCAAAATCAAGCAGGACCAGGCAGAAAACCGGAAGAATCCGGGTAGGCCAGATTTCCATGAGCAGTTCAAAATTTTGGGTATTCTTCACACTCCAGGGAAATGAAAAATTTGGGAAAATCTAGGTGCGCGGAAATTTCGCGGACACCTCAGAAACTCGACGGTCGTTCGACGCGCAAAAAATTAATGGAGTGATCATACAAACCCCCCCATCTGAATCTAACAAACATAAACTCAACCCCAATAAGCGAAACTTCGATCGTACTTGAATTTAAACTCCCAAAATTCTCAAATGGTTGATCCCTATGATGAAATAATGATGCCCTAAATTTGACAGCTAAACCTTTGCCATGAGAGTTAGGGCAAGCTCGAAATTCTTAAGAATCAACTCCTAAGCACTCAAATCTCAGGTTCCCCAGGGTTTCAAACAAACTTAGACCTGAACCAGACAAAAAGCTTAATGTGCCATGACCAAGCCTTCGAAAGTGTGAAACCCAGGCGGACCATAATAGGACCCTAACCTTACATATCTATCTCAATCATGCACCCACAAGGTAGGACGCGAAAGGGTTATCAAAGCACACAAGGAACATCATTGAAACCAGACTAAGAACAACTAGGGCACACAAAACAAACAACCAAAGGCCGCAAGCAAAAGGATCATGCCTACACCTAATAAATATGCAATTAATCGAAAAGGCGAACAAGGGCCGACTCCAACATGACTTAACCTCCAACCAATAGCTCAATCATGAAGCAAAAATTGAAAGGAGAGGCTATCGATAATATACCATGGGTGAATTCGATGAAACTCGAGTAGCGAACAAAAGCCAAGGTGCCCTAGCGATCACAAACCAGCAAGAATGCTCAAAGAATCCACACAAAAGTAGGCCAGATCAAAGAATCAAAGCTCAAAATCCAAATGACTCAAAAGCTAGAGAAAATAATCGATCAATAATGAAAAAAGGATAAGCATAAAATGTTTTAAATTCATCCACCCCCATGCTAGAGAAGACGTACCCCAAGCATTAATGGTTGACAAGACGTATCGAGAAAATCTGGAAACCCGAGGTCGAAACAAAATTTCGAGAAAATTCGAGCCAGACGGATTATTCTAGTGGGCATGAATTCCATGGAAGACGCACCCTTCCAGGACTCCAATAGAATCTGGGAAAATCCAAGTAATCCAGAAAATCCCGGATTCAACCAGAAACCCAGACTCCAGAAAATACGACATTGATAGACGATGGACTAGGACCCGGGAAAATCTAGGTGAGCTGGAAAATCTTGAAACCAGGTCAAAACCTAGACCTCATCAAAAACATAAGTTTGATCGATTCAATCTTTAGGGTAAGACCAAGATAGGCAAGACCAACATCCCAAGACCTTGAAAGGACAAATCCACTAAAAACCAAAGGTCAAAGAGACATCCGAAATCAGAAATTAGAGGGTCCCTACTCCAAGTGGGGCGTGTGTGCAAAATTGCACAACAGGAACCAATCCAGATTATCAGAACTTTTGTGGCCAAGAGAATTTGGAGATCCCAGGACGTGGTTAAGCCTTGGCTCTGTTGGTCTGGCTCTGGCTTTCATGATGGGCTCTTGCTTAATCAATAGAATCTGTGGTGGTCACCTTTATTTTCCAGTGTTAGTTGACCCTTGGGAAACCTTTCCTAGCTTAAGGCTCTTAGGTTTCACAAGAAGGGTATTTAAGTTTAATTTAGCTCAAATTTGGCTCACAAACTTGTTTTTGTGTCTTTTATGTAGATTTTCTTTTTGATTTTGCATTTGTGTGGTTTTCTATGACTGTCTTGTACTTTTCCTTATATAGTAGGCTTACTCAAGTGTTGTGAGAATAATATGAACTTCATGACCTGGTGTACTATATCTAATACCCTTGTGAGATGAATTTTAAAACTTATGGCATCTTGTGTTGTAACTACATCCATTGTGGATCTTGAGTCTATCTCTTTTACACAATGTATGACTTTAACCCAACCCATTTTGGATTTAATTCCTCACCACACATTACCCATGACCACAGGTCACAACCTAACATTTATGTGGACTTAGAGACCACTATTTTCCATATTCTTGAAGATAATCTAAAATAATTGGACAAGGATTTTGAAGGTCTTCAAGATTATTTAAGTATTGAATCCTTAGTGGGAGAAATGGTGCCTATTATGGACAACCTTAGGAAGTTGATAAATAATTCTCGAGGAATAGAATTGTTACGTAGTCTAGCTCACATTGTAGATGCCAATATCCCTACAAAAGCTAGTTGCACTCAAGCATTCACATATACTCAAATCCAAGGAGGAAAATAAGTTTCCTCTCCTATAACCATACCTTATATTCCCATCTTTACATCACCAATAGTAGAATAAACCATACAATATACTAATGGCATAAACATAAGCTTAGGATTTCCTAATGTGAATCCTTATACTTTTTTCACATCACCCTTAACACCACCATGTTCATCACCTTTCATAAACATGCAACATAGTAACCCATTGGTCACTCACTCTAGTTCACCCTATTCATCAAAATCTCAAAACATGTCACTAAATGATCCAATGATAAACCAAATTTTGCAAAATGTGACATCACTTCAACAATAAATTTTAACATTAAATCAAAACCAAAATGGTAAACCTCCACAATATCTTACATGTAATACTTTGTGAATATCTATCTTTAAAATGCCTATACTTCAAAACATTGAGATACCCCATATTGAGAAGTACATTGGTAAGGGAGATCCTAAGAACCATGTATTGGCTTTTACTACATTGTGTAGTGGCTTTATATTTGAAGATAAGCTCCTAGCTAAAACATTTCCTTGATCATTGAAAGATATGGCCTTGGAATAGTTTTTCTCATTGCCTAATAACTCCATAGACTCATTCACCCAACTAATTAGTGCATTTCTACAACAATTTTGAGCAAAAAATGGTCCTCAAGAGATGTTAATTGACTTAGTGCATTGTAAACAAGGACCTAAGGAAAATATAAAAAAAATTATAGGATGGTGTCAACTACTTTACTCACAAATCTCCTATAGTCTTCTTGACATTGATATTCAAAGGGTGTTTATAGGAAACTAGCAAACTAACATTCGAGACAAGATATTGTTGATGAAATATCCATCTTTTCAACACTTTTGTAAATTTTTTTGTGATTATTAGATATTAGTTAGTCAATATGAAGGAACACCTTCATCGAATCCTATTGGTTAATCTGAATCTGTACTCAAAACATTTACCATCATTCAAAAAGAAAAAGAAAAACTTCATTAAAATAAACACTCCTCAAACTGATAATAAAATGGAAACATATGTTGCTGCCAAAAGTAACACTCCAAGTATCATTTTTTTTCCAAGAGCTAGACATTTCACACAATTACCCAATTCTCTTAATGCAGTAATGTTACAATTATTAAGCAAGAATCTAATTCAACTCCTTCCAATTAGGGTAGTTGGCATAAGTAAATCTTTATCACCAAATTTTGATGCAAAAGAATTTTTTCAATACCACCATACACTTGGACATGATATGAAATGATATATGCATCTTAAGCACCAGGTGTAAGACCTAATTGATTCCAATCAAATTCAATTTGTCAGTGTTAATGAAAAAGGAAATAATCCAATCTCATAACCCAACCAAAAATTATAAATATTCACCAATTTGTCATGAATTCATTCATCTAACTTTGTACAAATTAGTGATAATGTTGAAGAAGATGATGATATGTTCAAATAGATAAATACATGAAGTTAAACCTCGTAAGGATCAAACCACTTTGTTACAAGACATTGATTTTACTCATAGTGATGCATCCATGCTGACACTTGATGGTCATATCTATATCATTGGCTATATTTATGACAAAACCACAAGAGGAATACTCATTGATCCTATGTGTTTAGAGAATGTGATCACTGAAGAATTTTTATTTGTGCACAAACTTTAAAAATACAATTATGTGTAATCAAAAGCATGGCTTAAAACTTATGATAGTTTCATTTGCCCTATGATAGGTTTGATAACTTTCCCACTCAAAGCTGGACCAAAATAGTTAGATGTCTCATTCACCATTATCCCAATGTTGGACTAGTTTTATTTGAAGTTATAACATCCATGGCTATGCTCAATGAATGTAGTCCCATTAGTTATACACAAATGCATAATGTTTCCATTTAAAATCAAATATATACAAATTTTCACAGTCGATTCAAACCTTTAGCTTCTCACACAAATTTTTCATTAGATTATTTTTGGCCTCAAACTATTGAACCTATTTAACCTTGAGAAAATCAAAATTTCATAGCATATCAAAAATTTAAAGCTGAACGTATAGCATAATTATCCCTTAGTAATATCCCACTTGAGGGACTTAGCCTATTGATACTTTGATGGATGATTCTCCTACCCCAAAGGTAGTGGAGGAACCTAAGTCTGAACTAGGTTTCTTCCCTCGATCACTTGGAATTTATGTTGTGGTTCCACCTCCACCATCACATAAAAGACCAAAGGATAATTGTATAATAATCTTTATGACTCTGAAAGAAAAACAAGTTTGTGTGCCTAATCTGAGCATGGTGATCTCCCAACCCATAGAAGTCCCTTCTATTCCTCCTCTAAAGGAAGAAAAGATAACTATGTTGGAAAATACCTTAGTTAATCCTTTGAAAGATGAAACCCATGCAAGAAGAAATAGAAGTGCTAAGGAGTGTAAGTGTATACATCATGCCATAACTCACTAGTTTGCTATAAAGAATAAAAATGACCAACCACTAGTCCAAACCAACTTAGATGAATTACCTCATGCACATCCATCCTTTTCATCACTTGGTTCCACTCTGGTACCCTTTCCAAACCATGAAATTGAAACTTACATGTCTCAACCTAAACAAATAATGAAGAGTGATTATATGGATGATACTATTCTAATAAACCTAGATAGTGAAGATGAAGAAGCTAAGATAGAAGAACAAGTACATGTAATGAATTATCTCTTTTGTTCTCCAAATCTATGGATTTAAATGGGGGAAACCACGATAATCCTCCTGAGGAGAGTTATCTACCATGTGTTGAACTTGGTGATACTCCTTGTGTGACTCTTGATGTAGTCCCTTTGGAATATTGTTTACCTTCTATTTATGATGAGCAAGATTGGGATACAGACGATTTGCTTTAGAATGGTTCGCATGTGCAATAACCTTTATGTATGTTTTGTATGTTTATTTGTGTTTCCTTACACATGATGTGATATTCCATTATGTACTTCTTGTTGTGTATTTATGTTTTTGAGTTTTCTTTGGATGACCCTTGTTCTTGTTGACACAAGGATACAATAAAAATGAATTTAGATCGTAACTCATAAAATCCATTTGTTTGTGTGTCCATTCTTATTTATGTGGTAAACATTTTTTGTTGTCTTCTGTCTCCCTTTTGGGGTTGATGTAAGTTGTCAAGACATTTATTTCTCTTCCATGTTGACCCAAAAGGTTTTCTTTGTCATCTCTATGTGTATTTGTTCCATCATGTTCATAGTTCCATGAGTATCTAGGGGAATGATGCCAATTCTGAGCATAATCATATTATATAGTAGAAAATATCTATACTAACCTCGAATCTATGGATCCCTTATGTGTTATTTATCATCTTGTTATATTTATTTGTCTTGGGGGCAACCCCTTATCATGAGTTAGTTCTATTGGGAACATTTCATTGGAATAGGGTTTTCAAATAAGCTCTCACGACCTTTATTTTTATATTGAATTTATCATCTAGCTTCTATCTTAAAGCAATTGCTCATAGTTGGGGTTTAGAAATTACTTTAAGGTGGGGGAATGCATTCCATTATGTGCCTCACTTTGTTCACACATGCTAGACCTAGTGATACATTGGCTTAGCATTTTGATCCTTTGTGTAGCACCTTATTAGAGTTATTAGGACTATAACTCTTGATATGGTTGACATGGGATCACACCTAGTGAAAAATAGTCCTCACTATCCCTTGTGTGTTTCTCATTTTGTTACTTTCAAAAAGCTCACCTAGTGAATATTGGACTTCACTAGCCTATGGTGCTTTGGTTCATAGTTCACCTAGAAAATATCAAACTTTGTTAGCCTATAAATCATGAATTCCTTGGGTATGCTAATAATTACACAAATATTACTAGTATGTGATTGTCATACCCTCCTTCACATGTGTACATTGTGTTTGCATCTCATTTGGATTATGCTTGCCTCTTTTTTTGTGTTTTTGTTTCTTTATTTTACATTCTATGTCATGTTTTCATCATACATTTTTGTTGTGTTTCATTACATTTCATACATGTGCATTCCTTTGTCCTCATGTTGTCTTGACATAGAATCTTGAATCATAGGGGCTAGTGCATCACCAAGATTCAATGCCATCCTATCCCATCAATATTTGGATAATTGAACCCCTCTTGACATATCCATACTTTAGTGCGAGTTTGAGCATATGTTCATACTCTCACTAAAGTGGGGGCTAAATTTAGTGTCAAAAGCTATCACCCTTGACAATTTCACATTATGTTTTGCTCCCCCCTATGTGCTTGGAACTATTATACATTAATTGTCCATTTTTATAAACTTTATTGTAAAATCAAACATGGGAATTCAAACTATGCGTTTAATATTTTCCCTTGACATTTTTGATTTCTAAAAAGCACAAATCTATTTAGGGCACACTGGACTCTAGACCACCTAATTTGGCCCCAAATTTAAATATGGCAATGTTTTTTATAAGAGGATAAATAGGTTTTGAATAGACCCAAAACCATTTACAACAGGTTTTGAATGGACCCGAAACCATCAGGTTTTAAGGGGACCTGAAACCCACACCAAGAAGAGCAAGCTACCCATAAGAAAGAATTAAAAACATCCAGCAGCGAATTAGGGACCCAACAAGCCAACAACCAACCAAAAGCTAGTAGGCTGCCCAAAAAAGAACCAAGATTCTATATGAATCTTGACTTTATTGGTTTTGATGGGACCAACAACCCACTAAAATCCATTGGTTTTGACGGGACCAACAACCCATAACTAGGTTTTGGCAGGGACCTTAAACCCAAGAGAGAAGCAAGCAACAACCAGACCATAACAAGCTAGCCACCCAAGTAGATTGGTCTCACCATACTACTAGCAGAAACAACTAAGTCATAAGTTTGCAAAAGCATACCCCCAAAAGTAGAAAAAACCTTTCCCAGCAACAAACCCTCTCCCCCTCTATAGGAGAGATCATCACAAGAGCATGAGGCTCCAATCATTTTCCATAAAAGCCAATTGCTCTCTCCACCTCTATAGGAAACAAAACCCAGCTCAACCAACCCACCACAATCACATCACTCCTGCAAACCACCCTTCCACCTCAATAGAAAAGGGAACCCCCTCAATGGGAAAAGCTAGAAGAGACCTTCAACCATAGAAAACACCTCAAACCGAAAGGGAGAGGACTCCACTTCCAAAGGAGAGGTCTTCACCTCAAAAGAAGACATATTATTCAGAGAGAAGGAAGGGACTGTAGTGAGAAGGAGAACCAAAGCAAGCAACAACATCAATAACAACTAGGTCTTCAAAACTATCTCTAAAAACCACCTAGCCCTCAAAACCTTCAGCACAAAATACAATTGATCCAACACCAACTCCATACCCACAGAATGGCCTATCCAAGGCATCAACCCCCAAACACCACCAAAGAAGAAAAGGAACATGGGTGGAAAACCATGAACAAGAGTTTAAGAAAGAAACCTGCTCTCGTCATGAAAAATTCTTGGTAACACCAGCGCAGGTCCACACAAAACCCAACAAAGCACAGGGAAGAAAACATCCAAATTTGAGTGGCATAACCACTCCACCAAATGGGCCAGCATCCCAAAATAGTCTCCAAACCAAGAAAATAGGCAATATTAGTAATAAATATTATTTTAATTTTCAATTTCAAATGTCGGCTATATCGATATTTGATTTTTGGGAAATTAGAATAATTAAATATAAATATATAGTATTTTCACCATTTAGAGAAGGTAGCAATTTTGGAAGAGAAATTAATATTCTTAAAAGCATTCAAGAGAAAAATTATCAAGATTATTACAACATTTCATCATTCAAGCATCATGTAATATGTTATGTAAGTTTTTCATATATTTTGTATGCATTTTGTTTATGTGTAATAACACTTGTAGGTCATAAAATAAAATAAAATCAAGTAATAATTGATCCTTGAAGGTGATGTGTGTGACTTCAATCCATCAAGGAGATTAGCTCTGAGTGGTGAGTTGCAACAAGTTTTCAATTCATTAATTATTTTTCAATTAGCCTTTATCCATCCAAGGATACACTCTCTTTCATCATAATTTTCCATTGCGGAGGTAGAAATGCCAGCATGGGGTTTGACTTAAAGGCAAGCCTTTATATGGCACAACCCTTCCTCTCCTCTTATGTGTAGGTTACAGATCTGAAGTGAGTTCAAGGAAGATTCAAGGCTACTTGTTCATTCATGCACTCTAAATCTACAAGCTGATAAGTCATAGAATCTGCATTTTCTCATCAATAGATGAAGTTCTGACAACACCAGAGAATAGAAGCTATAGACTAGTGTTTTGAAGCATGCATTTTTAGATATAAGAAAAAAGGACACTCTAGGGGGTACTACACCCTAGACTAGCAAGATCAAGCTCAAATTTATATACCAAATGCATATGTGTCTACCATTCTCATTTTTGGAACTTAAATTTGTCTATTTGCATCCAATTTATCAAAAATCATAGCAAATCACTACAATTGCATATTTTTCATAATTAGATCATTGCATTTAGAAATTATTCATTCAAATTCACATCATCAAAACACCACACACAAATCAACATTGGATTGAAGCTCTGATCCACCATTTTGGCTCTCCCTAATAAGTTTGTAGCCAATTGGTTCTTGAGGTAATCTTTAATCTAAAAATCCTAAAATTATTAGGAAGAGGGTCTTCATCCTTTTCCCAATCAAACAAGTAACAAGAGCTGATAGTGGTCTGTACTTGATTTTGGGCCATAAAAATGCGTTCTTTCTTCTAATTATCTAGAAAAATATGACCAAGAGGTTTTTGTCATAGCTTTACATGTAAAAGGATATTTTCTTTCTATGTACATGTAACCAACTATACCAAAGAAGGATATATCTTTCTGTATGAATTGTATCTTGAACAAAATCAAGTTCAGACTTGTAAAACATTACAAGTGTTTCTACTCTCTGATTTTATAAAAGGGCATCACATGGATTATTTTGTGTTTTTGGGAATTTGTAAATGTGAATCTCATAGATAATTGTTTTAACGTATTGAGAATTTTAGCCACAAAAAATTGTATCTGCTTCATGTAATCAAACATTTTTCTGTTCAATATAATGGAGGACTATTGAAGTCTTATTAGTCATTTTGATATAATCATACTGTATCAGATTGGGGAATAACAAACATAGAAATAATTAAAAAATGTTACTAATTATCAAGAATAATTGTTACTTCAAATTTTGATTTCTATCTTTTTTCTATTACAAGATCTTGATTTTCTTCAAAACAACTCTAGAAAGAAAAAAACACAGTCGATTCCCTTTCAGAAAAGGAATAATACATATAAAATAAGTAAAGATTTAGTACAAAATATAGTATTTTTCATTCATAAGCGTTATAGTTTCTTTAAAAAAATTATTTAAATTAGACCATAAATGTATTGATTCATTGCTTTCATTATTTAATGCAATCAACTGTGGCCTTATACTTAAATAGTAGAAGAGTAGATAATACGGTTTATTACTTAGAAAAAAGCATGAACCATTAGAGTTAAATAACAATAATATAATATTGTGATCCTAGTCATTTCAAACAATGAAAAAATTCAATTAAAATTTAGCCAAAATAAAAATAGAATGTAGATTTGTGTCTTTTTATGGACTTACTATTCTCCAAGTTATTACTATCACTATTGAATATAAATAGTTTGATAACTTTTAAATTAAGTTAAACATAGCTAAACTGACATCTAACAAGTATGAAATATAATTTAAAAAATATGTATTTGAAATTTTCAAAATTATTGAACATTGTTTGAATTATCGATTATCCATTCTAATGAAAAAATTCAATAATAATCAAGAAAATTGTAAACAATAAACTGTTATCTAATAATTATTAAAAATTTAAAAAACTATGTATTTGAAATTTCCAAAATTATTTAATATTATTTGAATAGTCAATTTCTCATTCTAATGACAAAAGTCAATAACGATTATCTAGAAGAAATTGAATGTAATAATGATTAATAAACAAAAAACTATGAATGTAATAATGATTAATAAACAAAAAACTATGTACTTGACCTTTCAAAAATTATCTAATATTATTTGAATTATTGATTATTGATTATAATGACAATAGACAATGATGATTATCTCTAGAAAAATTATAAATAATATAGTAAAAAATAGAAATATTATATTAATGATTATGTTTCTCTAACTAGAATTATTTATTTTTTATATGTTATATAATATATATATGTATTCATATATTATTATATATTTAGTATTTCCTATTACTATATATCTAGTACTCTAAAATAATAGTATAATAACATAATGAGAAAATTAATATGTAGCTACAAACTAAAACTTGATTCGAATGTAGATCATGCTAACTTATGTACTTTTCAATAGTATTAACATTATTCTACAAATATTCCTACTCCAACTACATATTAATACTTGCATGGATGTTATTTCCTCGTGTAATATCCATCATTTCATATCCAAACAAATATAAAATTCAACTAATTTTGTATTAGCAAGTAAGCAAAACAAGATATAAATGATAAAAAACTATTTTCACAATCAAATACCATTACTTCTAACTTACACAATGATAGAGTAAGCTTGTGATGTTGGGATAATATACATACAAATATTTTTAAAACATATCAAGAATTAATACATTATTATACTATTCATAATATTGAATTAAATTATATTATTATTGGATATTATAATAATCTAATATAGCTATCACAACAAGCATATCAATGCATAAATTAGCTCCATTACTAATATATTATTTAAGAATATAAAATTATTGATATAGTAATTATTTATATTATATAATGTCATATAATATTTATATATAATACATTATTAGCCCAATAATAGCATAAATATTATTTACATATTATATTATTCCTAATATTAAATCATTATAAATATCATTACATGATATTATAATAATATATTACTTGAATAGACCATTGACACAAAATAATGATTTAAACATTTCAAAGTAGTAATTTGATTTGACACCTGTCCTTTATATAACACACATCAAATGTTCAAAAGATATTAAATCTGTTGCAATCTTATTTTCATTGAGAACCACCTCTACCGATAGTATGTATCATACAACCTATCAACAACCACAAAAATAGAAAATTTTAGATTTCTTCACCCTAAATAGATTATAACATGTATAAAGTTTTGTAACATAAGCTTGTTGATATTAAATTTTCAGTACAATGCATATAAGAGTAGCACATTTAGATTTGTCCTGTCATGTAAATCTTTGTAACAACTTAATAATTCATCTTATACAAGTGTTTATAATAGTGTTAACACTAAATAAGAACATAGTAATTACAATTGTACAAATACCAATCACAACTCAACAAAAAATTATTTTGTATCTTTTCCTTGCATGGTTTCGATCCAAATGTTTTCATCTTGTAATAGTTTATTACTACTATATTATAAAGCAATAAATAGATATATTATATTTTAATAAATTATACACATACGAGTACCTTATGTTGGTTCCCAAATCTACATAACATTGAACCCTAAAGGTGTGCCATGTCTTATGCTTAGATTCAAAGAGAGATTTGGCCAACAAAAGAAAGAATGATATCACAATTTTCTCCCCTACACTTCAGGCTCTGCAAAACCTAGGTGGGTCTCCCTATATGGTGTTGAATATGGATATGAAATAGGTTTCTATTGCAACACCTAGTAGATAAACTTCATACAAATAATAAGGGTTTATGTATTTTCAAAATGGAAGGCACTATCCTTATTTTCTTTAAAACCTAGGTATGAAGTATGCAAATAATTAGGAACAAATATTACAAAAAGTAAATCTTGGTTTCATATTTGAAGTGTGTTTCTGAGTTTGAAGGAAAGCCATTCAAAATAAACGGGTACCTATCCAAGGCTACAAAGGCACAATGCATGTACACATCCTTCATCATATTCTAAACATATCTTGATGATCACTTACCCATTAACACCTTATGCTAATGAGATCAACTAATAACTAACAGTGCAACTTCTACTTAATAATCCAACCTACAATAAAATATTCTCATTATTTTCATTGAAAGAATTTACATTGCTCCTTGAGCAAACACTAACCCTAAAAATAATCCAAAATGCAGCAAATGTGCATGGAAATCTTTACAACCCTTGATTGTATTACTAAAAGAAATACTTCATTATAGATTGGAGACAAGATACACTGAGAGCATTCTAAATCATGTATTCATTTATGATACAACTAATATAATGTAATTATGGGAATATTTCCATAGCATGAGTCCCTATTTTCCTGCACAAAACTAATAACATACCCCTTACAACTTCTTCAAAAATACCAGAACCCTCACAAATGAGATAAAAAAATACATTTTAATGAAGAGAAGAAATCATAGATTGAATCTGTTTGACACATGTCACAAACTCAACCTTTAGATCTACAAAAAATTTCCCCTTTCCACATTCTTTTCCCTCTTCTTTTGTCTTGATTCCTTGCAACCAAAGTTTGTACCCTCTTGTACTTGCAAATCATTTGCAATATTTTTACCTATTTGTATATAGTCATTTACCAGCTCCACATTTACCTAACAGTGAAAAATAATACCCTTGGGTAGAAACCCACATATTGGCAATAGAATAAAGCATTTTATCATACATTTTAACCCATGGATCTTTCATAATACTTTTGTTTCCTTTGCAAACTAATTTGGCATTTTGTCAAATGTATTTCCTGAAGCCACCATCTCTGTGTAATTTTTTAATATAAGATGAACATTTTGCACCATTGTTTGGATGTATGCTTCCCTTTTTCAATCTTCTTTCGTAGTATAACAATCCCTACAGAGTTTGAAATCTTTGCATGGTGCATCATCCATTGCAACAAAATAAAAATAGAAATGTAGGTCGTGACTAATGTATTTGGGTCATTTCTTAGCTTGTTGATACTCAACAAAAGCTCAAAACATTGTGAAAATTCTCCCAAGGCATGAGAAATAGATTGAAAAAGATTTTAGATGAAGAGACAATCATATTGAACCTACAAACTCTCTAAAAATTTCCCCCAAATGTTAAAAACATGATTAACGTACTCATTTTTTGTGAATGAGATTAACATTATAAATCATTTTGAATGATGCAAAGCAACTTATTTGATTGTTTGGCATTGGAAGGAGTGGCAGGGCATTTTTGATGCTACTAGCAAAAAAAAACCATATTAATCTCTCTCAAAATGGTTGTCTAAGTGTTGAAAAAGCTTCAGACATTCTTTGGCAAGTCAAAATAGTCATTTTCCATCCTCAAATATCTCCAAAACTCCCCACAAAGCACTTTCACACCCAAGAAAACTCATCTTCTTGCTTCTCCGCACCTCCACAAGCATCCTCTTATAGAATTCCTACTACGGGATTGCGGGGAAACACTTGAGAGAGAAAAACAAAAGACTTTCTAAAGTTTTGATAAAGCTCTCGATGAAATATTTAAGTCGTTATATTATTTAAAACATTGAAAATGTTTTAAATATTTACATATTGAAACATTAGGGAAAATGTAAATTTTTAGTTTCTCTTGCTATCAAAATAGTGAAAATTCACTGCGCACAAATGAGAGATCCTAGAGCTATGTTTTTTTGTGAGCTGGTCTAATCAATTAAAAAAACATAGGGTTTTAATCAAATCTTTCCTAGCCAACCAAAATTTTGTACCTTCTTTGTAAATGGGCCTATCAAAGGTGTTCGGTGCACCTAAAAGACACTAAAATAATGCATCATTTGACCTCACATTTTGATGAAATTAGAAATTGGGATGTTTGAGACTAAAATAGGAAATGGGTTTCCCTCAAATTTTTAAAATTTGCAACTTTTTGAAATTCCAAATCTAGCCCATTCATAGTGAGAAACATATTAAATGGCATATTGAAGAAATCAACTCGGAAGCATGAAACTAAACAAGCATACTACTATATGTCCCAAAAAAAAATTATCACATTTATTTTCATGAAGATATCTGAGTTGTAAAATTTTAATTGTTGAAGATGGGCTTTAGGGTAGATTTGATAGGAAGCATACCTAAGTTTTGTCGCCAACTTGAAAGTGCATAGGCACTTCAAATTTACAAAATTTGAAGGTGCCACCAGTGGCTTATTTTTGGGGATGCATTCCCCTTTTGGGCATGGTGAGATTCTAGATCTCTAAGGAGTAGACCATGTTCCAAATCTATTGGGTGCTCAGTAATTGCTCCTCTATATTGCATTGAAAACCATTCTTCAAACTTTATTTGGTGGCCCCAGACCCAAAAAAATGAAGACCAATCCTTACCTTTGTCAAACACTCTATTCTCTATTGTTTGCACTATGCCAAATCTAAAAACACTACCATTGTATGTATCTGAAAACCAACATCAACACTTGCATGCTTAACCATATCACTGTGCTTTCCAATGTCACCATTAATTATATCAATATGAAATCAAACATTAACTTAAATCCATAACTACTATGACATTTTAAATTATCCAACTCACTATCATGTTCCATTAAAATCCTACCCAGCTGAATTGAAAATTGAAAATATTAATAGTCCATTTGGCAATTAGCATCATAAACTTTGACATCATATAAAATTTGCATATCAAATTTGAAACTATGATACACTTTGTTCAATAGTCCCCTCAAGAAATGAATGCTTTGATTCATTTAAGTCAAACCTTAACCTCAATTCTAAGAAGTCAGATTGAGTAATAGATTCATATAAAACCTTGGAGTCATCCTCTGATTTTTGTCCCATGCTAGACAAGCACTCAATTTGTGTGATGAATAAAAAGTGTTCATACATAGGCATATGCTCAAAATTATTTGCATTATACTAACATTTACATTCATTTGAGTGCTAAAAATTAGTCATACTATTACATGTCCTAGTGATTTGGAAACAAGATTCATCAAAATCCATAGTATCTTTGACCTCATTTAAATCAAGCTTATCACAACAAACATTGAAGTACTATCAACATCGGGTAGGTACTAACAAACACTTTCATCTTAGGTTCATATATGATGTCAAACTCATTCTTCAGACCGTTATACAATTCCATATGAAAATGTTTCTAATAAAGACCAAAACATTTTAGAACCTAACTTTGAGCCAAATTTTTCATATTGACTTTTTGTAACATATTCATTGCTGCAATGAGTAACACAGTCAATACTACCCTCCACAATGTCAATATGAACACCTGAATCATTTTGAATGCTAATATTTTCAGAACTAACAGGTTCAGTAGAAAAACATTCATATGCAAGTTGGTAACTTCATGTGTACTATTGGTTTCTAAGCATGTCGACCTATATGCTAAAGATTCACTGTAATATGACAGTTGTTCATTAACAATTGAACAAGCATCTTCATTCTATTTCACACCAATGGACTCCTCATTGAATGAAAACGTGTCCATTTCTACAAAGCAACATGCATATTCCATCTCATCATTAATTTCATGAGCTAGTGGCTTCACATATAGATCTAAATCAACACATTTTCCAATATTTTGCACATCAACATCCCCTTCATGTGTCACAAACATTTCCATTCTCTGTTTAATATAAACAATCACAAGAAGCACAGACATAATCATGTTCATTAACATAATAATCAACACCATCAACATCTTTATCATTTTTGACATTGTTCTTAGGATCTAGATATTGAACACACAATTTTTTATCTTCAAAGCCATCATCATTCATAGAGTTATTATGCTCTATTGATAGAAAACTCAAACTACATTCGAGATACCCATCATGTGAAACTTGTTCATTCATTTGTGAATAAGTGACTTCATCAACCTTCATGTCATTGCATCCTTTATATGAAGAAAACACCTTTAGATCATCCTTATAGAAGCATTCATAACCCTCATAAAAATAATCAAGTTTTCTATCATCATGATCCTTATCTCAAGAAAATTCATCACTATATGAACTATGCTCAGAATCTTCAGAAGGAATGCTTAAAATTTCATTTTCAATAATATGACCACTAATTTGCAATGATATATTTGCAACACTTGCATTATTGTCACTAATCAAAACATGTCATGGAATGACATCTTGCATCTCTTTTACTTCTTCATTAACCAAGTTATTACAAGCAGATATTTCAGGTATATCTATTTTCGCATCATAAAATATATCTTAATCCCCATCATTGTTATATTGATTTGCATATATGCTGTTTGTGGGCTGATTACAATTGTAATGCCCTCCCCAAAATATTACTATTAACATATAGTAAAATAACCAAAATTTGAAAGAAATAAATTAAATAGAATTTAATTTAAGATTAACTACTTACTCTTAATACAAAATTTATGTAATGATATGGGTGAAATAACCATAGTGATATAAATTCATATGCAACAATTGTATAAAGGTTTTATTTTCTACAAGTTAGATATATCTAATTAATAATCCCAATAATTTAAATCACAAGAGTAAGAAAATAAGTAAAAATGTTAATAAAGAACATATTTATGCTAACAACAGATTACAAATGAAACTCAAGGATTTATTATCATTATTAATTGAAGTAACATATAACTTACAAACTCAATTCTAATTTGAATGCAAATTTAACATTTTAAATATTACCATTTTTAGCTTTACATATTAATATATATATTTTCCATTCTCTAATGAACACAATTATTAATCTGTTTATATATATATATATATATATACAAACACTTAAATAATCGAACAGGCCGTGGACTAAATTTCAAAGAATAAAATAAAATAGTTACAATTGAACGTATGAATTAAGAATGTTGATCAATTAATAAAGGGGAAGACAATGAAACGACTGTGCAACAACAAAATGAGTAACCGAATATAACCGGTGGTGAAAGTTGTATGAAGGCCATGGAGACAATAAGATATATTCTCATTTATAAGCTTAAGATGAGGATAAAGAAATGTTACAAAGGAACGTGTAAAGTAAAGTTACTAACAACAACAAATATTAAAGATTACACATTGATGAAAGGTCACTACGCATGTGACAAGGAGGAGTACAAAATGGAAAATAAAGGAATTTTGATACAACAACTGAAGACTATATTGGTCTTTATTGATCACAACCGACCAAGTACATAAAGGAATCCGTGGAAATGACTTTAACCCAGTATCAAATGTTCATAAAGGAATCACTTTAATTTCATTATGTTTGCCTTATTATTATTCATAACAATTTCATTTTTAAGGCGTAGAATTTCATTGGTATGACAACATCAATATTTCAAAAGATATCACATTTCTAATAATGAAATTTATCTCATTTTGTAAAATGTTTACATCTATTTTTAATAACAACAATTATATCTGATAGTATCTAATACATTATAAATCAAATACAATAATTCATAAACCATTGCTATCACATTTAATAAGTGCAAATATATGTGCACACACTTTTCAATTTAATAGAGGAAATACAATGTGCAAGGATGGGGGTATAAGCTAAATAGAACTTTGGAGAGAAAGATCAAAACCATGAAAAAAACTCCAAAATGCAAGCTATAAAATGTAAATGAAGGACATAATCAAATCTGACAGAAACATTAATCAAAAGGAAAATGTAGAAAGGGGAAATTGATGTGCACCTTTCACCAAAATCATTTTTGAAGCTCACTAAAGACTCATTCACCCTATGGCAAATGGGTCTTGGCTAGGGTTCCTTAAAAAATGCTTTATGGGTTCTCTTCTGCTAAGTCTACACTCCTAAATTCCAGGTATTCATTGTCCAACAATTAGAAATAAATTATGTAGAGGAGTTTCTGTGATATGACAACTTTGTAACTTTCTTCAATTTTGATCTTTAAATGATCTTCAACCTAAAATCTGCAATCACACATCAAAGAGAGAAAAAAATTGTTTGTTAGGTGAATGGGGGTTTTCCTTAGTCAAAGCTCGTTTTGGTAATTAAACTTTGAAATGAAATAGAAAAGCATGAAGGAATGATGAATGAACAACAATATTTAACAACTTGCCAAACCTTAGTTGAACCTTGGATTACAAATCTGCAAACTAGCATGAAGTGGCTTCAATGGATATAGATCTTGATCATGAAACTTGTCTTGAAACAATGCCTTGAATATGTTTGAATAGATCTTGAACACTACATCACCATATTAGCTCAAAAAACATGCATGATGCAATAAATCTTTGACATGATTGATGGAATCTTGATTGCTGAAATAATCTTCAATAATTTTGCCCTTGAATACCTTGAAATGATCTTGAATGCTCTAATAATTCTCACTTGAATGCTCTAGTTGCTTACAAAAACTTTCTCTAGCATGAAATTAGTGAAATAACCTTGTATTTATATGTATATCTTAAGATTAATTTTTGAAGTTCAAATATCACATTCTGACATTGAATTGTAGATTTGAAATCATTAAAATAGTGCCAAAAATATAATTTGAATTTAGGTCCTAAGTGCAAGTGAGGACCCATTCGCCTTATGGAAAATGGGTCCTAGTCCACTTACCTAGGACACACATATCCCAATGTTAAACCTTATGTCATGGCATTTATGAAAGTCAAGTTCTATCCCTTTGAAATTGTAATTAATTAGGTTTGGATTTGAATTAAAGGGGGCAGTTAATGCAAATTAACCTCAATCAATTAATGAATCCCTATATTAGTGTGAAAGTGTAAAGATACACCTTACAACACCAAAAATAAGGCACAATTAAGTCCATTTTAATTAAAAGGGCCCTAAAGTTAATGTGAATATATGTAAAACATATTACAACACTAAATTAAGGCATCATTAAGCTCATTTATTTATTAATTATTTATTCATAAATTAAGTGTGAAAAAGGAATATTTTTTCCTATGCTACATTTAGCCCCCAATTTAGTGTGAGGATGTGCACTAATGAAAACTCACACTAAATTAGATATTCAAGACACTTATGTATACATCAATGACAAAAATACACAATCATACAACATCAAAGACCAACAAGATCAAGCTTGGACTGTTCGATTGACACAAAACACATCTAAGCCTTTGGTTTTGTTTTTTGTCACATGCTCACTCTGAGGTAGTGGAACCTTAGGCTGTCCACTAGGTGAGTATCCCAATAGGGTGGAAAATGAGAGAATCATATTAGGCTCCCATACTATATCAAAGCTATCCTCTTGACAACTCCAATAAGGCACCACAAGGAAAGGCTCCATAAGCATGGTGTGTTATGCTAGGTGGCCTTGAATTTAGAGTTTGAGCTTCATAGGGCTTAACAAGTTTCTTTATGCTAAACACCTATGAACAAGACAAGGCTCCATAGGCAAGAAAGGTGTGTTATCCCTAATGGCCTTGAATTTAGGGTTTTGAGCTTCATAAGGCTAACAAGCTGCATTATGCTAACGCTTATGAACAATAATGCTAGTAAAGGTTTTTGTTCAAAGGGATTTTTCTTAGTTTGTGTAAGGTCTTCTTCTCAGGGAACATCATGCCTAATGTCTCCAAGAGATGACAATTCAAGAGTAAAAGATTCACAACTTAGGGAATGCAGTGCGTCACATCACTACTAAGAGGAAAGTCATACACTAAGAAATATTGTACTCTTGGGGGACATCAAACCTAATGACACCACCAAGAAAAGGATGCATCACAAAAAAAAAGAAAATCGCACCATGAAACATGAGAAATATCAAAAGATATTATCAATGTATTCCCCCACTTTAAAGTGGTTGCTAACACCATTATTGTGAGCAATTTCTTTAAAGTAGCCAATGTTCAATTCTAAGATATGAGAGCTTCCTTAGAAAGCCCTATGCCAAGTCATATATTTTTGAAATAAAGCTACCCCATGAAAAAGGAAGGAGGGGTTTCCCCAAAAATACATAAGGGATCTATGGATTCGAGGTCAATATATCTTTGCTACAATGTTGTTATAGAGCTTGAAAACGTCATCATTCTCCAAATACTCATATAACTAGAAGAATGACATAAAAATAATGAAAAAAAAGAAAGATCCTTTTGGGTCAACATGGAAGAGACCTAAATGTCTTGACACCTTGAGTCATCCCCAAAAGAAAAAAACAAGACAAGTGTAAAGATAAAATGTTTATGACATAGAGAAGAATGTAGGTACAAATAGAGGAATGCACAAAAAGAGAGAGATACACCAAACAAAATAGTATGGGGGATCATGTATTATGCACATGCAATCACGTAAAGAAACATGAAAAGGAAAACTAAAGTAAAATACTAGTAAGGCACATGCAAATCAACCTATAGCAGGTCGTCTGCATCCCAATCTTGATCAGTGTAAATGTAAGGTGGATAACTAGCCAAAGGGACAATGTAAAGTGTCAAACTACTAGGACAAGCACCAAGTTCAACACTTTGTTTAGGAGAATTATCATTTAAGCTCATAGAAGAGGAGAACAATGAATTCAAATCATTATGCACTTGTTCATTAATCTTTGTAATGCCAATGCCATAATCTAAATTAAACATAATAGGAGGTCAAATAATAATGTCCATAGAAGTTTGTTCATGTTGCGTTGAGGGCAAAGAGACATCATGCCTTGCTGCAGACAAGCTTGGATTTTAATTTTTTGTGTTGCTTTGTTCTTCTTTAGTTTGTAATATATGAGTAATAGCACGATGTCTATGCCTACACTCTTTAGCTTTTAAATTTCTTCTCATTCTATTTTCAATTTGTGATTGTGTAGGAGCATGTTTGTTAACCATAGGTTTCTTTTCTTCCCTTATGGGAGGAACAAAAGGAACCATGGGAGGTTGTTCAACCACTTTCTCTTTAGCTTTGTAAACTTGTTTGATTTTAGGAGGCACAATGGGATTGTTTTGATTGTCTTGTGGTCTCTTATAGGAAATGGTAGGAAGATTTGTAATAGGCTACTCTTGGATATTTGGAAGGGATTTTGGTTCAATCATGGTTTCTTCAAAGATGGGTGGCTCAATCATAGGTTGAGGCATATTTCTAAGGGATAATTCTACTATGCACTTTTCCTTAAACTTTTGATATGATTTGAAAAATAAGTCTTCATGGGGTCTAATAGGTTCAGTAGACTCGGGCCAAAATAAATCCAATGAAAAGTTCCCACGGGAAGACATAGGATTAAAACCACTATGATGCACAATAAAGATCTCATTTCCAAAGGGAAACTTTAAACATTATACACAAACAATGGGATGAAATTCATGGAGTGAAGCCACATGGATAACCTAACTTCACATGAAATTGGTCCAATGACGAGTTGATGGTGAATGAGACATTTAATGTTTTTAGTCTAAATTTTAGAGGAAAATTTATTGCACCAATCGTAGGGAAAGCAAAACCATTATGTTTTTTGTTCCATGCTTTCGGTCTTTCATATGTATCTTGATAAAGTTCATGCACAAATAGGAATTCTTCAGTGATCACATTCTCATCACAGACAAGATCAATTAATATCCCATTAGTAGGCTTGTCATTGATTCTTCCAGGTATGTAAAGAGGACCATCAGGTGCATGTTTGATTATGTCTTTTTGTGAGAAGGAAATGTGAAGCAACATTTTTTTTGGCCCTTATGAGGTTTAGATTCAATAAAAAACACAATTTTAATCATTTTTTCTTCATTATCATCTTTTGTGTTTTCATCATTCTTATCAACATTTATCAGATCATTCTTTGTTTCAGTAGCTTTGACAAATGAATAAGTGTGTTTTGAAATGGGATTGGTAAATATTTGTAAGTTTTGGTTAGGAGGAGCTACTAATTTTTTACCTTAATTGTTCACACCTCCAATTTGAAGTCGATTAGAATCAGTGAGGTCTTGCACAAGATATTGAAGATGCAATATTCTGTATCATGTCCATTTTGTTGGTGGTAGTGACAATAAGCATTTGATCTATAGTTTGAGGGTAATACCAATTTATTAGGGTCAGGAGCTTTGACAGGAGGTAAGGAAATCATATTTTTGTCCACGAGATGCAACATAATATTATGAAGGGTATCAAGTAAAGGGGTAAATTGTCTATTCCTATCCCCAAAGGAAAAAGGATTTGTCGTCTTTATAACAACCACTTGTTTATCAACTTCTTGACTTGGTTTAGGGGAATTAAGTTGTAAAATTCCCCTATTTTATTTCTTGAAAGGTTGATAAATATTTTGAGGTGCGGATTTAAACTTTTTAGGACAACTAGGTTGATTTTTCACATCACGACTACTAACTGAATTTTGGTAATCATGAAGGGATGTGCATAACTGTGTGAAGGAGCGAAATCTCATCATCTCAACCTTTGTTTGAATTTTATCTTGCAAATTGGAAATAAACATTCTTTAAAGGTCGGTATCAAGATCTTAATGTTTACTTGTGAATAAAGCATTTGATATCGCACTATGAAATCAATGACTTTCTCATCATCCTTGTGTTTACATTTCATTAGGTCAGCTAAAGTCATCTTGGGATCCATATGAATTTGGAAGTGGTTGTAAAGGGCATCAATAAGTTCATTGAATGAATGGATTGAATTGTTCAATAAGGAGAAAAACCACTCTAAAGCAGTATCTTTCAAGGATCTAGGGAAAATTTTAGCCAAGAGTTTGTCTTCAAAAATGAAATCACTACATAGGTCCATGTAAGTGGAAACATGACTAACATGATCTCCTTTCCCACCATATTTATTAAATATAGGAACCTCTATACCTTGTGGCATTTGTGTTCTCAATAACTCCAAGGATAACGAATTGGTTTTGATGTATTGTGAAGGTTGACCATTGTTATTTTGATTTAGGGTTGCGATTTGTTGTTGAAGGGATACCATGTTTTACAAAAGTGTGTTAAGGATTGTTGGAAATAGGATGCCATTTAATTGCAAATCCTAAACATTAATTATTTCATGTATCTCCTAGATTCTTGGAATATGTTCAACAACACTAAGATTAGGATGAGATTAATATTTGATGAAATAATCATGATTATTGACATTTGTAATTAATTCTAAATGTAAGGAGCATGTGAGGGAGTCCATAGTGAGTTCCTAAATAATAGGGGCACATGGGACACCCACATGGTAAGGTGACACTCAGCTTCTGTTTAGTTAACTATACAGAGTAACAGCTAACACTTTCGTATGCATGTAAAGATCCTAGGAGTTAGGATTTGATGTTTTCATGCTTGAAGTTCATTTCAGTTTAGTTCAGATCAGTTCAGTTCAGTTTAGTTCAATTCAGTTAAGTTCAAAATTAGTTTAGTTTAGTGTAGTTTAGTTCAATTCAGTTTAGTTTAGTTCAGTTCAGTTATGGTTCAGTTGTCTTCAGCTAGTTTTAGTTGTATGTTAGTTAACTTCAATTAACTTGGAATGCATGGCTAATAACATTGAGTTGTATGATAGATAACAGGGACTAACTCTAGACCATTCTTGCATGAATGGTGTTGAGTAAATGTTTCAGTTAACTAGAAATCATATTGAGCCAACTTGGGTGCCCAAGATGCTTTCTTGGATTTACCTCTCTTGCATGATAAGATATTTTTGAAGGCTCAATTAAGTAGGATTACTTAAGGGCGCCAACTTGGAGGAAGAACTTTGGAATTATCACCAAAGTGAAGGATAAGTTGTAGCTTCAGTTTGGGAATCCCAAATGCATGAAGCACATGTTGTAAGCTTTAGTCTTCATAGAATAAATCAACTTGAAGCAATATGGCGTACCTTTCTTAGGGCTTGAGCTTGTGCATTGTAATTATCACCATTTGGAGATTACAAGGTTGCATATAGTCTCTATATCTCATTCAAGTTGAAGAGAGTTTTCATATATGTTATTTGTAGGTGTGAAGAAGATTGGTAAAGAAAGAAGAAGCATTCTCAAGAAATAATTTGAGCTATTGTAATTTAGGGATTGAATAATAGAATAATTCTTGGTGGAGTTTTTTCCCGAAAGGGTTTCTCCACGTTATATCTTGTGTGATCTTTCTAATATCCTGTCTAGTTCCTCTATCAACTTCTCTCTTCATTCTACAACAGTAAAATGAATTAATCAAGATAATCACCCACAAAGAATATATGTAACAAAGAAAGAGCTTACTTAGATCAACAATATTAAAGTTTTATAGATTATTAAGCTAAGAAAACACCTCATTTTTCAACATTTGGTATCAGAGCTGAGGTTGGGTAGAGTAGTGGGATGCCATTCTCTTAAAATTTGAGGAATTTATTGGCTTAGTGGGAGCTCTTATTATTTTAGTAATTTGCTGATTTTGGAATTAAGTTTTTGTTACAATGAATTCAAGGTTAGATATTGAAAGGTTCAATGGTTCTAACTATGAAATGTGGAAATTAAAAATGGAAGATATTCCTGAAGAAAGAGATCAATGTGTAATTAGAGAAAAAAAATTCAAGTTAGATTGCAAATAGCATAAAACTATTAAATCCCTAATAACAATGGAGAACAATGAAAGCAAAAAACATGAGAGTATGAAACAAATTCAGCTAGTCTTCAAGCCTCCATTGATTCACCTCCATTGGTCTTCTCCATCTTGCTAAAAATGATATAATTTCCCTCAAATTTGAAGTGCAACTAGAACCTATGACAAAGCCAAGCAAAATATTGAAGTAATGTGTATGCTCAAGCACTCAGAAAGCTCTCAAGCATACTGAAAATAACTTGTGTGTAAAATGACTTGAGAGAAGGCCTTTTAAATAATTCCAAATTGAGAATAGACAGCCAAGATTAAAAGTTGGTGAAGCCCTAAGATCAAAGGCCAAGAATCAATGTCATAAGGAGGATTAGGGTTAGGGCAACATTAGGTCAAAGTTAGGGCAAGCCTTGAAATGAAGGGTTGGGATTTAATTGGAGATAATCAAATCAATGGTGGAGAATAATAGGTAGTTGGAATAATAGAAATTATTTAATTTATGGAGAATGTTGACTTATGAATTAAATAATGGTTTAATTCATAAATGGGAATGAGACAAAATACTTGATATTTATAATTATTTTAATTATTTATTTGGTGGGATGGAAAGTGGGCTAAATAAATAAGTTTATTTGATTTAAGGATTTAAATGATAATGTTATGGAGGAAATAAGGATTGATCAGTGACATATTTAAATAAATAAATGTAATTTATTTGTTTAAATAATCATGGAGGAATAATTATGACATTAGAATGTGATTAAATAATTGAATTATTTGAGGGAGAAGCATGGTCATCGTAGAAAGTATGGTTTGCAAGTCGAGACCATTTTTATGTGTCTACATTTTTCCCCTCTTTGACATAATGTAGTCTATCGCATTGTGTTAAAGAAAACAAGTCAAAATATGCCTTGGTGTGAAAGTAGGGAGAAGAAGGATGACAAGGAGGTAGTGGTATACCCCCTCGAGAGGACAGGTGGGTTGAAAGAACATGAGTGTGCTCTCGAAATAGATGAGAGGACTAGAGCATGAAGGAATAGAAGAAATGCTACTATGGAAATCATGGATGTGAGGATGAAAAAGGAATACTTCAATATTTTTCCAAATAACATCATAGGCGTTGCATAATCATCATTGGGCAGTAAAATGTGACAAATGGACAACAAACACCATGATATGACATAGACCAAGGTGTGCAAGGTCGTCCACTTGCGAAAAACAAACATCCACAGACAAGGCATGTCCTAACTCATACTAAAGGCCAAGTTGCCCCAGTCGTTTTATTAAGACACCAGAGACATCAATCAAGGAAAATTGGGCCATGAGACATCATTGCACCTCTAAATCATTCATGGGACATCCTCAAGGTAGCTAGTAACATGACCAAGAGACAAAAATACAATAAAAAGATAAAACAAAATAGACCAGCAAAATCAACAGCCATTCAATATGTTTGCCAAGATTTGTGTGTCAAAGGTTGATTGTGTGATAGTTTGACAGTTTGACGATTTGATAGTCTAACAGTATTGACGATTTGACGATGCCTATTGTTAGGAAGGACACATCCTAAAAAGGCCAATGAATATGTGATGAAGCCTGTCGTCAGGAAGGACACATCCTGAAAAGGCCAATGACTATGTGACGAAGCTTGTTGTCAGGAAGGACACATCCTGAAAAGGCAAATGACAGTTTGACGGGGTCCAATTCCAAGAAGGACACATCTTGAAGGGGACCATAAAGTAACTAGGTTGAAATTGTGTTGGCCATTTGATAGATGTTTGGCTTGATAACTAACTGGGCTATATTGTCTATTGGTTCACGATTTGAATGTTGACGTTTAAATGATTGTCTTGTTTCTGAGTGTGACTATGTTTGACTTATTTGACCGACATGACAAACCCTAAAGGACTGACCTAGGTGGCCTCGGGGGCTCATTGACAGATGGCCTTTCCTACGTTGTGCACTCAGAGACCTCATAGTTTGACTGGGACAGACGAAAAAATTGAAGATGAATTGACATGTTTTGACTTGACCTAACAAACCCTAAGGGACTGAACCTAAGGGGCCTCGGGGGCACATCGACTGATGGCCTTGCCTACATGGAAAATGCATAGAGACCATGTAGTTCAACTATTGAGAAAGAATAACACGACTGACATGACTAACATGGACTCTGTTTTTGGGATTTGTGATGTTATTTGGATGTTTTTTGTGCTTTCTTCAGGACATTTTTCAATTTTTAGGTCTTTTTTCAAGACTGTTTATGAATTTTAGAATTTTTTTAGGACTTTTTATGATTTTTATGATTTTCAGGACGCTTTATGATTTTTATGATTTTTTAAAGAACTTTTTATGATTTTTTAGGAATTTTTTTAGGACTTTTTATGATTTTTATGATTTTTTTGATTGTCAAGACCATGTGCGATACCCAATGCAGTCTCATGATAAAATATTGCCCCTAGTCAAGTTGATGGAAAGGACATGACCGGTATGGATGATAAGCGGTGCATAAGACTTCGATGTAAATCACTGTCAGCCATGGAAAGAAACGTCATGATGTCAGGGTGAAACATTGTGACCAATGTCAGAAAAATGGATGTTTATTATGGACTAAGGTAGATAGAGTGAGAGTAGATGTCAAAGCAATGACTAACTAAACATGGTGCATGTTTGCCAAGTTTTCACCATGGTACTTATCCAAAGCGCCTGTTTACCAGGTTTTCACTATTGGATGAATTATTTCTCTTTTATTTTTGTCAATTTTTTCATTTTTTTTGGTGTCACCAGGATGCCTATTTGCTAAGTTTTCATCCAAGTGATGATATTTTTGTATTTTTCCATTTTTTTGTATTTTTAATGGTTGTCGGCTAGACTTTCTGATGCTATGTATAAAACTTGTGTAAATGCAGATTGTTGATTGACTCTGTCAATTGTTCACCATCTGGAGTAGCTAACTGATATGCACTAGAACCAAATGACGCAGTGATGATGTATGGACCCAGCCAATTGGGCTCAAACTTGCCTGGTTTTTCTCTGTCAGATTGATTCTTAGGATTTTGCATGAGAACCAAGTCACCAATGTCAAATTTTTGAGTCATCACTCTTTTGTTGTAGCTTCTACAAAGATGATTTTGATATGCCTATAAGTGGTTCAAGGCATTATGTCTACGTTCATCTAGCATTTCTAATTCATGCAATCAGGATTGTCGATATTCTTCATCAGTGATTAGACCTTTCATAGAGACTCGTAGGGATGAAATTTTGACCTTTATGGGCAAGATGGCTTTGGCTCCAAAGATGAGGGCAAATGGAGTGGCTCCAGTGGGAGTACGGATGCTAGTGCGATATGCCCACAAAGCAGGATTGAGTTGTATGTGCTAGTCATGACCAGCATCATTGACAGTTTTCTTAAGAAGTTTGATGATCGTTTTATTAGATGCCTCAGCTTGAACATTTCCCTATGGATAGTAAGGCGTGGAGAAGTGGTGTCGAATATGGAAGCATTCACAAAGTTCACGAACATCCTAATTTTTGAAGGGACGACCGTTATCTGTGATTATGGATTGTGGAATGCCATATCGACAGATGATATAGTTGAGGATAAACTTGGAAATTTGTTTTCCAGTAATGTAAGTGAGTGGGATGGCTTCAATCCGCTTAGTAAAGTACTCAGTGGCGGTAATGATGAATTTGTGGCCATTGGACGAGGTAGGATGGATCTTTCCCACGAGGTCGAGTCCCCATTGTGTGAAGGGCCAAGGAGAAGTAATCGGCCAAAGTTCCTGTGCTGGTGCATGAATCAAGTCACTGTGTATCTGAGATTGGTGACACATTCTAACAAATTCAAGTGCATCTTTCTCAATGGTTGGCCAGTAATACCCAAGTCTTGTTATCTTTTTGGCTAAAGTAGGACCACTTGAATGGGATCCGCATATGCCCTCATGTACCTCTCGCAAGGTTGTTCGTGCTTCATTAGTGTCAAGACATTGAAGAAGGGAGTTATCAAAGCTACGATGGTAAAGGGTATCACTGAGGATGGCGTATCTGGCGGCTTTTCAGTTAAAGGACTTTCATTGGTTATTGGATAGGTTGGGGGGAAGGGTTTGGGACTTGAGGTAGTCATAAATGTCTTGATACCATGGAGAATTGGGACCAACAAGCTCGCAAACCATCTCTAATTCTGGTATGTCATATGCAGGAACCAAAAGTTGTTCTACCAAGAATTCAAATTGAGGCACGTTACTAGGAATGTCTAGAAGAGAGCCAATTGTGGCCATTGTGTCTGCTGCCTTATTTTGTGTTCTTGGAACTTGCACAAAAGTCACCATGTGAAAATATGTTTGAAAGCTATCAATCATTCATTTGTAAGGCATTAATTTCTCGTCCTTAGTGTCACAGTCATCATTGACTTGCTTAATGACCAACTGAGAATCTCCATAGACATGAAGTGTTCTAATTTTCCATTTGATGGCCATTCTAAGTCCTGTGACAAGTGCCTCATATTCTGCCACATTATTTGTACATGGAAAAGCAATGTGGAAGGACTTAGGAATGGAGTCTCCTTGAGGGGTGATAAATAATATTCCCGCCCCCGAGCCATGATTAGTATGAGATCCATCAAAATATAGCCTCCAAGGTGACTTAGGTTTAGTATGAAATATTGACTCATCTAGAAAGTCTACTACTAGTGGATGATCACCCTGTATAGGTGTGTCTACCAGTTGGTCTGCTATCACTTGTCCCTTTATCGCCTTTCTTTCAACATATTGAATATCATACTCACTCAAGATCATTACCCATTTGGCCAGGTGACCTATCAATGCTGCGTGACTTAGGAGATATTTCAAGGGATCAATCTTTGCCTTTAAGTGTGTCTAGTGATTCAGCATGTAGTGTCTTAATTTTTGAGCAACAAAGACAACTGCTAGGCAAGCACATTCGATGGTTGTGTAATCTAGCTCATATCCAACTAGTGTCCTACTGATGTAGTATATGGCCTTTTCCTTTTCTTCATGGTCGTTTTGTGCCAGTAATGCCCGCAGTGCTGAAGTTGTTGCAGAAATGTATAGAATCAAAGGTTTCCCTTCAATTGGTGGCATTAAAACAGGTGGTGACAGTAGATATTCTTTTATTTGTTGGAAGGCCTCCTAATATTTATCTGTCCACACAAAAGGGATACTTTTGTGCAAAAGATACTGAAATGGGTGACACTTGTCTGCCAATTGTGCTATGAAGCGTTGGATGGATTGTAACCTACCTTGCAATGTCCTGAGTTCACGTATCCCTTTTGGAGGAGGCATGTCTAATATGGCTTTCACCTTGGTAGGATCGACCTCAATGCCTCTATGAGAAATAATGTACCCCAAAAGTTTGGCTGATGTTATGCCAAAGACACATTTCTTTGGATTCAAGCAGACCTTGTATTCTTCCAGTCTCTTGAAAATTTTGTCTAACACCCTCAAGTGGTCTTTTCATGTCAAAGATTTTGCCAAAAGGTCATCTACATAATCTTCCATTATATTATGCATCATGTCATGGAATATGGTTGTCATGGCTCTCTGGTATGTGGCGCCTGCATTCTTAAGACCAAAAGGCATGACGTTCCAATAGTATGCACCCCAAGGACATATGAAGGCTGTTTTGTGTTGATCTTCAGGGGCAATACGAATATGATTATAACCAGAAAAACCGTCCATGAGGGACATCTCATATCCTCCTGTAAGGTCCACTATGATATCAATGTTTGGCAAGGGAAAGTCATCCTTTGGACAAGCTTTATTCAGGTCCCAAAAATCTGTGCAGATGCGGATTTGACTGTTTGGCTTTGTGACTGGTACAAGATTTGATATCCATTCGGCATAGTCTATGGAACGTATGAATCCCACATCTAACAATTTCTTAAGTTCTATTTTCACTAACAAGGCGATCTGTGGGTGCATCTTTTGAAGCTTGTGTTTCACTGGCTTGGCATCTGGAAATAATGGCAAATGGTGCAAGACAAGTTCTAGATCCAACCCAGGCATATCGGCATAAGACCACGCAAAGTTGACCTTATGCTCTGAAAAGAATTTGTGGAACTCAAGTTTCTCTTCCTCTATCAAAGATGCCACGAAGAGAGAAATTCTAGCCCTATGAGCATGGCTAATTTTTCCTGAGTTATAGGGAGAAAGTCTAGCCCTCCATCCTTAGGCACGTCCTTTATTTTTACTTTTTTATCATTAGAAGGTGCCCTTTTGGTTTTCACCTAAAGACATGTCATTTTTTGCTTTATTTTTATTTTTCATTTTGCGACTAGAGGACGGAGTAGTCTCCCCAAAGTAAGCTGCACAATCTAGGTTAATGGAAAATCTAGCCTTGTGGTCTCCACTTGGTATACCCTCATGCAGTCCCATGAATTCTGCAATGGCCTCATCATTTTGAAATATGTCCATAACTAGCAGGCCTTGTTGATCCCAATCGATTAGTTGTGGGTAGACTAAGGAAATACCATCACTAGTATTGGTGAATGGTGGGTAGGACGCGGAAAGCATGCCAACAGATTCAGAAAGGTTAAAGATAAAATTGTCATCATCAGGCTCTATATCAGATTCTATCCAGTACTCTACCTCGCTTGATTCACACTCATCAGAAAAGTAAGGAACAAAGGGAGTGGAGTTTGGGTCAGTAGTGTCATGTGGCAATTCAAATGAATCTGAATGATGGTCATTAGGTTCAGTAGGGTAGACGAGTATGTCAGGATTATGGTCAATAGGAGTAGAAGAGGATCTGGACTGGGTGTTGTTTGGTGTCGTGTCAATTTTGAACATTTTCCATAATTTCTCTTCAAATGTAGGCTCTCCAGGTTCAAGGAACAAGTCATCAAGGCAACAGTCACTTACGGATCATTGGGAGCCAAATTCCCATTCGTGGGAGTTAGTTTCAGAAAGGGGATCTTCAATTGTCTCGACACAGTCTGAAGCATCTACTCTCTTGCTAGAAAGTGCATCGGTACTATGATTGCCAGATTCTCCTGGTCCTAACCCTAACCCAAGATGTTTAGGTCTTCCTTTAGGTGCTAGAGGTTCTTGCCTTCCTGTCTTGTGCTTGCCAAGGCCACTAATTCCATCATAGCCTTTTTCATTTATCATGTCATATTCTTTACCATACATTTTTTATTGGCAAGGGAGTTGGATCCTCTGGTTCTCTATAAATCCAAGATAGCGCGTTGTCAATGTCCTCTTGACTCATTTCACCCCACTTTATGAATACTATTTTTGGAGGGACTCTAAAAATTTCTTTTGACTCTAACATGAAGCAAGACTTGATGTAGACCTGGGGAGACTTAGGCATCCTTGTTATGCAATAGGTTGTATTCAACTTATACTCTCCACACCCTTGGTCCTGGATCTTAATACTTGCATCAATTCTTGGGGTGATGGATGAAGTGGTAGATGTCATGGAGGTGGTCATGGTTGCCAAAGAAGCAGAAGTGGATGTTGTGGTAGTGGATGTGGATGCAAGAGGCGTCACAAGTGTTGATGGGTCAATGAATTTAGAGGATGAAGATGTCAAAGCTTCACTGTTGATAGGCACTTGGCGCTCTGAGATACCTCTCAAATTGGTACAATATTGAAATGGGTCAGGGTATCCATATATAGTATTCTCAGTTCCTTCAAAGGGAAACTTCAAACATTGGTGATACGTGGAAGGGACAACTTTCAAGGCATGAATCCAAGGTCGACCAAGTAAAATATTGTATGGAAGTTCTAGATCTAGGACTTGACAAGTGGTGTCCATAATGACTGGTCCAATACGAATTGAAAGTGTAATTACGCCCTGAGAGGAACATTCTTCATCATCATATGCCTTGATAACAATGCTCTTTGTAGCATCTACACAAGCATCAGAAAATCCTAGGGCCTTAACCAATTTTAAGGAGCATATGTTCAGTCTTGCTCCACCATCTACTAACACTCGTCTGACCTTATGCTTATGGATAAAAACTTCAATGTGAAGGGCATCATTATGGTTGGATTTGGACGATGAGTAGTTTTGGTCTGAAAATGTTATATGGTGGGGAGTGGTAAGATATCCCACCATGGCCTCAAATTGATTGACATCAATGTCTTGGGGAATAGAAGATTCTTGTAATGCTTTGTCAAGTATAGCCTTATGAGCTAGGGAAATACGTAGCAACTCAAGTATAGAAATTTGTGCAGGTGTCTTCCTAAGTTGGTCAATGAGGTTAAAATTTCCTTTAGGCTGGGATTTTTTGGGTAATGGATTGGACTATGATTGTTGGGTGGATGGGCCAGCGATTGTTATCTTTGGTTGTCTGGGAGGAGGGCCAGCTATGGTGACTTTTCCCCCACGGGTAGTGACATTGCATTTAGGGGAATTTTTGACAGTAACTGTGTTGACATGTTTAGTAGTTGTTCTAATATGATTTATGATAGGTCCCCCAGAATAGTCATATGCAATACGGGCATGGTTGGCTCGATTATTGTTATTGGATTTTGACGTGGAAGGGTTACTAGAACCATGGTCCTGCAGTGGGTTCTTGTGTATGGTATGGTCTAAATTAGATGCAAATTGTGGTCCACCTATCTCAATGGTACGATTCTCGATAAGGTCTTGTACCAAATTTTTTAGTTGTCGACAAGAGGAGGTTTTATGTCCTTTTGCCTGATGATAATCACAAAACACGTTGTTGTCCCACCAAAATGGTTTAAACTGCCCTGGGTCATATGGTTTTGGGTCCTCAAGTGTTATGACACCATTTTGAAGGAGTTTCTTGAGGACTTCTTCAATGGGCTCACCCAAGGGGGTGTATGTGCGACTCCTGGGGAACTGTCTGGGTTGTCGGGGCTGCCTTTGATTTTGGTTATTTTGATTACCTTGGTTATTTTGATTTGTCTGTACAACATTGGCAGCATGGGTTTGTGTGGTCATCTGTGTATTTTGCGGTTGAGCCCCTTTAAGGGTAAGCACAGGACCCATTGCATTGACAGCCTTAGCATCTACAATGCCATCATTGGTGACATGTTTATTCTTAACCCAGTATTTGTTCTTGTCAGTGGGAGGACTTGCATTTATGTTTTTAGGACCGTATTTTAATCTTCCCTCAGCAATGAGTGCTTTCTCAAGTTGGACGCCTCGTTCGACTAGGTCTGCAAAGGTTGTACAACAATGAACTCGCAAGCCATTTTTCAATGGGCCTAGGAGTGTTTGTACAAACATGTCAACCTTCTCTTTTTCAGGTATGTCTATGTGGCAGCACTTGCTAGGCCTCTCCATCGTTGGAAAAATGGGATAAACATTTCACCAGCGTCTTCTTGTGTAAGTGTGCATAAGCTAGTGATGGAGGTGTCTGTGTCAATGTTATAGGCATAATTTTTCACAAATTTTTCTACAAGTTCATTCCATGTTTTTATCCCCTTCAAAGTGGAGAACCATTCGAGTGTGGGTCCTGTTAGACTCTTGGAGAAGAGTCTCATCAAGTAAGTGTGTTCATATGCAATGTCCATACAGTTGGTCGTGAATTCTCGAATGTGTTCAATAGGATTTGTCTTTCCCTTGTATTTGGTGAAGTTTGGGGCCACATATCCAGGAGGAAATGGTGGCATGTATAAAGTTGTGTCAAAAGGATATGGACATAGGTCATATGACATTGGTGGCATTTTGTTGGATGTTTGCATGTTTTCCATCTGTTTTTGGAGGTCTGCCACTCTGGCTGTCAAGGCATCTATTATGGGATTATTGGTCGCATCACACATGGGAGTGATGGGTATCCCTTGAGTCCCCATTGATTGTGATAGCATGTTCGAGTTTGAATGTGACATGTGTTGTTGTGGAATGTATGATATGTTTTGGTTTGGCAATTGTTGGTATTGCCAATTTTGATGAGGAATGTGTTGTTGCGTGTGAATTTGTGATGAATATGTGGGGATGTGCGATCCAGCCATATTTGTCGATATTTGGGGGATTTGGTAACCTTGACTATTCTGGTGCCCAAAGGTATTCATTTGTTGTGTCATTTGAGTGCCTTGTCCATATTGGAAGAATTGTCCATGTTGGATGTTGGTATTTTGTCCTTGGAATTGTCCATGCAGGATGTTGGTATTTTGTCCTTGTGAGGCATTGATGTTTAATTGTGATGATGTGTTAACGTTTGGTTGGGGACCTCTAATCAGAATACGTCGTTTAGTTCCTCCAAAGGGATTGAATGAGATTCCAACATAAGGATTTGATGATGATGTCCCTATGGTCATAGATGAAGTTCCAAATATGGGGTTTGAGGAACTTGCCCCCATTAATGTAGATCCAAGGGTAGTTCCAACTGTTTGTGAAGATGTCATTGACATTGCGGGCATGGATTGTGATATTGCTTGTGGCATGGTGGGTGTTCCTCCAATAGATGTTGCATTGATTGAGTTGGAGGTGTTTTGACTTATGGTGCCACTAGATGTAACATTGATGGTGCTTGTAGCAATTTGTGTGGTGACAACAGTGTTATTGTTGGAGGCATTGTTCGTGTTTTGTTGAGGTGTCAGTTTTGTGTCGTGTTGTCTGGAGACGAAGGTCTTATGGTATTGATGTCAAAGCCTCTTGGTAGTTTTTCCCCTTGGTCTAAAAGCATAGCAAGGTATCTATCAGCATCGTTCAAGACCAAGTCCTCTACAAATGAAGCTACATCAGGATTTTGGGCTGCAGCATCTAGATCCTCAGTTAATACTTGTCCAGTGTGGTCTCTCTATATGAATGGTTCAAATGGATTTTGAGAGGATGTTGGCAGGTTCATGGAAGATGGTATGTTCATGTTGGTGAATGGATCGTTAAAATTCATGTCTTGGTTCATGTCATAAGTGTTGGTGTGGATGTTGGTGTTGAAGTCTTGTCCAAAGTTTTCCATTTGTCTTTTCTTTCTTTGAAGCCTAGTTTCAACCATAAAAGAGAATTGCTCAAATGAGGATGATGATTATGACAACTATTCTATATTTTTGGTTTTTTTTGTGATAAAGCATGACAATGCAAGGTGATTAATGTAGATGCCAAATGTCAAGGCGACAATGATGGCTAGGATGACAATGTTGAAATGCACGGTGATAGAATTGACTAGGTGCAAAATGAGGACTAGGGCGATAATGTTGACTAAAAAGGTGACTAATGCAATGTCAAGGTGCAAAATGAGGACTAGGGTGAACACTATTTTTGGATTTTTTTGGATTTTTAGGCATAAAATATGCAAAGTATGGACTAAGATGAATGCAATGTGGAGAAAGGTTTGCCTAGCCACTCTAAGCTTAATCTATGTCTTAATTTTGGTGATCAAAGGACTTGTTAAAAGGACTAAGTGACAAGGTCAAAATGACTAGTGAGTTTTCCAAACTAGACTGTTGAGTTGGAAGTTCTCACAAAAAGGACAATGACTGAAAAGGAGATTGTTGACTAAGTCCCAAGATAACCTACTCTTGAAGGCAATGATTTTGCAAAGTGTGATGAGGTGGCCTAATCCAAAGTCTACAAAGATGAAAACCTAATGACAAGTCTATGTAGGAAATGATGATTATGAAGCCTAGGGAATGCAACTAAAATTAACAAGGTTGAACCTAAAGTAAAAATGCAAGCTAATGGTTGAATGATGAAAATTTTGAGCAATTTCAGTTCTGGTTTCTGACAAAGACTTCGAGAAAAGATGTTTGACAATAGGAAAAATTGTTGGACTCGAATTCAGTTTTGTGATGTTTTGATAAAAAGTTTGAATTGTCTGAAGTTGATTGTTTCGTTTCCAGATTTGGGATTGTTGTGTATACTGTTTGAGAATCCAGAAAACACTTAGCAAACACGATGTTTTGAATGTGTTATCAATCACAAAGAAGACAAGCACAATCCTATGGTTAGGCCAAGACAATATCTGCTAGATTCCACTTGGGTTTTCCCCATCCACATATCCTTAGCGTGTGAATCTAGAAGCTTGGTTGCATGGGCTCCCCTTTATAGTGCACTCTCTTCCCAGGCCAACCAAGCTTCCAGCGCCCATAAAACTCCCATGGCACGCTGATCACCTCTACTAAAGACTGTGAAGATGTGGATGCCTTCACAACGACCACTGCTGCGCTAGTGGATAAAAGGTTTTTGGCTACTACACAAGAGTATTTAGTTCGGGACCCCCGTTTGAGTGGCCATACATGGGGCAAGAGATTAATCACCAATTAGGTGGAACTCCAACCTGAAGAGGTTACACTCAACAGGGTTTATGGGAGTACTACTTTGTTCGTATGACACATCCGCACTCGTAATCCTAGGCTTTCCCTTAGGATTCATATTTATATACCGGTCGGGGGTAGCTCGGCCAAAGAGCTCCATTGCCGGTCTAAGTCACCTTGGGGTGAGTACTTTTTCCCACCAAGGAAGGCCCAATTTCCTAGAGTCAATAACAGCTTCTCTTGCACCCAGGATTGCACAAGTGCGTAAGGGGAGAGGACACTCCTATTATTGAATCAAAGGTTACACAAGTTGGAAGCATTTGTTCATTTTAATAGCCAAATTGAAGTGTGAGGCAAACACATCAAACACTTTGTTCATTGTAATCCAAGCTTATGATGTCAACTCAAACATGCAAGTTCTTTTTAGGCCCCCTAATCATTCAATGTGAAAAATGCACTCAAGATAAAACAAAATTGAAGCACGAGCCCTGCAAAATATAATTAGTAGTTTTGAGTCTCCAATCTTTGGCAAGCGAAAGTGGACGTTGCAAATTTTGAATCATGGACATTCGAACCTAGAAAAGAAAGGTCAAAGATTAGCCACATAATCAAAATTAAACTAAGAAAAGAAGAGGACAGTAATCTAAGTAGCAAAAATTAAAATTAAATCTAATCTTAACTAAGTTAATCCAAAATAAATAAATAAATAAATCTAAATTAGTCTAATCTAAAAAAAAATCTAAAAGCTAAAAAAAATCTAAAATTAAGGTAATCTATATTAATCTGAAATCTAGAAGGAAATCTAAAATCAAAAATCAAAGAAAATTAGTCTAATCTACATTAATCTAAAAATTAAAAAAAAATCAAAAATCAAAGAAAAATAATCTAATCTACATTGATCTAAAAATCTAAAAAAATCAAAAATTGAAGAAAAATAATCTAATCTACATTAATCTAAAAAATGAAGAAAACTCTAAAAATGTGAAATTAATCTAATTCTTAATTAAAATACAAAATCAAACTAATCTAAAAATTTAATCTAATTACTAGACTTAATCTAAAATTGGAAAACAAATTAAACTAAATTAAAGAAATCTAAAATCTAACTAAATCTAACCGAAACAAAAATTAAATATCTAAAGTAATCTAAAGGAATACTCATCTTAATCTAATTTAGGTATTAAAAGATTAAAATCTAAATTTAAAAAAAATTAAAAATGTCAATCTACAAATTTAAATCTAAATTTCTAACATAATCTAAATTAATACTAATCTTAATAGAATAAAATCTAAATTTAGGTAAAATGAAAATCTGAGTTGAAAACAAAAATTAAAATCTAAACTAAAACATAAACATATTTACAGTTGCAGGGAAGAATACATGAGCAGCAACAAGCCATCAATAGCTGGAAATATGACACCAACTCTTGGCTAATGAAGGAAAGCTTTGATGCTGGCACATTTATTGCTGGAAGACTTTCTTAATATGCCAAAAGAATTATGACATTGTTTCTTACAGCTAGCTTCTAAACGTGTGAACAGCAGTCACAAAAAATTTAAAATTAGTCTTTACAGCCAGCTTCTAAACGTGTGAACAGCAGTCACAAAAAATCTGAAATTAGTCTTTACAGCTAGATTATAAATGTGTGAACGTCGTGTTCTGACTGCAGATGGCCATGAAACGATTTGAGGTGACATTGTTTGTTGTGAAGCCAAAAAAAAGATTGGACTGGCATAAAGGTTTTGGACGAGGCATTTATGTTTGTGAAGCCAAAAAAGATTAGACTGGCAGAAAGGCTTTGGATGGGGCAATAAAGATGTGACTTGACTATAAATATTTTCGAAATCTAACCAATATCAATATTGCATTAATGTCTATGTTGAAAAAATGTGATTCAAGAGATCCTGAAAAGATCTGCAAAATCTTTTTAAAAAAAGACTATCACCTGCCCCCTCCAACATTGCTATTGATTCATCTCATCCTCTCCATCTCTATTTATTTATCTATTGCAAAGCTGCATTGCAAAGAAAGCTTTTGGTAGATGGTAAATGCATTCATGCCCACATTTTAACATGTATGTCAACAAGGAACTTTGGCAGAGGCTCAAAGATTTTGCATTATTACTACCTCAATGTGACTGTAACTGCCTAAATAGCCTTGAAATTCATGGTTAGCTACTACTTAGGTTTCGCAGGAAATGTTTCAAAATAAAAGTAGAATGAGAGACGTTGTTGATTTCTCTTAGCAGTGTCAGAATTGATGAATGCACTACTTGTATTCAACCATCAACTGTGGCCAACCCTCATATGGCTTTGAGGAACAACAAAGCTGTCCAAAATCTGGGCATAGCACGCTAACCTGGGCAGTGAGATGCTCCACTTGAACCGGGTCAAAGACTTCGTGAGTGGGCAATGGATGAGCAAACAAAACAATATGGGGCGTTATAAGTGAAAGATCAAAACTAGCGAAGAAGAGTTTGGATGAGCGGAAGCCAATAGCATTGGGGAAGGCAGCCACAAACACAGTGAATAAAAGTTCGGAGGGGCAACGAAAAAAAGAGTTTAGAGGCCAATAGCTTTGGGGAATGCAGCTAACACCACCCTACGGCCTGTGTAGCGTCACCTGATTAAATCATCGCCTTAACTCTTAAGTGTCAAGATTCTCATTCTCTAAATAATGGTTTAAATGATAGACAATGCTTTATGTAAACTTCTCAACCCGTCAATCAAATTGGCAACCTAAGTGTATCTTACAAAAATCAATCTAGTACAATCCTCCACTTTGCGATTTATAATATGTTTCCATATCAATATTTTTCACTATTTCTATTGACAATATGGATTGTAAGATATTTCATAGGATGAGATGTCAAAATAGAAAAATGAAAGCTCATGTAAGTACATATGATAAAAGGGCAACAAATTGACATCATAGAAGTAAAATAGCAACCTTCATGAGTTATATAAATGCATGAGTTATATATCACTCCATGGTTATACAAGATGTCAAATTGCATTAGTTAACAAACTATGTAAAACACAATATTCTATAAATTTTGGGAGCCAAAGCAATCAACGATAACTTAATTTCACGTCGGGTTCACCAAATGTAATTAGAGATTTTTTTTTCAAGTTAGATTGCAAATAGCATAAAGCCATTAAATCCCTAATAACAATGGAGAATAATGAGAGCAAGAAGTATGAGAGTATGAAACAAATTCACCTAGTCTTCAAGCCTCCATTGATTCACCTCCATTGGTCTTCTCCATCTTGCTGAAAATGATATAATTGCCCTCAAATTTGAAGTGCAACTATAACCTATGACAAAGCCAAGCAAAATATTGAAGTAATGTGTATGCTCAAGCACTCAAAAAGCTCTCAAGCATACTGAAAATAACTTGTGTGTAAAATGACTTGAGAGAAGGCCTTTTAAATAATTCCAAATTGAGAATAGATGGCCAAGATTAAAAGTTGGTGAAGCCCTAAGATCAAAGGCCAAGAATCAATGTCATAAGGAGGATTAGGGTTAGGGCAACATTAGGTCAAAGTTAGGGCAAGCCTTGAAATGAAGGGTTGGGATTTAATTGGAGATAATCAAATCAATGGTGGAGAATAATAGGTAGTTGGAATAATAGAAATTATTTAATTTATGGAGAATGTTGACTTATGAATTAAATAATGGTTTAATTCATAAATGGGAATGAGACAAAAGACTTGATATTTATAATTATTTTATTTATTTATTTGGTGGGATGGAAAGTGGGCTAAATAAATAAGTTTATTTGATTTAAGGATTTAAATGATAATGTTATGGAGGAAATAAGGATTGATTAGTGACGTATTTAAATAAATAAATGTAATTTATTTGTTTAAATAATCATGGAGGAATAATTATGACATTAGAATGTGATTAAATAATTGAATTATTTGAGGGAGAAGCATGGTCATCGTAGAAAGTATGGTTTGCAAGTCGAGACCATTTTTTTGTGTCTACACAATGGTTAGCGGTTAATAATGAGACAAAGACACCTACAACTATGACAGATGAAGATTGGGCTAAGTTAGATAAAAAGGAAAGAGGAACAATGAGATTACGTCTTGGTGATGCTGTTCTTTTAAATGTTTAAGTGGAAGCTAGTGCATATAAATTGTGGAAAAGAATAGGAGACATTTATCAAACAAAGAGTCTAACAAATAAGTTGTATCTGAAAAGGAAATTATATTCATTGAAAATGAAAGATGGTGATTCATTAGCACAACATTTAAATGCATTCAATTTAATTCTCAATCAGTTAGCATCTGTAGATGTAAATCTTGAGGATGAGGATAAGTGCATTTTATTGCTTTGCTCTTTACCAGATTCTTGGGAAAATCTAATAGTTTCAATTAGTGGTAATGGTGTAGATCCAAAGATGGACAACATCATTCCTACTCTCCTATTAGAGAATATGAGGAGGAAATCTAAAACTAGCTCCCAAGATGCCTTGTTTGTAAGAGGTAGGCCTAAAGAGGAGGAATCTAAAGCATACAAGAAAGCAAAGGGTAAGTCTAAAGGACGGTCAAAAACCTATGGTAAGAGTAAGGTAAAGTGCTGGAATTGCAAAAACTTGGACATATTAAAAAATATTGTAAGAGAAAGAAAAAGAGTACTGATGCTTCTACAAAAAAATCTGATGACAGTAATGATGCATTAGTCATTTCTTCTAATACTGTTGTTGATAACTCTTGGTTGATGGTATTCCTAATTATAATATTGGAAAAAATGACTTTTGTGAGCATTGTGTGTTTGGAAAGCAATCTAGATCTAAATTTCCTAGTGGTACAAATAGAGCTAAAATATTATTAGAGATTATTCACTCAGATGTAATGGGTCCTGTGGATATTGACTCTATTGGAAAATCTAGATACTATGTCACATTTATTGATGATGTCTCAAGATACACTTGGATATATTTTATGCATAAAAAATCTGATGTGTTTAATAAGTTTAAGGAATTTAAGGCTTTGGTTGAGAAACAATTAGATCATATGATAAAAGTGTTGAGATCAGATAATGGTGGTGAGTATTGTTCTAAGGAATTTGATGATTATTGTAAGCATGCAGGAATAGTGAGATAGAAAAATACTCCATATACACCTCAACAAAAATGGAGTAGCAGAAAGGATGAACCGAACCTTAATGGAAAGAGCTAGGAGTATGTTAAGTAGTGCTAAGCTTGAACGGTCCTTATGGGCTGAAGCGGTATGTACTTCTTGTTATTTAATCAATAGATCCCCTAGTTCATCTATTGAAGATAAAAATCCTTATGAGATGTGGTTAGGTAAGAAACCTAGTGTTGCACATTTAAGGATCTTTGGTTGTGAGGCTTTTGTTCACGTGCCTCAAGAAAAGTGATCTAAATTGGATGCTAAAGCACAAAAATGCATATTCATAGGTTATGGTGAAAATGTAAAAGGATACAAGCTTTGGAATCCACTAATAAGAAAAGTTTCTTTATCTAGAGATGTTATTTTCAGGGAATTTAGAGATTATTTAGGAGAAGAACAACCAAAGGAAAAGGATAATTCTCGAATAGTGCATTTTGAGACAAATACTAAGAAGCAACAAGATGCACATGTTGAAGAACAAGTGGATGAATTGCAAGAAGAGAGTTCAGAAAGTTCTTTTGAAATAGAGGCTCAAGATAAGCATATTGAGGAACAAGAAGAAACTCCTTTAAGGAGATCCACATGACAACAAAATCTCGTTGACAGGTATAGCTCACCTAATTTCCATTGTATTTTTTCTTTAATGAGTACTAATGATGAACCCGGTTCTTATAAGGAAGCTTTGTCCTCAGATGAGAACAAGCTTTGGTCACAAGCTATGCATGAGGAAATGGAATCCTTGGATACTTGTGACACATTGTATCTTGAGAGTTTGCCCAAAGATAGAAAGGTCATTGGTTGTAAATGGATCTTTAGAAAGAAGATTGGTGCATATGGTAATCTCAAAAGGTACAAGGCTAGATTAGTAGCCAAGGGCTACTCCTAGAGAGAGGGAGTTGAATTTAATAAAATATTCTCTCCTATTGCTAAATTAACTTCAATTAGATTCTTCTTATCTATTGCTACTGCTTATGATTTTGAAATTGAGCAAATGGATGTGAAAACTACTTTTTTGCATGGGAAACTTGATGAGGAGATTTATATGAAGCAACCTGAAGGTTTTGTTGTAAAAGGAAAAGAAGAATTGGTTTGCAGGTTAACGAGATCTTTATATGGATTGAAACAATCACCCAGAATGTGTTACCAGAAGTTTGATTCTTTTGTATTAAAAATTGGTTATGTTAGGAGTGAGGAAGATCATTGTGTTTATATAAAAATTATTGATGATCAACTTTTAATTATTATCTTGTATGTTGATGACATATTTTTTATTGGTAACAACAAGGTAATGATCAAAGAATTGAAAGCACAACTCTCAAGCACATTTGAGATGAAATATCTAGGGGCTGCAAAATATATCCTTGGTATGGAGATTAATAGAAATAGAGGTAACATAAAGCTTTACTTAAGTCAGAGTAATTATGTTGATACTATTTTGAAAAGATTTAACATGTAGGATAGTAAACCGGTTAATATTCCTTTACCAGTTGGCACGAAGTTAAGTTTAGATATGAGTCCTAAATCTGATTTTGATTTTGAGGAAATGTATGAAATTCCGTATGCTAGTGCAATTGGTAGTTTAATGTATGCAATGGTCTGTACGCAATCAGATATAGCACAAGCAGTGGGAGTTCTTAGTAGGTTTATGTCTAACCCTGGTAAAGAACATTGGACTTATGTTAAGAGGGTGTTTATATATTTATGAGGGACTTCAGATTACTGTTTAGTATATCATGGTTCTAATAATATTGATATTATGAATAGATCATTCGACATATAGGGGTTTGTTGATTCATATTGGGTAGAAGATATGGACAGTTGGAGGTCGACAAGTGGTTATAAATGTGTATACTTTGTTTGGAGCTGCAGTTAGTTGGATGAGCAAGAGGCAGCCCATAGTTGCTTTGTCCACCATAGAAGCAGAGTACATGGCTACCATGCATGCCTCTAAAGAGGTTGTTTGGTTATAGAGACTTGGGTAAGGTATTGGTTTTAAATGCAAGCAAGTTAGGCTTGAATGTGATATTCAGAGTGCTATTTGTTTAGCCAAAAATCCTATGTATCATGCTCCTACTAAACATGTAGATGTTCAGTATCATTTTGTGTGAGAAATGGTTGAGAGTGGGAAACTAGTAATTGAAAAAGTTGACAATTTGATTAATGTTGTAGATTATCTTACGAAGCTAGTTCTTACAGATAAGTTCTTGTGGTACAGGAAGCCCATTGGCCTTGAGTCCTGTACTTGATTTAAATTTATTATTCCTTGTTTAGAATAATTTCAATGTATAATGTCAAGTGGGAGAATGTTGGAAATAGGATGCCATTTAATTGCAAATCCTAAACATTAATTATTTCATGTATCTCCTATATTCTTAGAATGTGTTCAACGACACTAAGATTGGGATGAGATTAATATTTGATGAAATAATCATGATTATTAACATTTGTAATTAATTCTAAATGTAAGGAGCATGTGAGGGCATCCATAGTGAGTTCCTAAATAATAGGGGCACATGGGACACCCACATGGTAAGGTGACACTCACCTTGTGTTCAGTTAACTATACAGAGTAACAGTTAACACTTTTGTATGCATGTAAAGATCCTAGGAGTTAGGATTTTATGTTTGCATGCTTGAAGTTCAGTTTAGTTTAGTTCAGATCAATTCAGTTCAGTTCAGTTGAGTTTAGTTCAGTTTAGTTCAGTTCAGTTATGGTTCAGTTGTCATCAATTAGTTTTAGTTGTATGTTAGTTAACTTCAGTTAACTTGGAATGCATGGCTAATAACATTGAGTTGTATGATAGATAACAGGGACTACCTCCAGTTAATAGGGGATGACCATTCTTGCATGAATGGTGTTGAGTAAATGTTTCAGTTAACTAGAAATCACTTAGAGCCAACTTGGGTTCCCAAGATGCTTTCTTGGATTTACCTCTCTTGCATGATAATATATTTCTGAAGGCTCAATTAAGTAGGATTACTTAAGGGTGCCAACTTTGAGGAAGAGCTTTGGAATTATCACCAAAGTGAAGGATAAGTTGTAGCTTCAGTTTGGGACACCCAAATGCATGAAGCACATGTTGTAAGCTTTAGTCTTCACAGAATAATTCAACTTGAAGCAATATGGCATACCTTTCTTAGGGCTTGATCTTGTGCATTGTAATTATCACCATTTGGAGATTACAAGGTTGCATATAGTCTCTATATCTCATTCAACTTGAAGAGAGTTTTCATAATTGTTATTTGCAGGTGTGAAGAAGATTGGTAAAGAAAGAAGAAGCATTCTCAAGCAAGAATTGGAGCTATTGTAATTCGGGGATTGAATAATAGAATAATTCTTGGTGGAGTTTTTTCTTGAAAGGGTTTCTCCATGTTATATCTTGTGTGATATTTCTAATATTCTGTCTAGTTCTTCTATGAACTTCTTTCTTCATTCTACAATAGTAAAATGAATTAATCAAGATAATCACCCACAAAGAATATATGTAACAAAGAAATAGCTTACTTAGATTAGTAATATTAAAGTTTTACAAAGTATTAACCTAAGAAAACACCTCATTTTTCAACAAGGATGGGATCATTATTGGTAGTGTGATATGGAGGGAAGTAAGGTGGAGTTATGTATGTTTGTGGAGGGCAAGTGAATTTTAGGTTTGTAAGGGGAGATGGCTGAGGAGATATGAGATTTGAATGCACAAAGCTAGAAGGATTCCCAATGGAAATACCTAAGGAATTATTGAAAGTTCTATTAGGCTGAATGGTTGTGGTAACATGAGTACTAGTGTATGTAGGAATCAATATGGGGATTGTGGAATGAGGAATGGAATTCCCACCTTGGATTTGAGTATACCCCCAAAGCTTGAGCACAAATATTCATGGTAGACATGGTATAATTAATAAGATGACCTATACCGCACATAATCTCCATTTCCTTCTTGGTTTCAATCATTTTCTATAGATTATCTAAAGTAGGAATGATACTAGCATCCATGTTTTCATTATGCAAAAAGTCTTATAACTTTTGTATGCTTTCATCCATTTTCTTACGCTTTCTTGTGGGACATGAACAACATCATGCACATTGGTTGTAGGTAAGGAAGTCATTGGAAATGAGTTATGCGTGTTATGATCCATAGGGGTTGATTATCAACACTATTAGAAAGAGAGTTAGAAAACCCAAGATCCATGGTGAATGATGTATCACGGGATGACATGAGTCTTGAAGTATGTCTAACAATAGTATTGCTAATAGAACACCAAGTTGTCAATCTCATACAAGTTTCACAAACTCAATGTGAACCCAAAATCGAAAGAGGGTAAAATGCAATGCAATGACCTAGGATGCAATATGTAAATGCAATTTTCAGATTCTAAACAAGGTAATTTTCTAATTACACTATGCAAAAATCCTAAAAATAATGTCTTGTAAATGAAAATTTGAAACCACACAATGCACTAACTTTATCAAATGAAGCTAAATGTGACCAAATTGAAGAAATAAAAATTTTGTAAACATAAATAGAGATTTGATAACAACAAACAAGAATGCATATATGAATGTTTTAACTCTTAAAAAATAAGAATATGGCCTAATCAAGGACTCATTCACCCTAGGGCGAATGGGTCCTAAATGAGGTTTTTAAAAAAGTTTTAGATTTTTGAGTAAGTTTTAGTGGTTTCTAAATTCTAATCTGATACAACAAGTTATAGTTTTAATTTTCTATGAAATGAGGATTGAATGCCAATGAAAAATGTGACAAAATGACAACCTAGAACACCTAATTTTATGTGCAATTTTGTTTCAATTTTCAAATGAAAATGAATATGATATAATGCTATGTAAATGATATCCAAGATGGCTTATTTTTTTGCATTTTTTAGATTTAAAAAATTCAAAGATGCAATCGTAAAACCCTTAAATAAAATGCAAAGTTAAATGCAAATAAACACCCTAAATGAGACTCAATTCAATGTAAAGAGATGCCAATGAATGTAAGATCTAAACCTAGGGTGAAAGATGACTCCAAAATTAGATAATGCAATGATCAAACTCAGGTTCACCAAAATGAAACGAGGAATAGGATGGAGGTGATGATGATGGAAAAATGTTATGAAAGGGGGGTTGACCACAAAGACCTATTTCCCTAATTTTATTCAACTAAATGAGATCCAAACAATGAAGTAACTAACAACCCTTAAGTGATTCAAATCAAGGTATGAATCAACAAATTTTCTATCTATGCAAGGATGGGGGTATAAGCTAAATAACACTTTGGAGAGAAAGATCAAAACCATGAAACAAACTCCAAAATGCAAGCTATAAAATGTAAATGAAGGAAATTAATCAGATATGACAGAAACAGTAATAAATTTAGCCAGATCTAGAAAGGGGAAATTGATGTGCATCTTTCACCAAAATCACTTTTTGAAGCTCACTGAGGACTCATTCACCCTATGGTGAATGGGTCCTAGCTAGGGTTCTTGAAAAATTCTTTATGGGTTCTCTTATGCTAAGTCTTCACTCCCAGATTCTAGGTGTTCACTACTAGGTAACTGGAAATAAAGTTTGTAGAGGATTTTCTATGATATGACAAATTTTCTTGCAACTTTGACAACTTTGCAAATTTCTTCAAATTTTCTCTTTAAAGGATCTTTAACCTAAAATTTGCAATCACACATCAAAGAGAGAAAAATGTTGTTTGTTAGGTGAATGGGGGTTTTCCTTGGTCAAACCCCATTTTGGTAATTAAGCCTTGAAATAAAATAGAAAATTATGAAGGAACGATGAATGAAAAATAATATGTAACAACTCACCGAACCTTAGTTGAACCTTGGATTACAAATCTACAAACTAGCATGAAGTGGCTTCAATGGATATAGATCTTGATCATGAAACTTGTCTTGAAATAATTCCTTGAATATATCTTGAACACTACATCACCATATTAGCTCAAAAAACATGCATGATGTAATAAATATTTGATATGACAATGGAATCTTGATTGTTGTAATAATATTCAATAATTCTACCCTTGAATGCCTTGAAATTCTCTTGAATGCTCTAATAATGCTCACTTGAATGGTCTAGGTGCTCATAAAAACTTTCTCTAGCATGAACTTATTGAAATAACCTTGTATTTATACATATCTTAAGATTAATTCTCATTCCAATTAAAATATAACAAGTTGACATTGAATTATAGATTTGAAATCATTAAAATATGATATTGCTATCAGGATTCAACCGTGTAGTTTCGAGTCAAACTCATTGACCCATGTTTCATGAGTAGTGGTTCAACAAGAACCCATCTCTCATGATATCAAATGGTCTAATTTACTTTCATCGCATTCCAGGTGATTATTGTAGGGTGAAGCATCCTCGGGATACTCATCTTCAGTTGGCCAAGCATCCAGAGCTGTTCGTTATTAGTATTTGTAGTCTTTTCAAATAGTGTTGTGTTTACTATTCATATTTTAGCTTCATCAATTGATAGGAGTAGTTTATTACCGTGACAATGATATTGTTATCAAAGATGCGTAACCGTAGCTCGAAATGAAACTACACGTTGCATCCCTCGATAGCCATCATAATTTGGATAATACTGCGGAAAAATACTCTCCCAATTTATCAACTGGATGAGCCAAAGGGCTCTATTATGAATGGTCTATAAGGCACAACACTTTACCGGGTTGGGTTTTGCAAATGGGGTAAACTCAACCGCTTAACCTTGGAGAAAACTCCTTGGTTAAGCACGCTTGAGCTGGAGCAGTACTGGGATGGGTGGCCTCCCGGGACGGACCAGTGCTTCACCTCTGTGAGCATCACCTAGATGCAATGCGTGTTAAGTGGACCATTTGATATCATGAGAGATGGGTTCTTGTTGAACCACTACTCATGAAACATGGGTCAATGAGTTTGACTCAAAACTACACAGTTGAATCCTGATAGCAATATCATAATTTGATACGCTGTGGAAAAATACCTCCTACTTAACAATCATTAAAATAGGTCACCAAAAACATAATTTGAATTTATGTCCTAGGTGAAAGTGAGGACCCATTCGCCCTATGGAGAATGGGTCCTATGACACACATTACCCAATGTTAAATCTTTTGTCATGGAGTTTTTCAATGTCAGGTTTTATCACTTGGAAATTGTAATTAATTAAGCTTGGATTTGAATTAAAGGGGCCAATTAAGGAAAATTAACCTCAATCAATTAATGAATCCATATATTAGTGTGAAAGTGTAAAGATACACCTTGAAACACCAAAAATAAGGCACAATTAAGTCCATTTTAATTAAAAAGGCCCTAAACTTAATGTGAATATGTAAAAAATATTATAACACTAAATTTCAAGGCTTCATTAAGCTCATTTATTTATTAATTATTTATTCCTAAATTAAGTGTGAAAAAGGAATACTTTTTCCTACACTACATAATCAAATAAATGTCTAAAGATGCATATAAAACATTTATATCCATAATCCCAAATCATAATATCCATAAACCAAAATCTCAACATCAACCATGTCCAAAACACCAAACTATATAAATATGAAATCAAATCAAAGTCTCTAGAATAATACTAGTTATGCCTCACATTCTCCCCCTCTAGACTCGGGCTTCCTCCTAGAAGCTATTAGAAAGATATGGAAATAAAGATCTCATTTTGGTTGTATCCTCCCATGTAGCAGAAGACTCATCATAAGGATCCCACTAGACCCTAACCTGGTCCAACTATTGTCCTCATAGGGCTAGGGTTCATTGATTGAAGATGTGAATTGGTTCCAATGTTAGTTGTCCATACTGTGCCACTTGTAAAGTGTCCCACTCTAGAACATGAGATCAATTTGGTACATATTTCTTAAGAAAATATACATGTAAAACATTGTGGATATGAGATAGGCTGGGTAGTAATGCCAAGCAATATGCAACTGGTTCAATCCTTTCTAAGATCTCAAAATGACCAACAAATCTTGTTGCCAACTTAGAACCCTTTCCATAACGGATACAACTTTTATGAGGTTGTACATGCAAGAAAACTCTCTCTCCAACCTAGAACTCATGATCAACCCTTCTAGTATCTTCATACTGCTTATGTCGATCTTGAGCTATTTGTAGTTGTTCATGAATTTGAGTCACCTGCTACTCCATCTCCTGAACAAGTTCAAGTCCTAAAGCGACCCAATCCTCAAGCTAGTCCCAAGTCAAAGGAGTTCTACATGGCCTACCATAGAGAGCCTCATAAGGTTCCATTCTAAGTGAAATGTGATGCCCATTGTTATAAGGAAACTCTACTAAGTATAGGTACTCCTCCCAAGGAGTCTAATGGTCCATAACATACACTCTGAACATATCTTCCAATACCTAGTTCACTCACTCTATTTGATTGTCTATCTTTGGATGGTAAGTAGTGTTGAAATTGAGTTGAGCACCTAAGTCTTGATAAAGAGTGGTCCAAAAGGATGAAGTAAAAATAGGATCCCTATTAGAAATAATCCTCTTCAAAACTCCATGTAGTTGAACAATGTCATGTAGAAAAACTCTAGCTATTGAGGTGACATTATAATAAGAAGTTATAGGAGAAAAATGAGCCACCTTAGTTAACTTGTCCAAAGTCAACATAATCACATCATGTCGATGTGAAGACATAGGCAATCCCACCATGAAATCCATTGATATCCCATCCCATTTCCACTCTGGAATAACATGAGGGTATAATAAGCTAGCTAGATGTTGATGTTCAACTTTTACTCTTTGAAACTTGAGATAATTAGCAATAAACTCTGCAATATCCTTACGTATTCCTACCAAGAAATATAGCTTCCAAAGATTTGCATGCATCTTCTTAACACCAAGATGAGATGCACAAGGTGCTTTGTGAGATTTAGCTAAAATCATCCAAGGTTTCCAAAAAGAGGAACATAAATATGTCCATGATGACAAAGAAAACCATCAATATCTACAAAATATCCTTCAAACTTGTCCTTCAAAGGACCATGAAACTGAATAATCTCACTATATAATGCATCCTAAGGTAGAAACTCTAAAATACGTCTAATATTTTTCTTAATTGATAAAGCCAACAATTCATGTCTTCACCTACTAAGGGCATCAACTACAACATTCTCTTTCCCCTTAATATAATGAATATTAAAATCATACTCACAAAGGAACTCCATCCATCTACATTGTCTAGCATTCAAATTATGTTGAGAAAAGATATACTGCAAGCTCTAATGATTTGAATGCAACTAGAATCTATGCCCAAGAAGAAAATGTCACCATTTAGTTAAAGCATGAACAACTATAGCCAACTCCAAATCATGTGTCAGATAGTTAAGCTTTTGATTCCTCAACTTGTGAGACTCGAAGGCTATCACACAAACCTCCTACATAAGATCAACTCCAATGCCCTCGATCGATGCATCTATGTAAATAAAAAAGTCACCAATAGGATCTAGAATTGCTAAATTAGGTGTAGTGGTGAGTTTCTCCTTTAAGATTTGGAAATCTCTCTCACACTACTCAGACCAAAAAAAATTCTTTCCTTTCCTCTGAAGAGAAGTAATCGAATGAGCAATCCTAGAAAATCCTTCCATAAATCTTCTGTAATAAAAATCTAGTCCCATGAAACTCCTTACCTCTGCTACATTAGTGGGTGCGGGCCATTCCAAAATAGCCTAAATCTTAGAGGGATCTACTAAAATCCCATCTCTTGAAATAATGTGCCCTAAATATTGGATTTTTGTGTGGAAGAATTCACACTTAGAGAGATTAACATACAATTGATTCTCTCTTAGGCACTGCAACACTTTCCACAAATACTCCTCATTCTCCTCCACTGTTCGAGAATAAATTAGAATATCACCTAGAAAGATAACCTTAAATAGATCTAGAAAAGTATAGAATACTCCATTCATTAGGCTCATAAAGACTATTGGAGCATTAGTCAATCCAAAAGGAATTATAGTGAACTCATAATGACCATAATGCATGCAAAAAGCTATCTTATGGATGTCATCTTTTGCAATCTGTAAATGGTGATATCCTAATTTAAGATCTATCTTTTCTCCTTGAATTTGATCAAATAAATCATCTATTTGAAAGGAATCCAGGTGAGAAAAAAAACTTCCTACATTAATCTAAGTAGGGTAGAGCTACAAATTTTTTCCTTTTAACACCTTGTACTGTTACAATAAGAGAAACACATAGGAATAATGGAATAGAACAAAAAGTACACAAATACAACAAACATCGGATATATGTAGGGAAAACCATTTTGGGTAAAATATCCCACTCTCCAAAAACATAGTACTCTTGTATTACTTCAAATAAGAGTTACAAAACAACCCCAAGTACAAAGATTTCTTCAACAAGTGCTTCAAAACAAACACCTATTCTAGAGTGATACTGGTAGCACTTCATTTCTTTCAAATGGACTATGCATTCTACAATGCAAGGTACTCAATATATAGATAGATGCAATCTATAAGAAGCATCTAGAAGGAGAGGGGTGTCCAAATCTACATGAAAGAATATCCCATGCTATAAACATGAATTTGGACACGTGAAAAATTACCTTACACCCCTTAAAAGTGTCATTACATGCAATATTCTTTCTCCAAGCTTAGGCACCTAGAATATGCTAAACATAGGCTATGAAATATTCCTTACACATATTACAACTGTCATAGGATCTTTCATAATTAACAACACTTACAACTACAAGAGAATATGTCATAATTGAACAAGAATACCTGATTCTCTTACAACCTATCATAACCCAACTTGGGTGCCAACTTTCTCCATGCAAAAAGATGCCTTATGACATGTCATAAAATCTTTCATAGGTCAAATATTCCAAAGTGGGACACCTATGTCCACTTGGGATGATCATGTGTCATCCAATCACCTCTAATGGGGATGCCACCTAGCCGATGGGTCCCAATTTATGACATGACACCATAGGCAATTAAATAATGCAAATAAATATAATAATATATTAATTAAATCAATATTAGGACTCTACGGCTGAGACACATTAATCCCAACATTCCCCCACTTGTTGAAGACTTGTTGAGAGTCATATGTAATCATTTGCTCAGGGCCCCAAGGCCCATGGAATCAGAACACCATCTAAACTTCTTTATGATCACTAGTTTTGTCAGTGCATCTGTAACATTCACCAAAGCGTCAACCTTTTCCAGGTTCACCTTTCCATCTTCTACCATATCATGAACAAAATGATACTAAACATTGATGTGTGTTGTTTTGGCATGGAAGGTGGGATTCTTTGCTAGAAAAATCACACTATGGCTATCACAACAAATAGTAATCTATCCTACATCTAAAGCAATATCAGAACTAAATCTCTTAAGCCAAATGACTTCCCTGCAAGCTATAGAGAAGGGGGATTCACTAATCATGAGTCTCTTTATTCTCAAGAGAATACCAAGGGGTGAAATTCCCTAAACTACCTCAATGAACAAAGCGAGAGTTCTAGAAGCAGAAGGAGTAAATCATAGAGGTTTTTTAGACAACCTAACAAGCTCTCGGCCAAAGGATAGTAGTGAAAAATAAGGATGAAAACACAATGCACTGGAGTCCGAGAGGCACACATGCATCTCATACAAACCATGAAGCAAGTTTATCACATAAAACAACAAAGAAACTACTTACCCCCAGATTGCCAAGAACTTCCAGAATGTAGGAAAGTAACAAAATGTAACATAACTGAAATGGAGTGAAGTATAAATAATAAAGTAAGAGAATAAGAGATAGGAACAACTCACAACAACCCAAGTAATGAAGCCTCCAACAAGGAAATATCTTCAACACTTGTATACATAAGATTGAGAGAAAATGTTGGGGTTGTATAGGGGTTTGCCATAGTCAAACCCTCGTTTTGGTGTTCTCACCTCCATAGATAGCTAAATAGATAGAGAAAGTGAGCCAAGTAAGCAAATATGAAGTGATAAAAGAAATCCCAACTCAAGGAGGAGAACCCCTATCACAAGATAGGGATGGAATAGATATGAGATGTGAGAAATCCCAGGATACTCTCAAGCACAAGATAAGAAAGATATCAGCTGCAAGGCTTGAGGAAGCTAAGGAGGGAGACAAAGATAGCTGCAAGAGCCAAGAGTGTTGCAAAGAGTGTTTCTGAGAGAGCTTGAGAGTGTTGTAGAAAGTTGTAGAGATCTGTACAAGAAAGATATTAAGATAAAGGGAAGAGGAAAAGGCATGGGCCAAAGCTAGAGAGATCCAGAAGACCAAATAGATTAAAAAGACAACATTTAAAGGTAGAATAGGAGGGAAAAGAAGCTTCCAAATCTGTTACAAGGAATCTTGAGTTGTTACCACCAACAAAAGTAGTTGACAAGTGGAAAACATGATAAAAAAGGGTCATTTGAACATTGAAATGTCACTGGATGCTAGCATGACTCACAAAAATTTGCATGGCATGCTAGTGACCAAACACATCATGCTACAAACTGACGAGAATGGGAAAAGCACAAGGTTTGATTCAAAGTTGATGCACAAGGGTAGCTATTGAAAAGGGGTCTTGAGCATCCTAAGAGGGAAAAAGGATGATGCAGGGGTTAAAATGAGCCTACAAAAGTTCTAGGGGAGTGGACACTAAAGTGGATACAAGAACGTATGTGAAATTGTAAGGGGTGCATTTTATGACATTATATTTTTCCCCCACTTTAGCAAGCATATGAATCTACACTAATATGCACACTAAAGGAAATCTACTAAACATAAATAAAATCATGATACCAAACAGATACTATAGAGGAAGTAGACAACTCTTTCAACCAAGGAAGACTGCTCCCAGGCTAAATACCTACAAAACAAACACATTAGACAAGAAACACCTACACAAGAAAAAAAGGTTAGAACATGAAAATCCATTACATCATGAGGTTAGAACATAAAAACACACACACATAGACACACAAAAAAATAAAGGATTTGAGTCAGTAGAAGAAAATAGACCTCGGTGTAAAAGGTTGTCTCAATACCACACATCATCCCCAAATTAAGAAATAACATATAGAAGAATTCTTAAACAGAGAGAAGAAGGTAAGGATCAATCGCTTCAAGAGAAGAATGCACCCAAAATTTAGGGAAGAAACCAATGTCGAAGATAGAAAGAGCATATACTCAGAATGAAGAAGATGCAAGTCTTCAATCTGGTATACATAATTCTAAGTAGAAAGAGATTGAAGAGAAAATAGAATCGAATTTAAGAGAGAGAGGGATGAGCTAGAAAGGAATGAAAATTCCAAGAGAGATGGCTCTATAGGTTCTCAATCTTGTGGAAGAGTTGAACAAACTACACGAGAGGCCTACAGAAAAATGGTGAATAGATCTCACAAGATGAAAGTGCTTTACAAGTCCTCATACTTACAAAGAAGGTGCCCTAGGTACTCTCTCCTGAGGGAAGCCCAATGTGAGAGGCTCCGTAGAGTCTAATTGGTCCTTACAGGTGCTCGGTCCTACAAGGTTGATTGAAAAGCAACTTCATAGGTGCACCTGCAATGAAACATGTTAATCCGTAGAATAAACATGTTAGAAAATATTGATACAAAGGAGCTCTATAGGTTCTCAGTCCTACAGAGTAGGACTAGTTAGAGAAGCATGTGGTTGTTGTAAGCTACGCTACAAGATAACCATATAAAAGATAGGTCTGGTCAGGCTGCCCCCAAGCTAGATGCCAATGAATTCATTCAAGAGAAAATATTTCAAAGGGGGCCCCTCAAGAATCCTTTAAAAGAAAAAGGGGTCCAATCAAGGGATGCTTCATTTGAAAGACATAGATAAGAGAGGGGGTCCTTTAAGGGGGACACGCATCTCCAAAACAAGTTATCATTGCCCCCAACATATAGGGGAGGAGAACCATGCAAGATACTTAGAACATATAGGATAGAGGTAGACCTCAATGTCACTTGTTATTTGGAGAAGAGGCAGATGCATCAGAAAATAAATGAGTGATGGCACCTGAATCAAGAAGTTGTATTTTATCCTTCAAGGCCTTACATTCACTAGTGGAATGGCTAGGAACTCGATGGTATGCACAAAAAGAATTTGTTGATTTATCATGCTTATGAAATTTCTTATGTGTAGGAGGAGGATGAGTAATTAAGTGGGCTTTAAGAAGCCTCACCAAAATATTCTCTTGCTCAGATAAAGAATGAGGAGCAAGAAGCAACCCTTTCTCTTATGAAGAATAGTTTGACTTCTCATAAGAAGAAGACACAAAGAAATTAGTTAATGGTGGATGAATCAATCCAAGAGGACAAGGTTGAGAAGGAATCATGTCAGCATTCAACCATGGTTTTTTTTTTTAGATTTTTCATTCGAGCAACCAAGCCCCAAATTATGCTTACGAAGCACACATTCTATTGGGACCTGAATTCCTTGTTCATTACACCCACAACCTTTATGCCCATAGCCATATTTAGCAGAAAATTTAAAGCCAGGTCCATAATGTGTCTGCAAATCTTGAGGAGGATCTTCATAGAGAGCATTATTCTAGCAATGGGTATTATAATGCTCTACGAGATCACCATTAGCCTTCTTGATAGGATTTCCAACATTAGCCTCTTTAAAAAAAGTGTGACCATCTTCCTCAAAAGGGGGAGGATCAACATTAAGGACATTACAATTGTAGTTCACATTACCTCGTGATACATAAAAGTAACCATCTTTGATAGTGGGTTTGGATGATGTTATTGGAAGGAATAAGTGGATCGGGTCGACTTTATATTCTCCAATGAAGGATTTTGTAAAGTATAAAGAACCCTAATCATCACCGAGACATGCATTCTTTTGAGAAGTATAAAGAGTAGACTTAATATTTCTTTCTTTAGAAGGATTTTCTTCAGGGACATCTACTTCAATCGTATCTTTTGCAATAGATACCATTGGAGTAGACATCGACACATTGGAATAAACTGAAGGGATAAGAGTAGCCACAATTGAAGCCTAACTGGTAGTTGCCATCAAGGTCAACTCTGACTTTAACTACTTGATTGTTACAAATAAACTTAATAGATTTATGCAAGGTAGACGAGAATGCACCCATAGCAAGAATCCACAGTCTACAAAGAAGAAGATTATATGGTAATTTTTTTGACATAACATATACAAGAATGGGTATAGTAATGGGTCCCAACCTTAAAGGAAAGACTATCATTCCTAAAGGTTGTCAACCAACATTATCGAATCCATGAATAACAAGAGAAGAAGCAACTAGAGAGGAAGAATCAATATTAATCTTAGGAAATAGATCAATGCTACATACATTCAACACCAAATTGGCATCAAAGAGAGTATGTCTAATGCCAATTTTATTAATGTTGACTATGATCATTAGAGGGTCCACTTGCTTTTGTACTTTCGGAGGTGGGAGTTCCTATGGATATAACATAATATTTGGAAAATCTACATGAATATGGGCTATTAATGCATTAACATCCGTCATCTTAGCAAAAGAAGGCAAGAGGATATTTTGCAAGGCTTCTTGAAACATACCTTGATAAAGTAGAGCAGACTAAAGTACGTCCTAGAATGAGATCTTAGCTAGAGTAACACAGTTGCTTGAAAAGATCGTAATCACTAGGTGCTTTAGTCATAGGTTTAGGTGTTGAAAGACTCAATTGAGAAGGTGGTAAAGAAGAAAGTTGATTGACATTTTGTTTATTCCTTCTAATATTATAATTATGGGCTATCACTCTATAAGAGGGATCCTTACAAAGATTAGGAGAATCACAGTTAAATGAAACACCATTAATAGAACAAATCCTTTTAGGAGAAGGACTAGCCAGAGTTAGATAAATATCATGTCTTTTAGGCCTTTGAGGGGTAGTAGAGACATAGATTACATTTATAGATTCCTTCCAACTTATAGAGGAATCATTTGAAGAAATATACTCAACATCCTTCCTTGAAGGATCTGATGTGAGAGCGGATTCATCATTTGCTAATGCATCATCTCTAGAAGAGAGTGCATTGAAATGAAAAGAAGGTAGAGTAATGTTGAGAAAAGTATCAATGATTTCATTTTCTTGCAAGAAAAAATCCTCTAAAGCAAGAGGACTATCATGAGAAGGATCAAAGATACTGAGTGACATAGGCAAAGCCAAGTCACCATCACATGCATGAAATGGGACATCATTAACGTTTTCAATAAAATTAGAAACTGAACTAATAAAGAGGATATTAAATTTATTTTGAAAGTAAAAAGTTAAATATAATAAACAATGTATAAACAAGTCGATTGAAGGCTAACACATCACTTTGATAGCAAGAAATGGGGTTTGGGGTATCAACTTGAATTTTTTTTGGGGGAAGGTGTTTTCACATTAAGTTCACTAAAATGTAGGGTAGGGGGACTCGATACTCATGAGCCTATTTATTCTCAAGAGAATCCCAAGGGGAAAATTTCCCTAAACTACCTCAATGAACAAAGAAATATTTTTAGAAACAAAAGGAGTAAATCATAGAGGTTTCCTAGACAAATTGATGAGCTCTCAGCCAAAGGATAGTAGCATGAAACAAGGATGACAACACAACACACTGGAGTCCCAGAGGTGTGCTGGCATCTCATACGGACCATAAAGCAAGTTTATCACAACAAACAACAAAGTGACTACTAGCAACCACATTGCCAAGAACTTCCAGAATGCGAGAAAGTAACAAAATGTAACATAACTGAAATGAAGTGAAGTATAAATAATAAAGTAAGAGAATAAGAGATAGGAACTACTCATAACAACCCAAGTAATGAAGCCTCTAACAAGGAAATATCTTCAACACTGGCATACATAAGATCGAGAGAAAATGTTGAGGCTATTATAGGGGTTTTCCACAGTCAAACCCCCGTTTTGGTGTTCCCACAAGTCCATGGACAACCAAATAGATAGAGAAAGTGAATGAAGTAAGCAAATATGAAGTGATAAAAGCAATCCACGCTCAAGGAGGAGAACCTGTATCACAAGATAGGGATGCAATACATAGGGGATGTGAGAAATCCCAGGATGATAAGAAAGATATTAGCTGCAAGGCTTGAGGAAGCCAAGGAGGGAGATAAAGATAGTTGCAAGAGCCAATAGTGTTGCAAAGAGAGTTACTGAGAGAGCTTGAGAGTGTTGTAGAAAGTTGTAGAGCTGTACAAGCAAGATATCAAGACAAAAGGAAGAGGAAAAGGCTTGAGCCAAAGATAGAGAGATCTAGAAGACCAAATAGATTAAAAATATAGCATTTAAAGGGAGAATAGGAGGGAAAAGAGGCTTCTTGAGCTATTACAAGGTGTCTGAGGCCATTACCACCGACAAAAGTAGCTGACAAGCAGCAAAAATGCTCAGAAAAGGTCATTTGTGTTGGTTCTCAAATCTACAATCCACTTGAATCATAAAGGGTTGCCAGGCCTAATGGTCAGATTCAAGGAGAGATTTGGCCAATGAATGAGAGATTGAATTAAACCCTTTCTCCCCTGCACTTTGGTATATGTGAAACCCAGGAGGCTAATACCAATAATGCACTTATGGATACTTGTGTTCAAAAGCATCCAACGTCCACTATAAGAAGATGATTCTCCTTTAAATGTTTAATAGACACAATACCCTAAAGATTTCGCTGATCTTCATGGTAATGTCTGATTTAAACATGAGAAATGTAAAACATTAAATTCCACACACAATTACACTAAGATAGATAAGTAATTCGATTTTAATTTGTTGGTACTCACCAACAATCTCAGGAAACTACAACATTAAAGACCAATGCCATATTCCAGTGTGGAGTTACCTAAACCATGTAATCTAAAAATCATTACAACATTTAATCTTTCATAACTATGCCTACTAGATAATGCCTTACATCACTAATACCAAAAACTCAACTAGCCATACTTAATAATCCCATCACATAGTTGTATAAACCTCTATATGTGTTAACATAATTTAATTCATTCTTTGAATGAAGGTAATAACACCAAACAAACATTCAAGGAAAAAAAAGAGACAAATACTAGGAATCTTTGATTTCTTATACTTATAATCTATGCAATACATACTATGGAGACAACTAGCTCAAATTATTGTGTATTTACAAACAAATATGACAATACCATACTGGAATCCCCAATTACATGACTCAGATTATCCAAAACCTAAAACCAACACTCTTTCATGTTCAAACCCTATTACAAAATATGCTTCCCTGTGAGACCAAACAGTGAACAACTCTCTAGAATGAAGCAAAAATTACATTTTTAGAGAAAAGAGAAGAGAAGATAGAAGCCCTAAAAATAATCCACCACTGACGCATGGCATCCCTTAGCTCCCTTGATCCTGCAACAAAATTGCATTTAGAAAATGCCTCTATACTCTCCATTTTCCCTCCTCTTTGTCTTCATTTGCAAATTTGGTGCATCCTCTTACACTGCTTGTAAAAATAGTTTTACTGCTGCAATTTCACTTTGCAAGTGAAAAGATTCACTTTTGAGTAAAAATCCATTTATTGGCAGTTGAAAATTTCATTTACCATACATTTTAATTGAGCAAACTACTCAAAAAATCACAAATTCCTCTGCTTCTTAATTTGATATTGTATTTGGGGTCATTTTTTTGCTTACTGACACTCCATGGAAGCTTGAAATGTTACAAAAATTCTCCCAAGGCATAAGGAATACATTGGGTGAGCTTCTAGATGAAGCAACAACTATATTGAACCTCTAGACATGCATAAAAATTGCCCCAAAAGCAAAAAACGTGATTATAGCCATTTGTAGCTCCATTCACAATAAAATTTCTCCTCCCCATAGTGAAAAATGTATTGCAGTGTTTAATAAAGTGCTTTTACATACTTTATCTCCACCCACAGGCTCCCCTTTTTCTCCCCGCTTCCCCACTTCCATTCTTTGCTGACAGCATTTGCAGCTGCGACTGCTAGGAAAGCCTTTCTCATATAGCTTTATCTATTTTCAAAGCTTTAACAATTTCTCATGGAAAATATTTAATTACCCAACTAAATCAAAATCTATTGTAGATATTTTAATTCAAAAACTTCCCATGACTTCCCATGAGCACCTACTGCCATCAACTTTCCTTCCAGCGGGCTGGTGGGGAAGGCAATATTATAAAGTATTAAATTTCATAAATTTTTAGAAAACATAAAATTTTACCTCGAAAATAGCAATGAGATTCCTCAATGAATATTTAAATGCCTCCTGCTTCCCCACTACCATCTGCTGCCATCAACAAGAGTTTCCACCAGGTGGCAGGGAAGCTATTTTGAAGAAAAGTTTGCAAAGTTGAAACATCGTAAAATATTAAAAATTGAAATATTCCCTAATTTCCTTCAATTCACATGCAACTTTTGATTCATTAACATTTAAAATATGTAAAGTATTTTAAATATTAGCTTTTGTAACATTAGGAAAATGTTAATTTTTAATTTCACCTACCGATCAAATGGAGAAAATTCACTGTCGAAAAACCAAGACACCTAGAGCCATGATTGTTTGCAAGCAAAAATAGAAAATTATTTAAAACATGGGTTTGTAATTGGATTTTTCCTAGCCATTAGAATTTTGGTACCTCCTTTGTAAGTTGGCCCATAGGACGTGCTTGCCGCAACCAAAAAGCATTAAAATAATGCATCAGATGACCTCCATTTTTGATGAAAATGGATCTAGAGATGTTTTATACCAAAATGAGAAAAGGGTTTCCCTTAGAAATATGAAATTTGAAACTTTCTGAAACATCAATTTTAGCTCGGTCACGATTAGAAAAAAATTAAATAACCCATCATAACTCATCCTGGGGGCCTAAAACTAAGTAGGCGTGTTACCATATGTACCAAAAAACATTATACCAAAGGGATTTGCAAGATGAACTATGAGTTACAAAATATTAATCAGCAAAGTGAGCCTTTAGGGTAAATTTGATAAAATATAGGCCTAGGCACTGTCGACATATTGAAGAGGTATAGGCACTTCAAATTTGCAAAATTTGCAAAATTTGAAAGTTCCATCAATTTGAACGTTGAAATTTCATAGGACACTTGCGTGGTGCACTAGTGTGTAGACACATCACACTACAAACTGACGAGAACGAGAAAAACACAAGGTTTGACGCAAAACTGATGCATAAGGGTAGCTGCTAAAAAGGGGTCCTGAGCATCCTGAGAGGGGAAAAGGCTAATGTAGGGGCTAAAATTAGCCTACAAAATTTCTAAGGGAGTGGACACTAAAGTGGATACATGAATGTATGTGAAATTGTAAGGGGTGCAATTTTATGGCATTACACAAGCATGAGTGGCTATCATATACTTTGCCTCTATCGTGCATAATGTGATTATAGCCTGCATCACCATGACTCATATAATGCATCTGTGTGTGAGTGAAAAAAGAAGAATAAACCTTGCTTCTTAGAGCAAGAATATAAGGTATAGTGGCAGTCATGTGAGGCTTTGAAGAAGAGATACCAGTAGCGAAGGATCTATATTTTGCTGCAATGCGAACCCAAAATAAGAATGAAGGCTTACATCTCTGTAAAAAATTATTGTCTTCTTTACAAGAAAATAGTGATGCAATGGGTCTATCCATGTTCCAAATGAGAAGGGTTTCCAAAATATAGGCTAAGTATGAGTATTTAGCTGTGGCCATGAACGGAACCATTTTCTGAAGGTTCAAGAATAAAAAAATGCAAACCCCAAAATGCCATGAAGCCCATGACCTACAAGTAGAGAGGAAGCTTTAGGTGAGTTGGGAATCTCAAGGAAATGTTACATTTTGGGCTAAAACCAAGTTCCATAGGAAAAACAAGAAGTGATGAGTGAGGGTTTCAAACTCATCTCATAAATTTTAAGCAGAAAGGTCACAAAAAAAAGAGATACGAGCTGCATTCGGGCTTTCATCTTTTTCTATTTTTTACCAAATAGCTAAACCTCCAAGGGTATCATAGAGATGTTGTATATATACATAAAAAAAAAAAGCTTCAATATTGAAAAGAATGAAGAACGCACCCAGAAATATAAGAAATGCAGTCACAAGTATAAGATATAGAAAGCATGTAAAACAAATAGGCTTCATTCATTGTGAACTCAAATTGAGCTTATTTTCACAAGGAAATAAGAGATAAATATAAAGTTTAGAGCTTACCCATTATTTTTTGTAGAAAGATGCATTCAAAACCCCACAGTGAAGCTTCAGAAATGCTCTAGTGTTGACCTCAAAATACAAGAGCATATCAATAGAAATTACGAACATAAGAAAGTGCATCAGAATATGCTGATAGTTGCAACTTAAAGCCCAAGTAATTGTGTTCAGAATGGAAATAATGAAGAGATTTCTACATTTTCGGTGAAAAGAATGCACTCACCATTGATCTCCTGAAGAAATTCGATATCAAGCAATGGGGAATCAACATGAAATGGAGTATGTTCATGCTTTCCAAACCCTAGCTCATGGCGGCCGTTTGTGCAAATTTTTTCCTCCAAAACAAAGAATGAAAAATGATGCAAAGAAGGTGGGATTCAAGAAGTTTTTTTGTTAGGTTTTTCTCACATGCCCTAAATTGACTTTGTGATTCTTATTACATTGTTTTAAAAAATCAAATGCCTCAAGTACTGCACTTGATGCCTAGGTTGAGCTCATGTCTTAGGTTTTTTCTTGTTTTTTAGAGAAAAACATATAATCATATACCTTTCTTTTGTGATTTCATTGCAAAATCATATATGCCTTGGCTTCATTCTACTTAGGTCGAGTCTTTGTTGCCTTAGAACCTTTTGTGATTTTTTGAGAAAATCATAAGATACGTGCCTTATATCATTTTTATGATTTTTTTATAAAAAAATAAAATGCCACGTGAGCCTTAGTATGTTGCTTTGATTTTTGCAAAGTATCAAAACATTATTTTTATTGCAAAAATCAGGATGATCAAAGCCAAGTTGTAAAAATCAAGACTAAGGTTGAACTTTCTATTTTGTAAAGTTAGAACTGCAAATGATGTAAAACATTATTAAGGAAATGTTGCTATAAATTTTCTTATTGTTTGTTATTTTAAAATGCAGTTAGTGTTGATAGAAGCTTTCTTTCCAGAATTTGAGTCTACTTGGGAAGAATGGAAAAAAAACTGAGTAAATTGAAGTTTCTATTTCAGTTTTTAGTTAGTTCAAGCTTGATTTTTTGAGTCTTTTGGGGTCAACATGCTTTGGGGAGAATCTTGCCATCTTTTTTAATCAATTTGGATCAGTTTTGGGCATTGATTTTGAGGCTTTTCTTTGGAGCTCGAAAATGGATTGAGGTTGCTTTTCTGAGATGTAGTTTAGGCATATTTTTTTATTCTCACAATTGGAGGCATATATTGGAGGAAAAACTAAGTTTTTTCTCATAAGTTAGAAGTTCATATTATTGTTTCTTTCTCTCTTGCTCATTTTAGAGAGTTTTGTAAACACTTTTGTACTCAGATTTTGATCTTGCATACTCCTCTAGTTTCAATAATAGTAGAGCTTTCCTTCTCATATTTTGTCTCATGTTTGCAATATCAATTTGATGTTAATTTTGATTCTAAGTAATGAATCCTTTTCATGTTTTGTTATTGTGAGTTTGTGTGCAAAATTTCATATAATTTAGGTTGTGTGATTGTGTTCATTTTGAGCCTTCTTACAAATTATTGATGAGTTGTATGTTTCAAGTGAGATTGTGAGGCTTAAATTTTTGAGAAGTTGTTTGTGAGTAAAATCATCAAAGACAATTTTAAATTCTGGTAAATCATCCTTAGGTTTTAGGATTTCATTTTCAAGTTTTCATCGTAACCATTTCCTCAAAAATTCATTTAGATTAGGTGATATGCCAAGGGAACTGACTTTCTCTGGAGATTCACTCTCACCATAGATCACCCACAATTTGAGAGTGTTTCCATGTTTCAATAAGATAGTTAAGTTTTCTTGGCTAAGGGTGCAATCTTGATTGACAACAATTTTTTGCACACCCAGTGGGACTCTAAAACTTGTTTCAAGGAAAGTTTTCAAAGTCTTAAGCTACTGTTCTAGTATAAGCAGAAGTGTTTCTAGCCTCTAGAGGTTTTAAGTTATACTTGGCGACTCCATTCTCTGATTTTGCGTGCAAATCTAACTGCTAGTATGTTACAAAAAATTCTATTCACACAATTTTCTAGCTTTTATATGAGTACAAATGCCAAATTTTCATAGTCAGTATTAATATCCACCACCATACTATGAAATGCTATCCATAGGGATCCTTACTAGCCATACCCAAGTAGCTATAATACTAGTTTTTGTCTAAATACTCAGGATGCTTACCACATACCCACCCTTGCCCAATATCCATCTCAGCCTTCATGCACTCAAAACTAGCTCACAGATAGTGATAAGGAGGAGATTGCAAGCGTAAATGGTATGGTGCTTGGCTCCATGAAGTAGTTAGAGGAGATCAATAGGCAATATGAATATAATCATCTACATGAAGAGATGGCTTATCGAGCCTATCTCTATGAGCAAGAGTTGGAAGCACAAAGGCTACAATTTTAGAAGTTAGCTACAAAAGAGGAGCAGATGAAAGACGTGTTTGCTCATACACAAAGGCACAAATTCTAGTTAGCTCTTGCCATTCCAGAATAACCTATTCAAGAGTAGGTTATAAGTATAAGTTTCCAAGTTTTAGATAAAATGATCCTCTTAGTATTCCTAAAGTTGAAATTTCAAGTGTTAGGCAAGGAAAAGTCCTTAATTCCTCAAGTCATCCTCTTAATCTCAAAATATGAAGTTTCCAAGGCCTTCATCCTTTGAAAATTGAGAAAAATAACTAGGTTCAACCTAGTATATAGTTGCAGATCAGCCCCTTAGCAACAATTTTCCTTTCAAGAAAATCAAGAAGCTCCTCAAGTTTCCCTATCTGATGAACCTAAGGATGAGCCCTTTGATCAAGATACCTTACTCCACATAGAGAAGCTTAGAAAGGAAAATCCATTATGTTTAGCCTTGGAAGTTTACTGCTTGCAACAACAAAAGATGGAGTAGGAAAATCTTTCTCAAGATGAATCTTTTCTTGTTTTTACTTATGAGTTTCTTGATTTTGTTGAAAATGATCAAGTTGATGTAATAAGCCAATCATAGCAATAGGATGAGGAGGTTGATCAAGAGGATAAATCCATAGTTTGGCTCCATGAGTTACCTACTTTCATTGAGAATGATGATGGATATGTTGTTTTCGAGCAGCAAGAGGAGGTGAAAGATTGTGGTGAGTTGCTGAGTGAAGATCACCAATATGATAATAGAGCCTTCGATCAAGAAGAATGGAATAAAGATGAACCTATTTTGGAGCCCAATAGGCTTAGTGAAAGTTGTCATGAGGTAAAGGAAATTCTCTTTTAAAAAAAAAACTAGGAAAATTATGAAGAAAATTTTCTTTGGAATGATCTTAAGGTCCTTGTTACAAAATTAGATAATGTGCAAGAAATTGGTGTTGAACCTCAGTCTCTAGTTAATCTATTCGATGAGCTTCCTAACTTTGAGTATGAAAGTGAATATGGTATGACTATGCCAAGTCACAACCACCACAATAATGAGGACCATTTGATAAGGTGTTGGTCCAAGAATAGATATGTGAAAGCAACCCTGATTTGAATGATCAAGAGCTTGAGGAGGATCTATTTCAAGCTAAAATTGAGCTTTTCTGCTCATGCTTAGAAGTTATGCCAACATCTTTGGAGGAGGGTTATCTTGAGTAGCAAGAGCAAGAAGAGGAAGTGGCTGCACTCCCAAATGAGCCACTAGTCACAAAGCAACCTAATTAGCAAGGAGAAGAGATACTTATTTGTAACCCCTCTTGTGCCACCAAGCCAAAAAAATCAGTTTTGGAACAAGGGGAGGAATATAGTCTGGATGGGGGTCAAAAAACTTCTCGTAAAGATGACATGCATGATCTTGACTGGTTGGAGGAGTTTCCTTTATGTTAAATAGAGGGGATTGAAGTGGAAGTACCAATTGAAAGTTTGATAGAGGAGACTATTTCATTGTCTCAGCACTTTCCTTCCTTCATTGAAGAAGAAGAGCATGATTTGGAGGATACTCCATTGAGTGATGATGCAGATTTTGAGCTTAAAGCAACTGTTTCTAAAAGCATTCCAAGACTAGATAGCTTCAATAAGTTGTTGGCTACTCTAACTGAAGAGGATGGTCCATTGACCATGGAGGAGGAATTAACATGGAAAGCCATCATGCTAGGAAAAAATAATGCTAATTTTCCTAATCACTTGAATTATTTTCTGTCTAGCCCAAATCCTTCAAGGGGATGTCCTATTAGGCATATAACTAGGTTGGAAACTAATGAGAAGGAGCAGCCTCATGACAATGTTGATCTAAAGCATAAAGGGAGGTATCACTTTGAGCACAACTAGCCCACTTGTTCATTTGATCACCACCAATTCACAAATCAAGATAGGTGGGTAAGTGACTATTTCTTCCTTGTAAGGGGGTTACAACAAATTGTTTGAAGTTGGATTTTTCTCCACATCTTTTGGTCGGCTCATAAGCATGCTAAGCATCCTCAGTTGGCTAGGAGAGGGAGCTATTTCTCAAAACTAGTTAATGGTTTTGTTTGAGTACCACCTTCGCTGGTTACTGTAGGGTAGGGATAGTGTTTTCTGATAATAAGTGCTCAAGGACCACATCATTTCAGTTATTTCTTTTCTCTAAGTGATATTGTAAATGTTTTTTGGCCATCAGGGACTTTTAGTTTTCTTTCACTTTGGTTCTTTTTTTGTTTTTTGTTGCTGTTTCGAGTAGTTTTCATTTCAGCTTCATTAATTTCTGATTTTGAGAGGGGCATATTTGAGTCCACACCTAATGAATTTTTTAAGGCATCTGGTCTTTTAGCTCTTAAAAATGCAGGTTTGAACCATGAAAGGTTACCAAGCTTTCACGATGTTTTAGGGTAATAGAACAAGGTTTGAAACAATCAAACCTTCTACTCTTCAGGTGTTGCTAGACCTAGGCGGGTGTACCTAACTGAATATTGTAGATTTGTGATTATCCTTCTAAAATGCTTTGTCCACAATGGCAGATGACAGCGAACAAATGAAATCAAACTTGATAACAATTTGTAGATCTAAATCCTAGAATGATTAATTAACTGATAAAAGAGATTGAATGAATTCAAATAATGAATTTGCAGAGACCAGTGCCTTGTTGGGTATGCAGAGTCAAACGAAAAAGAGGTGAGCAACTTTTTCTAGTAGAAAATCAAATTGTAGGCATATGATCTATTTATAACTTGTATAAACAATGCAAGATTATGATTACTAAGCTCTACTTTAAGAATCCAAATGAATTCCCCCTGATTACTATGATCAACAGAAAGGATTTAATCCCTACTTGAGAGAACTAGCCATTTAATCACACAGATACAACAAATGTGCACCGATAAATTGAGAATAAACTTGTTATTTCAATTTAAACAACCAGAAAAAATCAACTTGGAGACAGCTTTAGCAATGCTTTTCAATAAATTCAACATATAATTGATACCAGAAACAACCTGCCACACCAACTGATTTTATTTGAAATCATGCACATAGTCTTAGGAAAGAGAAAATTATCCTACTGTAGCCATGCCTAATCTATCTATCTGTGATCTAAAAATCTCATCCTCCTCAATTACAATCTAGGATGCATATTTATACCCACCATTCAGGAAAATAAATCAAATTGGAAATCCATGTCGGCCACCGTAGAATTCGGACAAAAACCAATTCGACCCACAATGGTTAAAATTCCAATTACATGTTGGCCACAAGATCAAAAATTCTATTATTCACCTATGCACCAGTCGGCAAGACAATCGTGAAGGTATGCTGAAGGCAATATAACGCTGATTGCTCCCTGCTAGTGTTCCCCTGCTCCGCATACTTCACCGTGACAATCCATTTGTTACACCAAAGTGCATTCCTCATGCACTTTCCATTCACAAAGACACATGATATATCTTGCCGAAAGCTCCTTTTGTTTGAATCATTGTCGCTGTAACTTACCGCTCTTGGGGAGACTTCATACCGAGAACACAATGTCAAGCCGAAGATCCCCATATACCTTCATATTGCCATAACCATCCAATTTTCATACTGATAACCCCAACACTACACTCCACTCGGCAAGATCTCAGGCTCCTCGCCAAGACCACACACTGAAACACATGAGTCACATTGAGTGGTTATCCTTATTTAATTCACTGTCGCTATAACATCTTATCTTTCTCACCGACAAAGCCCATATGTCTCAAACATGTCGCTATAACCACGAGCCTTCGGCAAGACGATAAATAGAATTCACTAAGTCACAACAAAAGTCACTCTGACACCATAGATCGCTAAGAGAAAGTAAGACTCATACCGATAAAAGGTCATACAATGCTCCAACAGTGAGACCAGAATAAACTCATGCCGAAAGAAAACCAAATGCGAAGTCGGTGAGACATATTCACATCGTTGGGACCATAGGCCGAGAGTCACAACCATATATCGAAAGCTGATTGTAGTAAGCCCATTGTAGTATGTCGGTGTAACATATGGGTATTGCCATGACCCAATACCAAAAGCCCTCCATCTATACTGATGAGCCACCAAAATGCAAAGTTAGGGAAACAAAAGATAGTCGGTATGACACCACCCCGAAAGCTATAGCATATGCCGAAAGGGACCTCCACCGTCGCCAAAACAACTTGGAACCTATGCCGATAACCTACAAAAAGAAATAGTGAAACACACACAGGTTGGGGAGACATTTGGATACCTATGCCGACATGGACAAAAAGGTGAAAAATGCAAACACGATAGAAACCATGGAGCCATATGGCAAAAAATGGGTGAAATATGCACATGATAGGACCAATCTGGAAAATTATGAAAGTAGATAATCATGTAAAATCACCAAATTTTTACAGTTCCAACAGTGGCTCCGTCTGGGGATGATTGAGTGTAAAATCAATGCAAGGATCCAGAAACATGGGTGAGCAGACCAGACCAAAAATGATGAACCAGTGAGTAGCGATGGAGGAATGGAACTGGAAAAGAGCACGAAATGAATGCAAAATGGATGGAAAGTGGAGATGGAGCAGAACCCTAAATTATTGTGCATGGAAAATAATTTTAAAGAGGATAATCAAGAGTTGTCCATGCACTGGCAACCCTCAATCCTCTATGTTTTAATTTATCCTGTTTTGATCTGTGACAATCTAAAACTCCAACCACTTTCCCCTGTCAAAAACCTAGTTTTCTCTTAAATTCAATAGATTCCTCTTGAAGACACAGATGCAATTCATCCTATCACCGTTATTGCAAGTTTTCAAAGAATCATCATGCTCAGCTTGACCCAAAATCACTTCATCATTCTATAATTCAAATTTTTGACCATCATGGGACAAACCCCTGTTCTCTTCACCATAGAAAATATATGCACATTCATTGCAAAATTCATCATTAACATTCCCTTTGCATATATTATGAAACACTCTCTCAGCTGTATTAAAATTTCACAATCAGAGTGCTTCTCATGAAAAACAAAAAACTCTATCATATCATTGCTGTTTGAAGAAAGCAAGCCATAAAACTTTTGCACCTCTTCAGTATCTCTATTCGAAGATAACACTGAATCATGACTCATATCCTCAATATCAATCATATATGAACCAATCAAAGCTGAATCTTTATCATCCTTGGTATGCAAACAATTGTCTTCTTCACATGAATTAGAATTTTCAAAATCACATACCTCATCCCGAATGGAAGCAGACTTTTGATCAACACCAAAATTATCACCATCATTCCAAGAAATGCACAGGGAGTCATAAGAATCTTTACACAAAGATTTTTCACAGTCAAAACAAAAGTAAGCTAGAGACAGAACTTCAAGATCTTCATCATGTGCACATCCCTGGTATTTAGAAGTAAACCAATCTACAATCTATTCACAACCAAGTGAACAAGTCTTTATATTTTCATCACTACAATTATATTCCTCACTTTTGTCATCATCAAAAAAAAAATCCAATACCATCAAAGAATGGGGAATCAGAAACCTCATCAATGCAATCATTTATTCCATCATTTTGCTTGTCTAAAATTATTTCCTCCTTTTCATAGAATGGATTTGAAAATATTTGAAACTTACTCATTGACACATCTTGGCAAAAAATCATCTGATCTTCATTTAACTCTTCATCATACAACAAATTTGAAAAAAATTGGAAATCACTTTCAAATGTACAAACCTCTTCTTCATCAGATGTATCTTCATAACTTTCAACTACAGCCAGAGGTATTGTATACTCACTATCAACATGTCCCATTTCCCCTTCATCCTAATCTTCATAAGAGGTAGAAGAATCCCCTTGTTGCAAATCAAAATCCTCAAGTTCATCATCAGCATTAGAATATTCACAACAAACACTGCACTCTCTGTGACAATCTGTTGTGCAAGAGATAAGCCTTGCACCTTCATCTTTATTATGCAAGCTATCACAGGATTCATACTGACTTGCACATATCTCATCTTCTACTAGAAGTATTATTTGATCAGTTTCTCTATACTCATCAGAAATACAATCATCAGAATCAACCCTGATAATGTTCTAATACCTTATTCCTTGGGACAACACTTGAATGAAGTTAAAAGAGGAGCCTTCTGCCTCAATCCCTTTCTTCTACTCTAATGTCTCTCTTTTGTTTTCTTCCTTTTGATCAGCAACAGTTAGTCTTTCTACCTCTTCTTCAATAAGTCTCTTCATACTGTATTGAGCAGGCACCTCAACAGAATGTGGCACTGTATAATATTCTTCATAGTCAGAAAGGACCTGTTGTTCAAGCATATGAACATTGTATTTCTGATTTGAAGCATCATGCTGATAACCCTCATCCTCTGAAGATGAATACTTTCCCACAACATGGTGAAAAGTATCTGAAGTCAGAAATACTATGTGATCTTCTTCATTGTTTCTGATTAGCATTCCCTCTTCTCGCATTCTCTGGGCTACAACACAATGATCTGGGGAATGTGGCTTATCACAAAAATCACAAAAGTAATTGTTACTTACCATATAGATTCCTTTCTTTCTCACTGGATCAGAAGCTCCCTCACTTCCAGGCCTAGCTGTTATAGGTTTGTTGTCCTTCCAGTCTGTATTATAAGGCATGCCATGCAACCTCGGCCTTTCGTTCCTGTATGTGTTGCTTTGTTGAGAAACCCTAGGAATATCTCTTTTACTGATCATCCCAACAGCCTTCCTATTGTTTTCAATTGTTTGTGCCATCTTCTATGCCTCATCCAAACTTCTTGGGAATTTATTTCTCAGCTCATACCCTATCTTTGGATCAAATGCATTCAAATAAATACTCAGTGCTACAGAATCTAGCAACTTTGATCCAATAGGTATTTTATTCTGCAACTTATTGAATCTCTGATTGAAATCATAAATTGTATCACTTTGATCTTTCTGAATGTGCAGTAATTCACGAAGAGCAAAATCTGGTGCACTTAGATTCCTAAACTGCTCGAGGAATTGATCTTGAAATCCTTGGAGAGAATCAATTGAGACAACTGGTAAGCTGTTGAACCAATCCCTAGCATCTTCAACAAGTGATATCATGAATAGCCTCATGTGTAAATCTTTGTAGGGCACATCCAAATCTTGGATGAAAGCATCGAAACTTCTTAAATGATCTTCAGTAGTGATTGCATCATTTCATGTAAACTTTGGAACAATACCCCTCCAACTGCTTTCCATTGGATAAGGGGATAGCTGAATCCCTGACAAATCAAACTGTCTAATCATGGTTGTATACTGATAAGGGGGAGCATTATGTGGGTATGGATGCTAGTACATCGAACCGTAGTACTGTGTATGATAATATGGCACATACTACTGACCATGAGGAGCTCTAGCATGACCTCCCCTGAACTGAAATCCTCCTCCATTCATGTTTAAAAAATTGCAAAAAATCTTTTAGAGTCACCACCTACTTTTCCAAAAGTAGGAAAATCATTATTTCTGATCTTTTCCCAACGAAATCACCCTTTCTGAAATTTCTCAAATTACAACTTTTCCTCCAATGACTCTATAATGTGGTCTTCAACTGAATTTTTTGATATAATCCCTAGCAGAGTCGCCAATTTGTTAGCTCTCAAAAATGTAGGTTTGAACCACAAAAGGTTGCCAAGCTTTCACGACGTTTCAGGGTAACAAAACAAGGTTTGAAACAATCAAACCTTCTACTCTTCAGGTGCTACTAGACCTAGGCAGGTGTACCTAACTAAATAGTGCAGACTTAACTTGTGATTATCCTTCTAAAATGCTTTGTCCACAATGGCAGATGACAGCGAACAAATGAAATCAAACTTGATAACAATTTGCAGATCTAAATACTAGAATGCTTAATTAACTGATAAAAGAGATTGATTGAATTCAAATAATGAATTTGAAGAGACCAGTGCCTTTTTGGGTATGCGGAGTCAAACGAAACAAAGGTGAGCAACTTATTCTGGCAGAAAATCAAATTGTAGGCATATGATATGTTTATAACTTGTATAAACAATGCAGGATTATGATTACTAACCTCTACTTTAAGAATCTAGATGAATTCCCCCTGATTACTGTGATCAACAGAAAGGATTTAATCCCTACTTGAGAGAACCAGTCATTTAATCACACAGATATAGCAAATGTGCACCGATAAACTAAGAATAAACTTGTTATTTCAATTTAAACAACTAGAAAAAATCAACTTGGAGACATCTTTAGCAATGCTTTTCAATAAATTCAACATACAATTGATACCAGAAACAACCTGCCACACCAACTGATTTTATTTGAAACCACCATTTGAAATCATGCACATAGTCTTAGGAAAGAGAAAATTATCCTACTGTAGCCATGCCTAAGCTATCTATCTGTGATCTAAAAATCTCATCCTCCTTAATTACAATCCAAGATGCATATTTATACCCAACATTCAGGAAAATAAATCAAATTGGAAATCCATGTCGGCCACCGTATAATTCAGGAAAAAACCAAGTCGGCCCACAACAGTTAAAATTCCAATTACATGTTGGCCACAAGATCAGAAATTTTGTTATTCACCTGTGCACCAGTCGGAAAGACAATCATGAAGGTATGCTGAAGGCAATATAATGTTGATCGCTCCCTGCCAGTTTTCCCTCGCTTCGCATGCTTCATCTTGACAATCCATTTGTTACACCGAAGTGCATTCCTCATGCACTTTCCATTCGCAAAGACACATGATATATCTCACCAAAAGCTACTTTTGTTTTAATAACTTTTTCCTTAACTTACCGCTCTCGGGGAGACTTGATACCGAGAGCACAATGTCAAGCCAAAGATCCCCATATAGCTTCATATCACCATAACCATCCAATTGTCATACCGACAACCCCAACACTGCACTCCACTTGGCAAGATCCCAGGCTCCTCGCCAAGACCACATGCCGAAACACATGAGTCACATCGAGTAGTTATCCTTATTTAATTCACTGTTGCTATAACATCTTATCTTTCTCACCGACAAAGCCCATATGTCTCAAACATGTCGCTATAACCACGAGCCTTCGGCAAGACTATATATAATTCTCTAAGTCACAATGAAAGTCACTCTGGCACCATAGATCGACAAGAGGAAGTAAGACTCGTACCGATAAAAGCTCATACAATGCTCCAACGGTGAGACCGGAATAAACTCATGCCGAAAGAAAACCAAATGCGAAGTTGGCGAGACATATTCATATTGCTTGGACCATAGGCTGAGATCACAACCATATACCAAAAGCCGATTGTAGTAAGCCCATTATAGTCTGTCAGTGTAACCTATGGGTATCGCCATGACCCAATACCGAAAGCCCTCCATCTATACTGATGAGCCACCAAAATGCAAAGTCGGGGAAACAAAAGATAGTGAGTATGACACCACCCTGAAAGCTATAGCATATGCCGACAGGGACCTCCACCATCGCCAAAAGAACTTGGAACCTATGCCGATAAGTTGCAACAAGAAATAGTGAAACACACATAGGTCGAGGAGAAATTTGGATACCTATGCCGACATGGACAAAAAGGTGAAAAATGCAAACACGACAGAAACCATGGAGCCATATGGAAAAAAATGGGTGAAATATGCACATGATAGGACCAATCTGGAAAATTATGAAAGTGGACAATCATGTAAAATCACCATATTTTTACAATTCCAACATGGTCTATATGCTTAGTAGGAAAACATTCTAAATAAATCATTAGAAATGTTGCCAATTTTTCACCTACAACTCAAATTGGCAGAGATGAAGTAGTTTCATTATATTGAAGGTGAAAAGATTTCAACATATTTTTGCTTTGCTTAACCATTACATATATTAAACTTTGAAATAAAGAGTTCAATTGTTACTATGAAATATGTTTCAACAAAAGAAATAATTTAGTTTTCCATTCAATGCTTTAGAGTATTAAAGATACTACATAAATTATAAGATGGTTGCTTCCATTCAGTTTGCAATATTTCATTCACTTTACAATGTTTCATTCACTTTGGAAAGGAAGTATATATAGAATTGTACAAGATTTCAAAGAATATTGTTTGTCATATTCATTGGAAAGAAAAGAGAGATAAAATATCCCACACAAGCCATTGGAATAGTTGAACCAACACAACATGGGGAATGCACTATGCAACTAAAGATGAAGAAATGAAAAGAAGCATATAGGAAGAAACATAACCAGCACTGCCTATTTAGAGGCTTTAGTTGGTCTTTATTGCTACTACTCCTCTTCGCTCGCGATCCCTTAGAGAATCTACATCTTGATGAAAAGAGTTGTTAGAAAACTGGTTATGAGGCTTCCTATGTGCTCTATCAACATATATATAGTACATTGCCTATGATGTATTGAATCAATTGAATAAACATCAAAAGTATGCAAGAGAGCTTGAAAAATAAAACATCGTAGGAGCATTAAGCTCCATTGTTTTTATATCTAACATGTTTGTTCACTGTACAGGTATAGGAAAAATCATGTTGTAGATCCATTTCTGAAGACATCATAGCATGTGGTGCAAAAATGGGCTCCCACAAGGGTTGAGCCCAACATGATGCCCTTAATTTCAAGAGGGGATTGAGATAGGAAATACATTCATAATGCTTAGAAGAAACATTCAACTAAAGGAGTAATTCATAAAGTGACTACAAAAGAAGTAGATTCATTGCCCATTCATGAAAAAAAAAATTCAGAGGAGGGAAACAAGGAATGTATTGTTCATAGAATGCCAACATGAAGGTTTCCAACATTTGCATATTCATCAAGGTACCTAAAAAACAATGCTTGCATATAGGGTACAACAAAGAGTGCATTATTTACACAAGTGCTATGGTGGAATGGGGACCAAGCTTTCATTACAAAGCTCATGATGTTGATTTGGGACAACAATGATATTCCTTCTTAGAAATAAAGTGTGGAAAGTGCATGGCCAGAAAGAGTGAATAAATAGTAAAGAAGTGGAAATGATCAAGTCATAACATATAAGGTGAAAGGAAATCATCATCAACATGTGGGTAATGCATGGGGGACAATCATAGAGCTATGCCTGCAAATCTTGAAGAAATAAGGATTTTTGCAAATAAGAAAACGCTACCATTAGGATAAAAGCATCATAGTCAGATCAATGTTGTAGCATCATAGAACATTTATAAAGAGGGTTTGCAATTAGGTGTTTGATGCTTCTAAATAAATAATATGATAAGAGAAAATATTATTCTACACATTTTTTAAAAAATGATGTAAGTTGTAGACTACAGTGGTGAAGCTCATAGCACCTGTAGGTGTTCTTGTGTTTTATAAATACAAATACCCCAAAATAGGCATGTAGTACAAAGAGTGGAGTATTGACATTTAACCCACCATAACTCATACGATGCATCTATGTGAGTGAAAAATAAAGAATAAACCGTTGTTGCTTCTTAGAACAAGCATATAATGTATAGTGGTAGTCATGTGAGGATTTGAAGAAGAGATACCAATAGCAAAGGATCTATAATGTGTTGCAATGCAAACACAAAGTGAGAATGAAGGCTTACATCTCTATAAAAAATTCTTATCTTCTTTACAAGAAAAGAGTGATGCAATGGGTCGAGCCATGTTCCAAATGAGAAGGGTTTCCAAAATATAGGCTAAGTATGAGTGTTTAGCCATGGCCATTAAGGAAACCATTTTTGAAGGTTTGAGAATCACAAAAATACAAAACCCAGAATGCCATGAAGCTCGTGACCTACAAGTAGAGAGGAAGCTTCAAGTTTGTTGGAAACCTCGAGGAAATGTTACATTTTGGGCTAAAACCGAGTTCTACAAGAAAAATGGGAAGTGATGAGTGAGGATTTCAAACTCATCTCCTAAAATTTAAGCAAAAAACTCACAAAAAAAAACTAGATACGAGCTATAGTCGGGCTTTCATCTTTTTTTCTTGTTTACCAAAAAACTCAACCATCAAGGGTCTCATAGAGATGTTGCATATATACATAAAACAAAGAAGCTTCAAGATTGAAAAGAATGTAGAAATCACCCAAAAATATAAGAAATGTAGCTGCGGCTATAGGATATAGAAAGCATGTAAAACACAAAGGCTTCATTCATTGTCAACTCAAATCGATCTTATTTTCACAAGGAACTAAGAGATAACTATAAAGTTTAGATCTTACCTATTATTTTCTATAGAAATATGCATTCAAAACCCCACAGTGAAGATTTATAAATGCTCCAGTGTCGACCTCAAAATACAAGAGGATATCAACAAAAAATATGAACATAAGAAACTACATCAAAATATGGTGATAGCCGTGGCTCAAAGCCCAAGTAATTGCATTTAGAATAGAAATAATGAAGATATTTCTACATTTTCAGTGAAAAGAATGCACTCACCATTGATCTCCTAAAGAAATTTGATATCAAGCAATGGGGAATAGACATGAAATGGAGTATGTTCAAGCTTTCCAAACCCTAGCTCATGGCAGACGTTTGTGCAGAGCTTTTCCTCAAAAACAAAGAATGCAAAATGATGTGAAGAAGGTGGGATTCAAGAAGTTTTATTGTTAGGGTTTTCTCACATGCCCTAAATTGACTTTTTGATTTTATCACATTGTTTTAAAAATCAAATTCCTCAAGTAATACCCTTTATGCCTAGGCCGAGCTCATGCCTTAGGTTTTTTCTTTATTTTTAGAGAAAAACATATAATCATATACCTTTCTTTTATGATTTCATTACAAAATCATATATGCCTTGGCTTCATTCTACTTAGCTCGAACCTTTGTTGCATTAGAACCTTTTGTGATTTTTTGAGAAAATCATAAGATATGTGCCTTATATCATTTTTATGATTTTTTATGGAAAAATCAAATGTCATGTGAGATTTAGTGTGTTACTTTGATTTTTGCAAAGTATCAAAGCTTTATTTTTATTGTAAAAATCAGGATGATCAAAGCCAAGTTGTAAAAATTAATAGTAAGGTCAAGCTTTCTATTTTGTAAAGTTAAAAATGCAAATGATCTAAAACATCATCAAGGAAATGTTGCTATAAATTGCCTTAATGTTATTTTAAAATGTAGTTATTGTCTATAGAAGCTTTCTTTTTAGAATTTGAGTCTACTTGGGTGAAATAGGAAAAAACTAAGGAAACTGAAGTTTCTATTTAGTTTTCAATTAGTTCAAGCCTAATTTATTGAGTCTTTTGGGGTCAACATGCTTTGGGGAGAATCTTGCCATCTTTTTTAGTTAATTTGGATCTGTTCTAGGCATTAATTTTGAGGCTTTTCTTTGGAGCTCGAAAATGGATTGAGGTTGCTATTATGAGATGCAGTTCAAATATATTTTTCTATTCTCACTCTTGGAGACAATTGGAGGCATATATTGGAAGAAAAACTTAGTTTTTTCTCATAAGTTAGAAGTTTAGATTACTGTTTCTTTCTCTCTTGCTCATTTCAGAGAGTTTTGTAAACACTTTTGTACTCAGATTTTGATCTTGCATACTCCTTCAGTTTCAATAAGCAGTAGAGATTTCCTTCTCATATTTTGTCTCATGTTTGTAGTAGCAATTTGATGTAAATTGTGATTCTAAGTAATGAATCCTTTTCATTTCTTGTTATTGTGAGTTTGTGTGCAAAATTTCATATAATTTAGGTTGTGTGATTGTGTTCATTTCGAGCCTTCATACAAATTATTGATGAGTTGCATGTTTCAAGTGAGATTGTGAGGGTTAAAGGTATGTGCATGATCATGATGGGCCAAAAAGTGGCTATATGATGGGTATGTGGCTGACAACCTTTTTTTTACCCAAAATTGATGAAATGAAAAGGGTTTTTAAAGGAGGTTCTCAAATTTTCACCATTAAAAATTATGTTTTACTTTGAATTTAATAAATTATTATTATTCATTTTCTATTTGAATTATGACTAAAGTCTTGATTGATAGGTTGATTGAAAAACATCTATAGCTTTCAAATAGTATCACATTTTTTGAATTTGAAACATACATCACATTCTATGCTTCACATACTATAGGATTAAAAAAACAAAAAAAAAATTTCATGAAGTTTTGACTAAGTTAAGATGGTAAGACATACAAGTTTTTTATATTTTTTAAAAGTTGTAATAAAAAATTCATAATTAATTATTTACTTGGAAAAAATTTACAAAAACATGTGAATCACATCGAGACATGAGTCCTCTACTTATATCTAAAATATAATAAAAAAATATTATCATTTTATTGTGGTTAAGGTGGTTAGACAGACACCTACTTCTTAATTTTCCCTGAAATTTAAGTACTACTGCATTGAAATTTAAAATTTTCACCAAATAATTTTTTTTTAAAATAAACCTAATAGTGTAGAAACTACATTCAATTTTCTATAGATTCTATTTTTACATATTTTTGAAATAATATAGATAACTTATTCAAATTTTTACGTCAAGTTGCATAACTTTGATTTTTCTGAATTTCATCGCCACTTAAGGGCCTGTTTTTTCCATGATGATCTTGCATGTACCCTTAAAGTTTTGAGAAGTTGTTTGTGAGTAAAATCATCAAAGTCAATTTTAAATTCTAGTAAATTATCCTTAGGTTTTAAGATTTAATTTTCAAGTTTTCCTCCTAACCATTTCCTTAGAAAGTCATTTAGATTAGATGATTTTCCAGGGGAATCATCCCACTCTAGAGATTCACTCTCACCATAGATCACCCACAATTTGAGAGTGTTTCCATGTTTCAATAGGATAGTTAAGTTTATCTTGGTTAAGGGTGCAATCTTGATTGACAAAAAATGTACCTAGCTATCCCTAGGTCTTTCATCTAAAACTATGCTGACAATTGAAAGTTTAAATCTAGAATCATACTTTTACCATTCCTAATAAATAACATATCATCTATGTATAAGACAATAATGAGAATGCAACCATTATTAGATTTAAAATATACACAATGGTCTGATTGAGATCTTGGAAATCCCAATGACAACACATAGGTATCAAAATTCTGGTACTACATTCTAGGAGACTACTTCAAACCATAAAGAGAATTCTTCAATTTGCAAACCAAATTTTCTTTACATTTTTTAATAAAATGCTCTGGCTGTGACATGTAAATATATTCCACTTCTAAGTCATACGTTGTGGCAAGTGATAACATGAGCTAAATAGATGTCAACTTCACAACAGGAGAGAATATCTCCCCATAATCAATTACCTCCACTTGAGAAAACCCCTTAGTGACCAACTATGCCTTATACTTATGAACAATGCCATTACGACCACACTTCTTGAAAACCCATTTACAATCAATAGGTTTACATCCAATAGACAAAGATACTAGATCCCAAGTCTTATTTTTCTTTAATGTATCCATCTCCTTGTCCATGGCTTTCCTCTAGGAATCTGAATCACTTATACCCATAGCCTCTCTAACAGTCCTAGACTCATAAGTGTTAGCAATCAAAGCAAAAATGCAACTAGAATCCAATAATGAATAACCAAACCTTTCCAATTTTTGGATAACTCGTGTAGACCTCCTCAGAGGCTGAGGTTGAGGTTTTTCTTCTTCTTCAAAACTTTCATAGCTGCTTGAGCTCTCCTCATCATCAGGTCCAATAGGACTACATAGTTCTTCTTTCTTTGGAGTGGGTGGAATCTGAACTACCTCCTTTTCTTTCTCCTCTTTCTTTGGCTACAACTCAATAGCGAAAGGTTTCATCTCTTTAAAAATCATGCTTCTGCTATAGAGAACCTTCCGAGATTCTAGATCCCGAAGTTTGTACCCTTTCACACCAACACCATAGCCAATAAAGATACACTTAACAACCTTGTTCTCCAACTTTTATCTCTTCTCAATCAGAACATAAGTGTAAGCTTCACAACCAAATACTCTAAGATGTCCCATTGAAGGATTTTTACTAGACCATGCCTCCATGGGTGTCTTACCAAAAATCATTGATGTAGGAGATCTATTGATCTTGAATAACATGCAATGGCTATGACTTCAGCCCAAAACTTTTGTTCAAGGCTAGCACCACTCAATATACTCCTAGCCCTCTCAATCAATGTTTTATTCATTATCTCTACAACTCCATTTTGATGTGGAGTATAGGGAGTTGTCTTATGTCTCTCAATCCCATGCTCTTTACATAATTTGTCAAACTATGTGGAACAAAACTCACCACCATTGTCAATCCTCAAACACTTAATCTTTCTGCTAGTTTGATTTTCTACCAAGGCCTTAAACTCCTTAAACCAACTAAAGACTTCAACTTTACTTCTAAGAAAATAAATGAATGTCCTTCTACTATAATCATCTATAAAAGAAACAAACTATATAAATTTTGATAATGAAGGAACATTCACAGCACCAAAAATATCTGAATGAACATAGTCCAAGAAGACTTGTGAGAAATAGAGTAAAAATAAACATGATGTTTTTTCCATATGCATAATGTTCACAAAAAGGTTGAACTCAAGATTACAATCATCAAGGCTTTCAACAAGGCTCCTATTTTTTAGGGTTTTAAGACCCTTATGACCAATGTGACCAAGTCGTTGGTGCCATAACATTGTGTTCTCTGTAGGAAGCTTCATTTCCATGGAATGAGTACCTTTAAGTATCCAAAATGCACTACCATCAGATGTAGCTACAACACACTTATTCTCTACATGATTTGATGGTGAGGATGAAGAATCCAAATGTCTCTTCTTTGGTACATAAAATGAACTATTGTACTATACAATACATGCATCAAGCAAAAACAGAGTGCCAATATGAAATCCTTTAGCTAACACCATAGATCCTCTTGTCATCTTGTATCCTCCACTAGAGAAAACAACTTGCACTTCTGAATCATTCAATTTACTTACAAAAAGAAGGTTTTGTGCCAAACCCAGGATATACAAGAAACTATCAATCCCTTTCACTCATCCATTAGGAAACATGATTTTGACTCTTCTATGGCCAAGAATATTCAAGTGAGAGTCCTCACCCAGGTACACCTCTCTACCATTGTACTCTTCATACTTTGAGAACCAACCTCTATGAGAGGTCATGTGAAAGGATGCACCCAAATATATCAACCACACATCATCCAATGCATGGGATACCAAGGTTGCAATAAATGCTTCTCCATCATCTTGAGATGATTTATCAAAGTCAAAATTAAAGAAAGACTTATTTTTCTTCTTCTCCTCCTTCTTGCAATCTTTTTGAATGTGACTGACTTTGCCATAGTTCCAACATTTTTCCTTGGAATTCTTGCCAAGAGACTTAGATCTCCCCGAAAGCTTTGAATTATATTTATTTCGTTTCTTTTTGCCTCTCATTTGGTCTGCCATGAATAGGAAGGGACTCCTTGACCATCTTAGAAGACTTCCTTCACATCTCTTTAGATAATAATGAGGCAACTACCTCATCCATCTTGAAGGTGGAAGTAGTGCTTCTAATAACCATCACCAGGTGATCCCAAGAGTCCAGAAATGAACACAAAAGGAGCATGCAATGGTCTTGCTCATCAATCTTGTCTCCAACAGAACCTAGTTGAGCAACTAACATATTAAATGCATTTAGATGATCTTCCATAGATCCTCCATCTTCTATTTTCAAAGAATACAACTTCTTTCTCAAGAAAAGCTTGTTTACCAAGGATTTAGCCTGATAGACATCACCAAGCTTCTTCCACAAAGAAGTAGAAATTTTCTCTTCATAGAAATTTAGGAGGATAGAATCAGCCAAAGAGAGTCTAATAAGACCTTTTATTTTCCTATCCATGAGATCCCAATCTTCGTGTTTCATGCCTGATGGTTTGGTTCTAGAAATAGCAACCCATAGATCATGATCTACGAGCATATCTTCCATTTTGAGCTTCCAAAGTTGAAAATTATTGTCATTAAACTTCTCCATCTCAATCCTCCTAGATGTGCCTACCATCTCTTTCCTACTTACAAAACTCACACTGAAACAAATATTAGCTTAAAAAACCCTTCTAGTCCAATAAAGGAATCAAGGATGGCTAGGATTTGATACCAACTTAAAGGAAGCTAAGTGAGTGGAAACAAATTTCTACAGTAATCTAAGTAGGGGAGAGTTACAATTTTTTTCCTTTTAACACCTTATACTATTATAATAAGAGAAACACACAAGAATAATGAAATAGAACAACACGTACATAAATACAACAAACACTAGATATACGTGGGGAAAACCCTTTCGGGTAAAAAACCCACCCTCAAAAAGCATAGTACTATTGTATTATTTCAAATAAGAGTTACAATATAGCCCCAAGTACAAAGCTTTCTTCAACAAGTTCTTGGAAACAAACACCTATTCTAGAGTGATATCAGTAGCACTTTGTTACCTGCAAACAAACTATGCATTCTACAATGCAAGGAACTCAATATATAGAGAGATGCAAGCTTGAGGAAACATCTAGAAGGACAGGGGCATACAAATATACATGACACAATATACCACACCATAAACATGCATTTGGACACATGTGCAACATTCCCTTACACCAGGTTACAAGTGTCATTAAATGTAATATTATTTCTCCAAGCTTGGGTGCCTAGAATATGCTAAAAATAGGCTTTGATAGATTCCTTACACATCTTACAACTATCATAGAATCTAAAATAACTGAAAGCATTTACAACTATAATATCATTTGTCATAATTGACCAAGAATACCTGATTCTCTTATAGCCAGTCATAACCCAACTTGGGCGCCAACTTTCTCCATGCAACAAGATTCCTTATGATGCATCATAGAATCTATCATAGGTCAAATATTCCAAATTTGGATGACTATGTCTACTTGGGATAATTATGTGTCATCTAGTCACTTCCAACAGGGATTCCACCCAACCGATTGTTCCCAATTTATGACTTGACACCATAGGAAATTAAATAATACAAATAAATACAATAATACATTAATTAAATCAATATTAGGAATCTAAGGTTGAGACACCATAATCCCAACACTATTTTGGGTAAAGGGTAATGATTCTTAATTGTGAGCTTATTTAAAGTTGCAAGTAATCATTGCATAAGTGAAGGGTTCCATCCTTCTTTACGAAGATAATAGGTGCACCCCAAGGAGATACACTACCTGGGTGATCCCACAATAGTGGTTTACAATTTTTGGCCAAACTGGACACTGAAATAATTTTTTTTAACAAAATTTTCACTTTTGGGCACCTATAGTGGCTAAACCGTGAGGAATTTGAAGATGATGCAAACTAGAGTTTCATGAAATTTTGTCTGTAGATTCTAAATATATTTTTTTCAAAATTTTTGGAATCATATTGCACTTCTTTTTCCATCTCCCTTGAAAACTAGTTTTTTTCATAAAACAACATTTTGAAAAAGTGACACTCACCGTATAATGCATAACTTTTTTTCCATGAACGATAAAATTCTAATTCTTTCAAATTTATATTTGAAACTTCTATATCTAGTGCTTCCAATTGGTTAGATATTTTTTTATTGAATATTTTTTCTTTAATCAAGTGTCAAAGTCAAACTAATTACAATTCAGAAATAGCGCAACTATATAACGCATAACTTTTTTTGTATGTATCAAATTTTTTTTTATTTTTTTTGTTGATTCAAGGACTTCAATATCTAGTGAACTCATATTTTTCAATTTTTTTTTTAATAATATGCTATTTTCCACATGTGAAAAACAAAGAGCTTGATTTTTGGTGAAAACCCTACATTCACAAGAAATAAAAAATAAATATAATAATAAATTTAAATTTATTTAAAATTATAATTTTTGGGAAGTTTATAATAAGGAATAAATACTTACAAAAAATAAATTTTAAGTGAATTCATTTGATCTTCCAAAAGGTAAATCAAAAGTGTTTTTTTATCAACATTTTGATAGGTGAAAAGGAGACTCCATTATAGGTATGGTTTAAAACTCGCAGGGTTCTATCTAAGGGGGTTTTATCTAACGTAGTTTGATCAAACCCTCTTCAATTAGAAAACTTTAAATGGAAATTTTTAAGGCTTAAATCATTATATTTTCTAAAAATATGTGATTTCAGCAAAAATCAGAATCTCCCAGAAATTGTAAACCAGCTTTGTGGGATCAGCCTAGGAAAAATATGGGCTTTCTCTAAGAGCTCTTCCAGCTGTAGCTTTAGATCTTGAAGCTCTTGTGTTGTCATTATATAAGGGGACTTTGAAATAGGTTGTGCACCTATAACCAAGTCAATAAAAAAGTCAATCTCCCTTTGTGGTGGCATTACAAAAAGCTAAGAAGAAAACATCAACAAACTCTCAAAAATCAATATGACCGTCCAAAGAAGTATCTGGCTTTTCCTTTGATCTATCATTAATGGAGATTGAAAATAATTGGTTTCCTTTCCTCATACAAAACTTAAGCTGCTTAGATGAAATCATCCTAAGTGACACTGGTCTCTTAATCCTTGAGACCAAAACATTTTTTCCCATATCATCTAAGCACTCAATAGACTTGTTACGACAATCAAGCTTGGCCTCATGATTATTCATTCAGTCCATACCCAAAATTACATATGATCCCAATGGTATCATCATGAGGTCTAATTTATTAGGGAAAGAGGTAAGTTCTAATCAACAATCCCTAACCAGAGAACTGACAAACATTCTAGCACCAAAAGCTAGCTCTACATCCCAATTAGCATCTTTCTTAGCAACCACAAGCCCACACTACTCCACTATAGATGGGGAAATAAAAAAATATATAGCTCCAGAATAAAAAATTATAGAGACAACCTTACAAATTTTACCAGGAACCTCTATGACTAATTCTTGATGATCTACCTATCGATTATCACCTGCTACAAAACTTGATGAGATCTACCCATATCATCAATTGTAGGTTCTAAAATTGCCACATGCTAACCTCCTGTAGCTATTTTTTTTTGGAAACTTTCTTGAGAAATATGTAACATATCTTTGTAATTATAATAGGGACCCTTAGGTGGTGCTAGAGTCTGAAAAACTAGTTTACTGGAGCTAACTTGACTACCTCAAGAACCCTGGTAAGAGCGAGCTAGCCCAACAAATTGTGTTTGGGATTTTTGATATCCTTTATGTGATGGTACTTTCCATGATATAATTATCCCTCCTTGAGCTAACTTAGTTTTTTTAACTTGTTGCTATTGCATTGCTAAACTAGTGAAAAAATAACTTTCCCCTCCTCCACCCTTAGGTGGTACAAAAGAGCAAAAATGATTATGGTTTTGATGAGATGGGTTTTGATGATGATCATGATGCTTTGAATGGATCTCCTTCGTAATATAGGCTTTCTCTACTACCTATCTCAAAGTAGTAGGTTTAAACAACCGTACAGGTCCTATGATCCCATGATGAAGACCTCTGATAAAATGGTTATCATCAACTTTTTATCTTGAATGTAATCAACATACTGCATTAACTTAAAAAAAATATTCTTATACTAGGATATTGTAAGCCCCCTCTATTGAAGATCATGAAACTCATTAATTTTTCATTACTAGAAATGGTCAGAGAAATATCTTTTCTTAAATAGGTACAAGAAGACTTCTCAAGTAATATTATCGATAGTCAAATTTCGCTTTCTCTCCTCTTGTCACCACCAAGTATCCGCATTTTCATTAAGAAAATGAATTTCCATAAGAAAATGAATTTCTAGTCTAGCTTTGAGGTTACTTCCAAAATATTTGAGTGCAAAACATTTTTCAAGGCTAATCAACCAGGACTCCACATCCGAACCATCAGTAGAACCAAAAAAGTGTTGGGGTTGAAGACAAAGGAAATATCGAATAAGCTTATCTATATCAATGGGAGTATCCTTCCTAGCTTGAGTGTTACAAGGAGGAGGTTCATAGTTTCCAGATCCACCCATTCCTTCCTCTGGATGCTCTCATCTCTCTCTGTTAAGGATTTTGTTACATCCCACTTGTGCCCTAGCTATTTTGATGTTGTTCCCTAGATATTTTGGAATTTGTGCCCTAGTTATCTCGATGTCATTTCTAAATCATGTATGTATATATGTCTTTACTTAGCTTGTTGAATGGAAATATACAATGTATATATAACTAGTTAAATTAATTTCATTTGACAGATGTTTTCATGCTTACAAAGATGTAGATGCAAAGATGTAATGAGATTTTGGACTAACTATTTTCTTTTTACCTAGTGGTTGTAGCAAGTTATCACCTCTAAGAAGAAAGGGAAAGTATCATCAGGTACAAGGGGTAATGGAAGAGAATTCTAGTGATATCTGAAACCTAACCTGTAAGTTTGTGACTATCATTTGAGTAGGACTGGAACTACAAGTTTAAAGTTGTTAGGTAAACCACAAGGTCGACCCTAGGTGTTAGGATCACCTAACCTATGTTGTTGGTCATGTAGCATCACCTTGTTATTTCTTTTGAATTTAAAATTAAAATTGAATCTTTAAAGAACCTTGAATTTTGGATTGTCTTTTGGTGAACATTTAAATGTCTCTCAAAAATATTTAATTGATCAAATATAAAAGAATTAAACTTAATATATATCGATAATTTCAAAACACATATTTATATAAAGGAAATGGAAGTAATTATTAATAACATTCATATTTAAAGGATAATCATCAATTTTTTTTATTATTAATATTTAAAAGAATAATCTTAATGCATTTATATCGGGGTGAGTAATTTATATTTATCAACTTTTTAAAAAAAAACACTCAAGCCTCATCTAGTGAAAATGGTGTTAATGCATACACAAGCGCATACTCCTGAATATAATATTTATTTTTCGATCTCATGTCACTAGAGGGTATTCATTCGAATAACATTTATAAAACAAAAAATTTATTTCCTTTGTATTTGGGGGAGGTTAGAAACTTTACGAAAGGGAAATAAAATGAAATGCATATTATCCATGATGCCACCCAAGACTGAGTTGGAGATAATGGATTTAAATCGATGTAAGAATGAAAAATCAGTTAGGGATATTAATTATGTATGGAGGAATTAAAATTTTGAAGTCCATGGGAATTTAGGAGGGAATTCTCATTCACATAGGAAAGAAGAAGGGAGAATAATATACATCGAAAAAAATTGTAGAGCATACATGACAGAGCATAGGAGAATGAAGGAAGAATAGATAGAGGAGATAGCACCTTAGAGTATAGGAAATAGAAGATAGACAACAGTGCAAAAGCATAGACACATAGACCAACAATGATGGAAGGGAAGACAACTAGGAAAGAAGTCCAAGGTGACAGAGAATAGAAGGCTTACAAAAAAATGAATAGGAGAGAACAAAGATAGCTCTCCAGTTGAAAAAGGTCATGCTAGATTCATTTTTCTTTGTCCACATTCTTCCCAAAATTTGCAAGAGAAACCTTATTTACCTTTGAAATTCTTTATTGTTTGAGAAAGATAGATAATGATGTATTGTAACCAACTAGTGAGCAGTTATGGTTGCATTATATCTCTTGAGTAATTCTTAAAAATATTCTTTAAGTAGTTGGATCAGGATAGTACATTATTGAGAGGTCCTCTTTTATCAGAGAGAAAATACCTTAGTTTCTTGAATAGTTGTGAAATTTTATTGGATAAAAAAGATTGTGAAATGAGTTCTTAAATGAGAAAAAAATCAGCAAATGCTAAACCACTATTCTTTGAGGGTTTGAGTCAAGAATGAAAAAAAAAAATCCTAAGAGAAAAAGAACACTAAAGAATGTTCATTAGGACTGTAAAAACCAATAAATAAAAGAAATTACTATTTTCATTTCCAGAACTAATGGGAAATTATTAAACCAGAAATATGTTAATCAATAGAAGGTAGATATCGTCCAAGGTAGCCTTCCTATATTTATTAATCATTATGAGCAACCTAGTCCACTCATGTCAACTTAAAGGTACCCTCATGAGTCAGTATGTAGTTGCATAAGAGAAAAACACGATAGGTAAAATTTCATTATACGATTCTTGCTAATTAGGGTGATAAACTTGACTACATGAATTTTTCGTGTTGCAATTATTTTAAACCTTGGCTAAGGTGACACTACTACCTGTTAGTGTCAGTTAGTTTTTGCCCTAGATATGTACCCCAGTCAGAGGTCATACTAGTTAGGAGTTTCTTATAGTGTATGACCGACTAGGGATTGCGTAGGGTCAAACACCAGTCTCATATGGCATTAGAATCTCTTTCCATTACTTCTCTACAAAGGGTCGGGCCTCTTCAATAGGAAATGGCACAGGGGACTAGTAAGTCTGTGGATGGACAAAAAAGTGCCCTAATGATATTTTTCCTCCTCCACAGTTTTAGTAGTAAAAGATGGTTAAATTTATAGATGGAATAGACATATTCAAGGAAAACTATAATCTCATACTCTCTATATCTTTGTAATGGTTACTTGCTCTAAATTTTTTCCCTTCAATTATCTTTCATGCATTTCAATTTAAATCAGCTTAAAGTTCATGCTCTTTCTTTTTTCTTTTTAAAATATATTTTTGCTCTATATTAGTTTATCTATGCATTTTAGTTTATGCAAGCTTATATTAGAATTGAATGTTGCACTTTTATTAGTGTCTTAGTTTTAGTATGTTACAACTTCTAATGCACTCCTAAGGTCTAGAATGATTCTCATCTGAATGATGTTGATCATGATTATTAGGTAGGGGAAGTCTATCCTAAATGACATCCAACAAAAGTTGCAAGGCCTGAAGTATTTGGTGCCCATGATCTATAGGATCCTTGATATGCTCTAGTTCAGATGGTGCAGAATGATTGTGCCTTTATTGAGGAGGCATACTACACAAAAAAAATAAAATTGCATGATTACTACATTTTCCCCAAAGCTCCCAAAGTGTCACAACCTAGTGCTCTACTACCTATGTAATGCCCTCCCAAAAATATTACTATTAGCATAAAATTAAATAGCCAAAATTTGAAAGAAATAAATTAAATAGAATTTAATTTAAAATTAACTACTTACTCTTAATACAAAATTTATGTAATAATATGGGTGAAATAACCATAGTGATATAAATCTGCCTACAAAAACTATACAAAGGTTTTATTTTCTACAAGTTAGATATCTAATTAATAATCCCAATAATTTAAATCACACTTGAGAGTAAGAAAATAAGTAAAAATATCAATAAAGAACATATTTATGCTAACAATAGATTACAAATTAAACTCAAGGATTTATTATCATTATTACTTTTGAAGTAACATATAACTTACAAACTCAATTCTAATTTGAATGCAAATTTAACATTTTGAATATTACCATTTTTAGCTTTGCATATATATATATATATATATATATATATATATATATATATATATATATATATATATATATATAGTGAAAACAATTATTAATGTGAATGTGTATATGGTGCAGGAGCACCCAAGGCCTTCAAGGAGATCTTCAAAGGTCAGAAGTGTGCAAGGGTCAGAAGGACCTTTCCATCAAATCAAAACATCAATTATGGTATCTTGGAGCCTATAATGGCATTTGGGATGAATAGATGTAATGGAAATATCAAAAGTCCTAAGGGTCCTGAAAGGACCATAGGACCAAAATGCTATGTAAAGGGAACTATCATGTTATAGGGATTTAAATAGGGATATAATGATTTAATTATGTCAAATAAGGTTGGATGTTAAAGATTCAATAGTTTTTAGGTTGTATGAATCAATAAAATAAGAGTTGGAAAATTCAGATTTTCAAATTCCAACTTAGGCGGGAAAATGAGTTTTAGGTGTTTTAGAGGTAATTATGCATTGTAATCAATCAAGAATGGTTGGATCAGTTGGGAAATGGTTCTATGACCCCAAAATAATTATTTTAACGGAGGTTGGGTGTTTGGAGAAGTGACTGTACAGACTGCTACAGGAAATAGTGAAAAAACATAGTTTTCTTCCTTTTTCTTGAGTCTTTTTGATGATCTATTGATTCCTTTTGAATTTCTAATCAATTGGATGGTTTAAGAACCTGTATTTACTTTCAATTAACCTCTTGAATGATCTGATAGACTTTAGGAATTAGTTTTTGTAACATATTGCTGACTGTCCTCAAGAATAACACAAAAATTTTACTAGTTTTGGTCGTTTTCATGGATGATTGATCCATTTCAAGGTAGAATGATGCTGTGACCTGTGAAATGGATAATTACTAACATGTAACATACATATTTAACAAAATAATGTGCAGGGAAGAAGAATATTGAGGTGTACACCAAGATTTCACAATGCAAAGTGCTTGAAGTTGGAGGCTAGGGTATAGCAGCAGAAGATCTGCCTTAATGAGGGGAATTTTTTTGAGTTGGGATAGAATAAATATGTTGTCCTAATGGTGTAGAGTCAATGAGAAAGTTCTGGAAGTGATTGGAATGTTAGTTTTCAAGAAGCCCTACTTTTTGAGGCAAGTTAAGGAGGGTTTTGTGTTTGAGCATGCTAGATGTGTCATAGAGGCCTAAAAACTTGGAATCCTTGGTTTTGAGTCATTTTAAGGGACTTTTGAAAGTTTCATGGTTAGGGGTTGAGTTTAAAGGGGGGTTGCTTTGAAAAAGTGGGTTAATTAGTCCTAGTTTTTGAGGAGACAACAGATTTTGGAAGGGTTTGTCTGAAGCAAGTGATATCAAGGTTTGGATATGTTGTTTTTCATCACAAACCACACTTGAAACAGTCATTATATTGGGGGTTCCTTTGGAAATTTTGAGTGCAAAGTCAAAAATCCATCGCTAGAGGCCTAGTTGGGCTAGTAGCCTAGTTAAGGTGAAAAATTGGTTTTGTGTCTAAGTCAAAGGGTTGGGCTTTGAAATCATTCAAAAAAAGTTTTTTTGGGTCTCTTAATAGTGTTCCTAGGGTTTGGGTCCATAAGGAAGGAAAATAAGTCATTTGGTGCATTATTGAGGTTTGTCTCCATCAGAGTGCCTAGAAGAGTGGTTGGGATTGTGTCTTGCAAACCTTGAGAACTTTGTGTTTCTTTCAAAGTCCCAGACCCTCTACATTAGTATATATATATATACATATATACAAACACTTAAATCATCAAAAAAGCCATGGACTAAATCTGAAATAATAAAACAAAATTGTAACAATTGAATGCATGAGTTAATAACGTTGGTCAACAATGGTTAATAAAGGGGAAGACAATGAAATGATTGTGCAATAGTGAAATGAGTAATCAACTATAACTGGCGGTGAAAGTAGTATGAAGGTTGTGGAGACAATAAGATATATTTTCATTTCTAAGCTAAACTCAAGAAATGATATGATTGTATATATACATATATACATATGGTTGTATACTCTTCAGCCAAATAAAAATGAACTCGAGATTTAAAATACTTATATTTGATTGCTAAAATGACTGAAGAAAGAAGAGTATTGCATGAAATAATGTGATAGTTACAAGCTTTAGCGCATGGTATAAGATTAAAGAGCTAGAATGCAAGATGATAATGGTGAAGGTAAAGCGATGTTAGTGAATAGAGAGAATCCAACCAGTAGACCATAATGCAACGAACGAAACTCACACAAGCTATTACAAATCATGAAATTTCTTGCTCAATATTTATTAATAACATGTTAAAATACTTATTCTATAGAATTACTGCACATTTTGAGAAATTAGCTTAAGATGAGGATAAAGAAATGTTACAAAGGAATGTGTGAAGAAAAGTTACTAACAACAACAAGTATTAAAGATTTCACATTGATGATAGGTCACTACGCATGTGACAAGGAGTACAAAGTGGAAAATAAAGGAATTTCGATACAACTGTAGACTATATTGGTCTTTATTGATCACAATCAGAAAGTAGATAAAGGAAGCTGTGGAAATGAATTTCACCCTATATCAAATGTTTATAAAGGAATCACTTTAATTTCATTATGTTTGCCTTATTATTATTCACAATAATTTCATTTTAATCCATCAAATTTCATTGTTATGGTAACATAAAGATTTCAAAAGATATCACATTTCCAATAATGAAATTCATCTCATTTTGTAAAACATTTACATCTATTTCTAATAATAAAACTATATTTGATAGTATCTTTTGTGCCCTCAGTACACATGCCCCATTCGAAACAGGGACCCTCTTTTCTTTTCACCTCGCTGGGTCGCTTTGGTCATCGCTTTGTTTTGTGTGCCCCCTATTTTTTGTGCTAAATGGTCAATGAGCCTTGGAGAAGTCATCTTGAGTTGACCATGTTTCGCCCCCCTCAAATTTTCAAGGCTTTAAGCCTATGTGAAGCTTCCTTGGCTAATTGCCTTAACTTTTCAGAACTGATGTCCTTGGAGTTGGGTGGATCCACCCCTTTGGGCCACCCCACACAGGTTTCCTTCACCCTACGGTCATTTCAAATGACCTACGTCCAACAACCTTTTATCCATCAGAACCCGTTCCTTTGACTGTCGTTTCCCTTATTAAGTGATCAAATGACCAACTACTCATTGCCTTCTGCCTGGTGGGTTATGCCGCTCCCGTTGCCGTTTTCATTGCCAAATCTTGAATGGCTAGGCTCTGACTGTAGTCTTCCAATTAGAATCCAACCTTCCTATGTCTATTTTCAAATGACTATTTACCAACCTCCAGCGCCACTGTACGATCATCAAAGAGGGGCATTAAATGACAAAAAATCTATAAATAGCCCCTCTTGAGCTGTCATTTTCACCTGTCAGTTGATCAAAAAAGAGTTAGAGAGCCTTCCAATGCTGTTGTCATGCCAGCCAAGTTTCATTGATACTTTGAGATCTTTGTTGTCTGCTTGTGTGCTCACATTTATCGAGTTTTAGAGGTAGGTTTTTCATCCGCAAGTCATGCATTATGTTTTCTTTGATTTCTAAAAAGTTTCTAAATCTAAAGGGAGAAAACTTGGAAATTAGCTAGAGTTGACTAGGGTGCACGAAACCCACATGTTGAAATCTTGATAAACCCCAAAATTGATCCATACGCCTCGTGCGGAACCTAAGCTCTCTACCGCCATTCATTAACTAGGGCCTTCATCCCTTGCTGGCCTGTGCCCTCCCTGTCGCCATCACCAACTTTAAAAAATAAGTTAAACATAATGACAAATGACCCCATTGGGTCCTCCTTAGTGAGATGCTCCCTCTGCTCAGCCACTTTGGACTTGATTCACAATCCTTAAGCACAAACTGAAGTGATCCATCAACCTTTTTGGGGCCGCCTCCATGGGATTCCGCCTCTGAGGCACTTTTCAAGCTTCACCATTTTGAATGGATTTCCAACCATGAATTTCTAGTGTGCAAACTATGCCCTAACGATCGCCCTATAAACTTAAACTTTTCCAAATCTTGAGCCTCAGTCCATCGCGGGTCCCTCCTTGTGGACTTCCGCTTGTAGAGTTCTGTCTATGTTTCACCATTTTGAATGGATTTTATAGCTCATCCTTCTGTTTGTCAGGTTCTGCCTTTATCTTTGCTGGTCAGGGTAAAAAAAGACTATATGAGAATATGGGTTACCCACCACGGGATTTTGCTCCCCTTTTGCTGGTGCATGAACAACAACTCAAAATCGTAAAGCCTTAGCATCCACCTGACCATTGGGTCCCGAGCTTGTCTCTACTGACCAATTTCATTTTCACCCCAAAACAACCAAGTAAAAGCCTCTTCGAGGGCTTCTCCTAGTGGACTTTCATCCGTGAATCACTGTGGTGAACCCACCGTCTTGAACGACTCTTGATGGCTAGCATTCTGCCCTTTGGGTCCCAATTCCGCCGCGATTGCAAATATGTCAAGATGAAATGGTTAAGTGTCGAACCTTAAGCGGATTTCTCCTACTAGGCTACCACCTGTGGGACTCCATCCTGGTCCTTCCATTCTCAAACAGAAAATAATCCACGCCTGCTCGCTACTTGGGACTCAACCTCCTAATCACCTTTGAACTTTCCAATGATAAGTGAATGAAACTAAAGTTTTTTGTGGACCCGGTGCTGTGGGTTTCTCCTGCCCGACCACCGTTTGGCCTTTGCCATCCTAAACAACCATCACCTAACATCCACCCGCTCCCTCCAACCCACGATGATTTGAATGCCAAATGCACTATGATGCCATCCTTTGGGTCTTTGGGTCCTGCACGATAGAACTCCGCTATCGGGCCATTGTCTTTCTAGCACCATTTCCACAATGAAATCCAAATAGCCAAGCTATCCTCTGATTCTGCTTACCCAAATGATGACCTTAATGCCTCCAAACTTCAAAAAATGACCTCGACCCATGTGCTAAAATGATCCCTCCTCCTCAGTGGACCCCACACAATGATCATATCATAAGGCAAGTTGCAACAGGTGGGTCGTTGTGCCTTGAATGTCGTTCCTTCTGAAACTACCTCAGAACAGCCACCCACCCAGGGAAGTCCATGTCCTTTAGCCCGAATTGTTGAAACTCCGTCCTGTGAAAGGTTAATGCTGATCCAAAAGATATGTTAGGATTCTTAAGTGATGAATTATCTGATCTAATGCTATTTCATGGGATTTTTCCTAACTTTCCCATTGTTTTATGCTTGAATGTGATTACCTCTTTCTCATCTATAGGATATATGGAACTAGGTGCAAGACCTTCAGAGGCGGCTGTGGAGAAAGATAGAGGAAAGAAGTCAGCCAAAGCACCTTGGGGAAAAGAGGATAAAGATCAAATGAAGTACAAGTTCTAAGGGGAATCCTTCAACTCCAAGGTCACCTTAGCTTGGAAGGAGGTTTCAGATACCAATATCGGATACATAGATATTGATGAATTCAAGCAAAGGGTCTGGATTAACCCCACAACATAAAATTCAAGAAAGATCAGAAGTAGTGGGTTGGCCAAGGCTGCCAGTTTTCCACCTACCCTCATTTCTCCTAAGCTTGTAATGGCTTGCAGGGAGGCATATCAACTAGAGTCCAGAACAATAGTGGATAGAGATGGAAATGTCCTGGCTAACCTATTTGCCAAGTCAATAGGGAAGACTTTTCATATCCCTACCTTCAGAGAAATGGAAGAAGCATCCACAAAATATGGGAAAAAAATATGGGATGAGGACCACTCAAATGCAAAAAGGTCATCAATCAATATTGGTTAAAAGAAAAGAGGGGAAGTGCAGCTAAGGTTCCCAAAGAGCTTTTCCACAATGACATCTATGAGAATTACCACAACTTGGTAACCCTATTGAGCAAAGTCACGGGCCTTCCAACCATTTCCTACTTCCAAGAGGGGATGTTCTATTTCATAGAAGAGATCCTCTGAGGAAAAGCTAAATTCTATTGGACAAGAATGATGAGTAATTGCTTACACAAGCAATTTGTGGCTGTGAAGAATACTTCATGATTCTACATGACTTCATACCGGTTTACTTAGTGGCTGACTGTACCCAATATAGAGGCTTGTTTCAAGCTCCTTATGAGGCTCCAGGTAGATAATTGAAGGTTTGTGACATATACCTTTAGCTTCAATACATAAATTTTAAGAGAGATTATTGTAGAGTTAACGATGCTTTTATAGGTCACATTGTTAGATTGCTTGGGGGTGATTTTGAAAGGAGAGTATCCCATAGTGCTAATGCCTTCCTCCACCAATTCACCTTCTTGTTCAAATAATTCCCTAAGTTTACATAAATTTGAGCTGAAGGTTTCTTGGAGAAATCATACAAGCTGCATTGTACCCAAATGACCTAATAATATTGCTAGAACTCTCTTGGCAATTGCGGAATGCACATGCCCTCCTAAGCATAAAACATATGGTGAGGATTCCTTATCCCCTCTCCTTTAGCCAAGGGATGTATGAAATCTACACATCTCAATGTGCAGACAATTTAGACAAAGAATTCGTGGAGTATAACCTAAAGTTCCACACTACCCAACCACGAATAGACCCCTATGGAAAACTTAGAAAGATGGTCAAGGCTGAATATGCCCATTTGCATGATGTTGAGGAATTTTGGGCCAACTACAAGGATGACAAGGAAGTGCAAATGAGGAACTACATGCGCATGACAACATATTTTGTGAAGAAGGTCAACTTGTTCCTTGTGTCGGATCAAGTGGTGGAGGATGAAAATACAATGATGGATCCTCCATATAACACAGGGGCATCTGCAGGATCATGGTATGCCAAAAAGTGGCAATGGAGAAAAAAATACGTGTTTCTACAACTCAAAAATGCGAAAATGGTGAGTTGACTTTTTGGAGCTGGGGTGACTACCGAGGTAGAGGGAAAACTTAGTTTTAGGAATCGGATATCCGATATCCGATTTGGATCGGATATCCGATATCCGATTTGGATCGAATATCCGATTTTGTTGAACTATATAAAAAAACCACTCATTCCGACCAAGACAAAAGGGAAAGTTAGTTCTAGGAATCGGATATCCGATTTGGATTGGATATCCGATTTTTTTGAAGTATATATACTAAAAAAGGCCCGCGACCGACACATTCTCATTTGTTTTCGGCTCATCGGCGGCGGGCGCACAGTGGATAGCAAAATCCGATATCCGATTTGGACTGCATCTCTAACAGGTAAAGTTCTTTATTTTTTATCAAAATTTCAATTAGATTTGTTTATTTTTAGTTGATTTTTTTCAAAATATTGTTTTTTGGTAGAAAAACTAGGGTTTTTTGGTAGAAAAAAAAAACATAAAAATAGTAAGAAACTACTTATTTTAAAAATGTAATAGCATTTCCATAGCATACAAACATTGAGAGCAAATAAAATACAGAGTTCAATCCATGAATTATAGAAAATAGATTTTTGTTGGTTATATTCATATCGCTGATTACATTGCACAAAACATACTACAACTGCATAAATATCAAATGGTGACAGTTGTCGATGCTACCACATTTTTCATACATGTCTACCAAAGCATTTTATCAAACAGTTCACTGCCTTGCTGCTATGGCTAAAACCCTAAAGCAGGTGCTTATGAACAAGTTATGGATGCTTGGAAA